>VWZT01013650.1:256694-364630 GCA_013397055.1 Pachycephala philippinensis | reverse complement strand
GGAGCATCTCTCTTACTGAGGCTGAGGGAGCTGGGCCTGTTCAGTCTTGAGAAGAGACAATTGAGAGGGGACTTCATCAATGTCTGTAAGTATCTGAAGGAAGGATGTCAAGAAGATGCATCCAGGCTCTTCTTGGTGGTGCTGAGCAATAGCACAAGAGGCAGAAACTGATGCACAGGAAGTTCCACCTGAACATGAGGAAGAACTTCTTCTCTGTGCAGTGACCATGCACTGGCACAGATTGTCCAGGGAGGGTGTGGAGTCTCCCCCACTAAAGATATTCCAAAGCTGTCTGGACACAATCCTGTGCCATGTGCTCTGGGATGATCCTGTTCAAGCAGGGAGGTTGGACCAGATGATCCACTGTGGTCCTTTCCAACCTGACCCATGGGATTCCCACAGGATCATGGAGGGGTCAAAACAGAGAATATCCATCACTGAATATTGAGACCACTGGCTTGAAGACATCCTATAGTACTGAAATCCAGAAAACACTAATCACAAGAATCTGAACCACTCTCTATTTCCCATTCTCATGCATTTCTCCCTCATAAAAGATAGTAGTCTCAGTCAGTAGGAAAGCCTTATGCCAAAGCTTTAAGAACGTGTATTTTTGTACAAAACCTTGATAGCCCTTAGGTGTGCTTCTCTATATAGACAGCCAGACCCTGCACGCAGGTTGGCTATGAGGCTGTTTCCAAGACCTTGTACATGTGATCTTCTTATACAGAAAAAATGTTTGTTGAATCCTGAACAAACATGAACTCCATGCTCCCAGCTATCCAAAAAAGACCTTTCTGTTATGTTCAGATAACTGAATCCATCTGAAAGACACCAAAGCTTTATCACAGAACAAAGGAACTCCACTGTGGTGTTTCAACACAAGAAAACAACCTGCCTTAGGGAGCACTGTTGAGTGAGCCCAAGGGCTTCACAGGCTTACAAAACTGGACTCTGCTCAGGACTCATGCCCCCAGGCAGACTTCTTTTTCACTACTTGGTTTGAGGAAAGCAGCCAGATATTGTGTGTTAGGAGAAATGTTGCTTAACAGCTTTAAAGATAACAAGAGTATTATTCCTATTTCAAAAGTAATCCTACTACATCAAGCATCATGAGAATGGAAAATACCTAGAGCAACTGCAGTAAACCCAGAAACCAAACAGATTAATTGTTCTTTTTAATGTGTCTAGGTGTGCAAATTGCCTACACATTAGCCAAATCATTGAGATATAGGCTATGCATTAGTTGGTATCTTCATGGGTGAATTTCATCAGGAATCTAACATTCCCAAAGAAAAATTTTTCCACTTTATCCAATCTACTGAGGGATCTCATGAGTGAAGAAACAATAAGCAGTTAATAGGGTATTTAGATAATTTCACTATTCTGCTTCCTCACCTTCTCCCAGATTCTGACTATTAGTAATTACTGATTAATTAAGTGATGCAGAAGGCTTGTACACTACTCTTATCTTCATGACTGTTAATGGATTGTGCCCACTACTGTACTAGATATTTTCGTTATACTGTATGATTGAACATCCTGGCCAGGTCAAACTGCTTGTGTGTGACCAGAGACACAGAAAAAGAGCAAAGTGGAGTTGTTGGTGCATGAATTGTTTTGAAGACAGGGAGCTGAGTTTGTGGTGCTAGAGAGGTAGAGCCCTGGATTTTATGAAGTGTTTAAAAGCTTTCCTTTTCTAGCAAAGCCTTTTCTAGAATACCACAACTAGGGGGGAAGAAAAGCAGCAACTCTTGTATTAGTATAGGCTGGGATGAGATTCAAATTTTGTTGTCGTCATACCGCATTCACATATGTAGTCACAAATGACACGTGCTTGCAGAACCCTAACTGTGTGAAGAGCAATGTAGAGCCATTATTGATTTTTTTAGGGCAAAAGTTATAGACAAAAGGTTCGATGTCATATAAAAAATCACTATTTTTTCCAAGGAAACAGGATAACGGGAATGGAATGAGGTCAGATTAACTGATGTGAGCAAGAAAAGGTAAAGGACTTCCCTTGAGCCAGAAGGGACCGAAGGATGAAAGTGATGTTCGTGGTGATGGTTTCTGTCACAAGGCTTTTGCCAAATCACATAAATTGCACATATGGTGTCCAGACTCCCCATCACCTATCTGCTGTAGAACAGCTCAGTCTTTCCACGTAAAATAAGCAATCCATACACTTTTAGGAACATCTGCATTTCACTCAGGTATCCTCCACTGAACTCTTCAAGGCAATACATGAGACACAGGCACTCCATCATTACAATAGCAGTAAAATAATGGTTCTTTTTCCTCTTTTTACCTCACTTTTTAACCTTCAAAGCAGGACAAACCCCTTTCCCTGCTAGTCCCGCCTAGTAACGCTCCCTTTCCCAGAATCAATGAGCAGCGAAATCAGCTCTATCACACACAAACAAAAAACCCCAGTTATAAGAGTGCCATTCAAGCACACACACAAAACAAAGGTAAATTACTGCTTCCTGCCATGAAACACTAAGTAAAGATAACTAACGAATGCATATAATCAAAATGGGGCCTCAGTGTAATATGTGAATAAAATCATGAGCAAATTCCTAGTTTCAGAGATGGAAGATGGACTAATGCCACGGACTTTAGAGAACCCAGGATCTTTTCTGTGTTCTGAAAAGGCACATATGTTTATATGGGATGAGGTTTTTCTAGCTTTGATTTGCAGCAAATGAATCTTTTTTAATGACTAGTCTCAGTGTATCCACCTTGAGACACCAAGAAGAAACTTGATTTTAAGAATCAAAATGCTTTTATTCACCTTTCATGTTGTTCTTATGTCATTTATTCCCCATCGCTGCAAGTACCAAGTACCTCCCCACAAGTATTCCCAAATCTAACTATTTATTACTATTAATTTTTTAAAGAATTTCATAAAATGGAAATGCAGTGGAAAAGCCCTGACTTGTATCATTTCATATGGATCATTTAGGCCCTGCATCACATCCTTCATTTCACATGTGTCCTGTGAAATGAAAATACTTACAAAAATAGACACAGATATTGAATATTAAGGGAGGTGCAATACTCCAAAGTTGTCACTTCAACCTGACAAAAAAGGAATTTCACTTTCAATTAGGAAGATAGGCCACTTTTCTCCTCTGTAGTAGGACAGTCTAAAGCTGTGTGAACAGATGAGTGAGGCTGGGTCACCCCACTGAACTTTGTTTCTTGGCCAGCGACCATCTCCTTGCAGAAACAGAGAGAGGGCTGTGCAGAGCAGGACCTCGAGGAACAAGCACAGCCCCTAGTCCAGAATGGGGAAGGAAGAAATTGGTCATTTTTCTGTATCTGGCATAAAGACATGAGAAAAAGTAAAACCTACCCTGAAGTTTAAAGCCCCTTTTAAAGAGACCTCATACTTTTTGGAAATTATTAGGGTTGTGAATTTCAAAAACAGGATTGGGTTTGATATACTCAGAGAATACTCCTTATTTTCATCAGTTCACTAAATGGTATCAACAATGATACTTTCCAATACCCTGTCCATACAATATTTCCTTGCTTTCTGACTTTAATAGTAACTGAATTATTCTGAGTTTCTTAGTATTTTCATTTCCTCTGTTCATAAAAAGACAAGCAAGAGAAAACCTTTTAAGATATTTATTTCTTTGCTTCCTTTTGCCTAAAAAGCCTTTTCACTTTCAATTTAATTCCTGGGGAATGCTGACTAGTGCAGAAAGACTGTAGTTTTGGCCACAGCACTATATGACCCTCAGAATTCAAAAATCATCCTTGGAAATTTAATTTGAATTAAATAAATAGATGTGAAAGATTTTTACATGACACTTTTATGATCTGCTTGGTAGTTCATTACAGAATCTGGTTACAAGGAAAGCTACATGCTTAAAAGAGACACTCAAGGAGTGTTTCCAGCTCCTTGATTTATCCTCCCTCTCTTGTTCTTAAGAAAGTATAAGGGTTGGTGGAAAAATCTTATTAAAATTTCCAGAATGGATTGTCGGTAAATCATGCAATGCTAATAATTTGAAAAGGAATGTGTTCATACTTTTATTTTGCAAGGTGCTGCTTCTTCAACCTTCCTTAACAGCCATTTTTCTCGGACAGTCCCAAAAGAACAGAAATGAAGATGAGGAGCAGTCCACCTCCTCCACCTTCTTCCCTCTCCCGCTGGGCTTGTCCAGGAGCAGCACAGCCCCTGGCAGCTGCTCGGCCAAGCCATCCCATGGTTTCAGAGGCTGTGGAAGCAGCAGCTGTAGGACCAGGGCGGCCACGCCCTCTGCAGCTGTGCAGACACAACCTTCATTAGCCACGTTCCTCCGTGCAAGCCGTATTTTTTTGGTCAGAGCCCTGCCAGCCCTGCATATCTGATCCATTCATGTAGGTACGTAAGGATATCAACTTTCAGTGTTAATGAGCAGTTTGGAGAAGGGAAAACTGGGAACACTGCAGTCCTGTTTGGCTGCTCACTGAGAGCCTGCTTTGTTATCCATACCCCTTCTGCTCATTTGGTTTCTCCCTGAAGTGGGTTTGGATGGAGACACACTGGAGAGCAAAAAGTTTGACAGAACCATAGAATGGTTTGGATTGGAAGGGACTTCAGAGACCATCTAGTTCCAACCCACCTGCCATGTGTGGGGACACCTTCCCATCAGACCAGCTTGCTCAGGGCCCCATCAATCTGGCCCTGAACACTTCTGGGACTGGGGCATCCACAGCTTCTCTGGAAAACCTGTTCCAGTGCCTCACCACCCCTACTTTAAAGAATTTCTTCCTTATATCCAACCTAAACCTGCCCTCTTTCAGTCTGTTTCAGGGACAGCTGTCGTGTGAACTTTATTATTTACTATGAAAAACACCTGATCTGTAACCTGAGAAAATAAGTCTTGTGAAAAATATCAATATGGCCTGGTCTAAGGTTGAAGATGGGAGAGAAAGAAAAAGAAAGGAAGGAAGGAAGGAAGGAAGGAAGGAAGGAAGGAAGGAAGGAAGGAAGGAAGAAAGGAAGAAAGGAAGAAAGGAAGAAAGGAAGAAAGGAAGAAAGAAAAGAAAGAAAGAAAAGAAAATACATATTAGTGGAGACATTTCTACATAAATTTAAAAGAAAATAAAAGAGGCTAGAGACTTGGACTGTGCTGGATTCAGCCTCTTAACCTTTTCATTTGTATATGAAAGAGGCAAAATTTTACAGCTATTCTTTACATTTAAATGGATTTAGTAAGTTTCAGATCCTGCAAAATACCAATAGGCAATACATCATGTTTTGATATTTTCTCAGAAATTTTATCTTTTATTAAAAGTAAACAAATGATGGTCCTAGTTCTTACAGTAGGAAAGCAGAACTTCTGAACAAAGTCAAGGGCAATGCTCTTTCCCTGTATCCCAGACAAAAGTCAGGTGAAATATAAGCTTGAAGATGTAAATTCAACATACATTTACTCTGGAACACAGTACTGTCAATTACCTTTTGGAGTATTTAACAACTCCTAATTTTGGCAATTTCTTCCAGCCCAGGCTGGACTTTGGTGATGAACCAGCACTCTGTCTCAACCCAATACTTGACTGCAACCAGAAAGGAAAGAGAAATATGGTAATAAAACAATTTATTTGCCCTTTTCCTCCATTTGCTCTGTTAGTTTGTCATAATTTCTATTTCTATAACCAGTATGTAACTTGGTATCACTAGGGTAGTGTTTTTCCACCTGTGGACCACTGGCTGGTAATACTCCATGTAACAGCGAAAAAACCAAACCAACACACATGCAGATATGCCTAAAATTTGTCTGTCCTTCACCAGCAGCACATGAAAAGTGACCTCATTTTTTGCTATTAACTTTTTTCCAGTCTATGAGTGAATGTATAACATTTTGGCACCCTTCCCATGTCCTATTAAATGACAAGGGTTTCTCCTAGGAAGGAAGCCCTTCAGACAGAACAGGCTGAAAAATACCTGCCTAGAGGCAGATCAGATTATAAACTCCCGGGTGGCAGATGACTTATTAATACAATAATAAATGGTAGGCCTAAGTATAAAAAGTTTATCATCCAAATTTAAACACCTGCTTTCCTCACCACTTAATGTCTTCCAATATGATGGAGTGTCCATGGTTCCTCTTCCCTCACAGGTACAGCTGATAAATTGTTCTACTGTTCTGCCTTTTCTAGAGACTAATAAGGAAATCAAAGAAAAAGCTTTGCAGTTCATCAAGCCCTTAAACTGCAGCAGTTACAGTGGAAGGGACGGGCATGACAATCAATATGCTTTTTACTTGTGTAAGCGTTTCAACCTACTGTGAAAATTAGCTTGTTTGGAGATTTTATGTAGCCATTTTCATCAGCATGTTGCAACTCCAGAAACAAAGCCAAGACTTGGCCAAGCTGCACCTTGTAGAGTGTGGCACCATCAATCTACTACTGCAGTTACCTTACACCTTTCCATTATGCAAAAGATGGGTTGCATCACAATAAAATTGAATGAAGTCTGACTATTGTGGTAGTGATGTCTAATGCTGCCCACTCACCTCCGCTGATCTTAAAGAAATAGTGATTTATTTAATGACACCATGGAAAAGCCTCACATGTGGTCAAATGTCCTTCCTCCAAAAGCCCTAAAATCCATGTATCTACAGAGCATCCAATTAAGGAAATTTGTACCTTATGTTAAAAAGCAGTTTTACTTGCTTTGGTTCTTCATTCTGTCACTCCTGTGCCTGTGAAGATACATAAATCTATATTATAATGAGAAAACTAAAACATGCTGTACTGTCTCCCTCAGCTGAAGAAATCTGATTCCCATTTCAGCCAAGAATATGTAATTTGATCTCGTCAAGGGAAACTCAGGAGCCACTCAGCCATGCGTTAGCAGAGACGGTCCCTAACCCCGTGACATGTGCCTTTTCTCAGAAACACTTTGCCAGATGACTTTGTGAACTCCGTTCTCTGAACTGCAAGGAATAATTAACAGTTCATTGAGATGTGAAAGAAATATGGCATAAAAGACTCCCTCTGTCACAAGTCATGTATCAGTATCCAGTGGCCATGGTGACACTGATGCCTCAGCCTCATTTTCTGGTGGGATGTAGACATGTATATACCTAAATCTCTTTGGAGGTCAGAAAGCAAGCCCCAGCTTCAGATTGGAAAGGAGAAAAGCAGTGAAGCCTGAATCTGGGATGTCTTGGAAGACTTTAGCTAATGCTCTCAAGAGGCTTTGAGAACTGCTGTAAATAGAAAACTAACCTGCCTGTTGCACTGGCTGACACAGACAGATACTCCTCTGGGGCAGGAGCAGTGGGGCACATGGAAGAAAGCAGCTTTTCAGGGCAACTTAGAGCACTGTGGTCTTTGTTCTTCCCCTCAAGACCACGCTGCTGTCACTCACTGACACAAGAAATGTCTTAACAACGGGCATCAGGAATAATATCTGTAGTCCTCAGCCCTGCTGTGGAAAGGTTATCTATTGATCACTGTCAACTGATAAAAGAGTGTGGAGAAAATGAAGTCTAAAAGGGACATTTTGTTTTAACAACTTATTTATGAGGTTGGTCTTATTGTTGCAATAAGGTAAACATTAAAAGCACTAACTGAATTAAATTCTCAGATCCTGAAAGGTTTTTCTGAGTTCTTCTGTCTGTGAGAAGATGGATTCTTATAATCTCAGTCACTTGGACAGTATGTGTTCACAGGCACAGGAAGTGTGTGGATACAAGCTAGGGGAAATGGATTAACTATTCCCAGATCTGGTACTTGAAACTTCATTTATTTAGTTTGGATACTGTGGCATGTAATTACTTGCTTTTAAGATGGGACACATTGTCCAATATGAAAGCACCAAAGAAAAGTTAAAGATGGTTCTGTTGGTTAAACAGTTTAAAAATGCACTTGAGGATAAATTAATGAAGTCAGAACACTCCAATATTTGCAAAAGGATTTTTTTGCCCCGTTTATCTTTTGTAAATGCAGAAAAAGCACATTATGATCACAAATTAACTGGTACCTGTGCAAGGTTTAAGTAAAATAATTTGCTTGTGCCAAGTGCATTCTCACCTGCAAACATTGGACTAATGAGCAGCTTTCATTAAAATGCAGTGAAATCATTGAATGGATTAATCATGCACTTGCTTCCATTCAAGATGGATTAAGTTTGAGCCGTACTGAAAGTAATATTGAAATTCATGACAAACATACTGTAACAGTGTGAAACGCTTGAGGAGCAGTTGCAGAAACCTATTAGTCCAAAGAAGTTATAAGCTAGATTCTGGAAAGTTTCAAGTCTTGGCAATTCAGTAGCATCCCCCTCTTGAAGGATTGAACCTTAGAAGTGTCACCCTTCCTAGGCTGGCAGACTGTGGGAACTGCATGGAGGCTGCACACATCGACAGAATATGCTAAGTACTGCTTCAAAATGTGTTTTGTTGTTGTTTTGTTGCTGGTTTGTGTTGCTGCGGCGGTGCCAAGAGGCAATTAGGATTCAGACACGCGAGTGGTCAGCAGAAAGGAGTGGATTGATTGATTTATTTATTTAATAAAGGACGGGTTTTTATGTGTTTAGTTCTTTTAGTGTTTTCCTAAAAGGCAAGAGGTATTGGACCTCTAACTAACTACCTACCAGGGTGATTGGTCAATTCACACATCATTCATTTTTCTAGTCAGTATCACAACAATTCTAATTATAAACGCAGGTGCAAGATTAGCAAAGTCTGTTTACAGAAAACCTTATCATGTTTTGCATAGTTTCACATGAGAAAGAAGAAGGCTCTCACAAACTGATGCTGAGAGCTGAAAACTTCTCTGCTAAAGTTTTTTAGCATCCATAGGTTTGTTTTTTTTTTTTTAAGAGACGTGCATATTTAACTTTAAACACCTCTTAATAGAAATGACAATACAAAGAAACAAAGACTTGCTTATTGGGGGAGGAAAGAGGAGACACTTCACAGGCTTTTAAAGTCAGTTCTGGGATTTCTGGGTGATTACTTTTCTGGCACAGACCTACAACAACTGGAAGAAAATGGTCACTCTGGTGACAGACAGAACAGCTTTGGTTCTCTTAACTAAAGTCCTCCAGAAAAATAGCTGGCTCTGAAAGGCTGGCTCTACATCAGCCAGCAGCTGTGTTTTGTTAATAATAATGATATAACAATAATTTTATATAATCATATCATACAGCTGTGTGCTCTGTGCCAGGTGGTTTCCACTTCTGTATGCTCTGCTTGGAAGACTGTTAAAGTTTTGGGTATTTTTGCTGACAGAGGTCTATAGCTACTCTGCCAAACAGCTGCCCACTTCAATGGTTAGCATTGCCAAGAGTATAAACCCTTTCTACCAGGAACTGAGTGCTGCCTTATGCAGAGAACAACTTCACCGTTTTCTCATAGAGCTACTTTCTGCCTTTCAGATATTTTACTAGAAGAGATAACAATTTTTAAAGGTATTCATAATATACGTATGTTTCTTAAAGAGAATATTCCCTCAGTGAACTTTACTTACATGTTTTATCTTCTTTTTAGTAGCTGTAGTAAGTCACTGCATAATCTGAGTGTTCCTTGGCACTTTTAGTCCACAGCCAAATTCACTGAGCAGTTAAGTTTGACTTATTAATAGTAACTAAAAAGCAACATTTTCAATGCCATTGAACTGTAAATGACAAGATATACACCACGATTTAATTTATATGATTATCACTTTCAAGTCCCATTTTGTGCAGACATTTTGCAGCACAGACCTGCAATCAGACAACTGGAGAGCCACTTGCCCTTCCTGTCTCATTCCTGGCCCACATTCAAGGGTATGAGATTCACCATGGAGCTGGAGGGAGATATTGTGACTGACATGGATGTTGCAGTGAATTTCTCCATCTGCTGCTATAACGTTGCATTTGATTAAAATTAATGAAAAAACTCTACCTGAAAAATTATTAAATACCAAAACCAAACAAGACCAAAACCCAAAGGAAAACAGTTTTCAGTGGGAAAACCCACCAAGAATTAAGATCAATGTATTATGACACAGTATAGAATATCTAGATGTGAAAGGATTTACCACACATTGAAATCTACGGTGGAAGGAACATTCTTCTTTCCCTGTGTCCCCACTAACAGCGAAAGTAGAAATGAGGATTTTCTTTTTATCTAGAAGTGTTCTAGGCAAAGCAGGCTTGGGGAGTACATAACTTGTAATTTGCAGCTTTAAGCAAGGGATAATTCATACTATTAACCAAACTGTAATTGTTATGCGAGAAAACACTAAAAAAAAGGCCAGAGAACAGTGACTTTTCAGAGTCAGCAGTTATGAAATTAAAATAGGGTTGGCCTCACATCGCATATTTTTGTCATTAAAGGCAACTGAAATGACAGTGCTGACAGCTTTGGTATGAAAGAGTTTCCTTTTAACTCAGATTTAATGCTCTGGCAAATGCATTATGTCAGTGGGGTAAAAGCTTCTGTTGAATATCAAAGATATGCTTTGGGATAGACCAGGGATCTATAACTTCCTAGCCTTTGGGTTCCTGATCTCTGTAGGACATGTCCAAGGGCTCCATAACTGGTGTAAATCAAATCCACCTTTTTATTTGACTGCAGGAGTGTACTGATTCAAACAAGCAGGAGCAGAAAATGGAGACCATAACACTGATGGGGTGAAAAAGTCTTGCCTAAACAATGGCAACCCTGGAAGTCCATCTCCTATAGCAGACAAGATGAAGAATTCCACAGACTCACTTTCCTGGTCTCCTCTCTGATCTTCACAGATACAAGATTTCATCTGTCCTCTGTCAGTTTGCTCAAAGTGCTTCATTTGATCCAGGAATGATGTTACACAGCTGTTGTTTAAGTTGGTAGAAAAATCAAGATAAAGTTCTGGAGGTCTGGACAGAAAACTTCAGGAAGCATTAGATGCAGAGAAATTACCTTCTATCTAGCCCGACTTTTGATAATTTCCTTGTTTTCAGCACTGGCACATAAACACTTCTTATTGAGCCAATGTACCGCATGGCATAAGTGTTTCAAAAAAACCCGTGTCAGAAATGCAACTGGTAGAATTACTGTAGACAATGTATTTTTTTCAGAACAATCCATATTTAAATATTTTATAATTGCAGTACTCTTTGAAATGGATCATGTCTGAATTTACTTTATTATTTTTAGCTACAAAATTTACTTCACCTCTTTCAGTGGAATTTTTCCATCAATGGCATAAACCAGGAAAAAAATTGTTTTGTGTAGGTTTATAAAAACTCCTGTCAGGTATGATGAATTCAGCAACAACAAATATTTTTCCCTTTAAAAAAAAGAGAAGGTTTTAAGGGAAGTGGGTGTCAAAATACCTCAGATCTTTCACACATGAAACTTTAAAATACAGTTTCCCTCACTGAACTGCAGGACTCTCATTTTTAGCCTCCACTGTGAAAATAAGAACAGCTTGCCTGCACTTAATCATAAACGATACCAATCTCAAAAAGTGTGTGTGTACTTATGTCTGCTTCTTTCCATACCTGGGAAATTTTATGCAGAAACACATTCTCTCCACCAAAACTGGAGAAAGGCTTTTCCCTTTGGAACTTGCAGCTTGGGTAAAAGCAACCTTTTGAGCCAGGCAGCAGTTCTGCATTTCTTAATTATTATTCTTTGTCCTTTAGATAAACAAAAAGAAGGCACAATACAGCAGCATGTCATCAGGACTAACAGTCAGAACCATCACATAGTTACTCTTTGTCCTCCCCATGCTGTGCCCTCACCCATCCCCTCCATGCTCCCCAGAACCAACAGGTGCCCCTCAGGCTTGCTGACTTCTCAGACACCCATGTGCCATCTGTTGGGATACTCACTCTGTGTCAAACCTTTTCTAGGAAATAGCAACTTTCTCCTCCTCTTCCTCCCTGCCCACCCATAAATCCTGACTTTGGCAATGGTCAGGCTGTGCTGTTAAGAACTACAACATCCTGTAACTCTACCCAGAGTGCTGTTCCTGCCATCCAAGACATGCCCCTGAGGAAAGCTGGAATTACTGTTGGAATTACCCAGAGTTTATGTGGGCAAAGGAGCAATGCATGTCAATTCAGCTCAGCGTTGTTGCTGATTCCTATCTCATTAGCTGCCCATTAACTTTAACTTCTCCTTTGTCATTACTTCTGCAAAGCATGTCTCCCCTTGCACTGACTGTCCTTGTTTGTGATTACATTTGCTCAGACCCATTAGCATTCCTGTTGCAAAAACGAATTTCATTTTGTAACATTCTGGAAGTACCATTTAATCTCTGATCTCACCGCTGCCGCATTTTGAGGCCACGGCAGTCCTCTGCAGCAGTGTTTGACTTACTACCTTCTGAGAATTTAATTATCACACTATTTACTGCTACCCTTGCTTGAGATGACTGCAATAATCAAAACATGGAATAACTTGAGTATTTTTGTATACCTGTCTCACTGCCCACGGAGGATTTCACGGGACCATTCTGTACCTCCAGTTATGGCAGCTACCCAACAAGGAATGATCATAGTGGGGTTGGGGGGCAAAAATGTCACAGTGATCGGAACTGAGACCCTCCTACTGCCTTGCACTGGGGCTGCAAAACCTCTTGGGAGACAGAAGAACCGGGAGAATTGCAAGGTGGCTTGTTCTTTTTCAGGTCAAGGTGCCTTTCTCCTCATCCGCATTATCTTAGCTTGCAGCACTAAAACATGTGTGTTCAACCCTTTAAAACACCTATCACATTTATCAATAAAACATCAATAAAATACAACATGGATGAGGGTTATCTGATACTTGATTAAAGGCTCAACAAAAATAATAAAAATTACATTTTATTTGCATTATTTGCAGGAGGGGACATTATTTGCAAGACAAGGCCTCTATATTTTCTGTTTTCTCTCGTTCTCTGATGGACATTACATGCTGTATACCCATCCTGTAATAGTCAATGCACCAGTGCTCAGGAAAGAAAAGCTCACATTAGGGAGAAGTTTGGCAATGGAGCTTTTGAAAGAGCAGTGTGTTTTTGTACTGAACCACAGAATAAAAAAGAGAAGGACAGGGCTTCAAGGCAAAAGAGAGATAGAGTGTTTATGACCTAGTTACTACGAGGTACCTTTCTCTTCTGCTAAGTGTATTGATTTCTTGGTCACACTCTTGTTGTGTAAATAGGGCAGCTGAAGATAGACTGTTTCTCTTCTCAGGTGCAAGCAGGTTTTCACAAAATCGAGGAGAAGAAAGAAAATGCAATTCACATCTAGGCAGTGTACGAGCTTGCTTGTTTGTTTGGATTTTCCCTGCTCCCCTCAAAAGAAGCTCTTGTATGCCTCTAAGTTTACTAGGATATGGGGACACAAAATTCAGGGCAGTAATTTCCATGGATTGCAGCTTTCTTTTATGCATTGACATCAGCTTTTTAAAAGCATATAAACATGGGAGCCCTAGTATATCTTATGTCTGGAAGGCAAAAGATTCTTAGCTACTGTTGACACTTTCATATACAGGGCAGCAACCTGGAGAAAGATTGCTCCTTCATGAAATTCAGCTTTATCAAAGCAGACAGCTGTCAGCTTCTTACCCACAGCACACATGAGGAGCCACGACCCAGCCCCCTCACGCTGCACCAGGGATTATCCCAGCACTGCTGCCTGCCCTTGATCCTTCCCTCCCACGGAGCAGAAACGTGAGGGGCAGCTGGCAAAGACCCCTCTGCTACTTCTTAAGGCACAGGCAGCCTTTCCAGGGTGGGGACTGTGCCCCGTCCTTGCCTTGTGTGTCCCTCACCAACCCTAGCCCCACTGCTCAGAGGCCTTTGCACTTTAGAGGGGTGCAGCACCCTCAGGATGGGGCTTGGTCTCTTGCCCACCCTGGGGATGGCCACAGGCAAGAGCACATTTGTTATGTGGCTTCAGCTCAAGAGAAAAGTGGCCAAGGCAGTGGACCATGCCAGTGCCCCAGGAGGTGTCCTGGTCCCCATCCCCCAAGCACAGCGCAGATTCTTGGGCCCAAATCACAGCTGGAGAGCTGCTGGCTCCTCACCCACAGCACGGAGGCAGAGCCTTGATGTTTCTTGCTGAGTCAAGTGTGGTCATAAGCCTGTGAGGGATCAAGGACTAGGCCGTCTTATGGAAATGCCATGGCATTACAATGGTTTATGCTAAAATAGATGGCCATGGCAAGTGGCAAAGGGTGAACCTTAGAGTAAAACCCCTCTACGTGGAAGTCAGGCAGGAAGTCATGGACATCACTGACCCCAAAGGTCCTATGTTTCTCTCCTGTCTGGACTAAAGGAACCTGAATTTTAGTATCAAAAAAAAGAAAAAAGGGGAGAGTGTTGCTCTTTTTTTTTCCCCTGGTTTTTCTATTTCCCCATCTTCCTTTTTCTGTCTACAACTTCCCTATCACTTAGTGATCCCACCATGGTGAGACTGAAATAAACTACTTTCCAAAGCGTTGTCTGAAAGTGGCCACGCTACTGACAAACCAGACTTCCCCTAGAACTGACTGGTGCCTGCTTGTCTTCCCCACGAGCACCAAGGATCAGCAGGCACAATTCAAACACCACAACCACAATGTGCACTGGGCACTGGCTTAATAAAACAAGAGAGAGCCATGAGACAGCAGTTTCACTTCCCCTGAGCTTTGCTGCTCCTGCTCATGATATTTAAAGAGCATTATGGGATTCTGTGCACTTAATAACTGCTCCCTCAGAAAGGTTTGGTTCCTGAATACAAATAAGAAGCTATGTGATTAGGTTTCATGCATTCTGATACATTTTATTACATTTTACTTTTTTTTCTTTAAGATAAAGGAGAATTCAAGCAGAGGGAAAATGCTTTCTCTGCAAACAGTCTTATTGCCAACCTCGTCTCTTACAAATGCTCAGGATAATGCTTGTCCCTCAAGATGTGTGGTTGATTTTTAAATTGCAAAGAGTTGTATTTCATAGGTGTAGTAATATTTGAGGAAGCCTTCCACAATCATTTTCAATTATCTCAGGTTGAAGACGCAGATGCCTAGTCAGATTCTGGCTACTCAGATGCTGGTAACATTTAATTTCTGCTTACAGCTGGGAGGAGAAAGCTGTCACTCTTTCCCTCCCCAGTCTGTTCCATCACCTGATGGCCTCCCTCCACCCAAACTGTTTGCTCCCTCTGTTTCTCCTCTACCCAGTTTCCTAATCATGCTGCTTATCACATGCCACCTTTTCTCTAACACTTGCATGGAGGCTTTTCTTACCTTGCCCACACCATCTCCTTTCCATCCTGCTGAGTTCCCAGTAGGCTCCATCTCATGTCCCACTCTTTTGACTTGCTCCATCTCTGCTCTGCACTCTCAGGACCCACTCCCACTCTCCTGCCCTTGTTCACCATTCTGACTTACCCCCACCCTTATCCACACCTTCCCTCCTGCCCCAGCTGCCTCTCTGCTGCTACCCCCACTCTCTCGTTGCCTCACTGCCTTCCACTTCTCTTCTGGCTGATCCATGGTTTGAGGAAAACATTACTATGGCAGTGTAATTGGTGAAAAAGCAAGCATACGTTTCTGCTGCAGAGGATCTGCCTGTGTTGCACACATAATACATCTCAGGCGTGGGTGCTTCATATCCATCAGTACATCTGCAGTCTGAAATTAGAAATCTGAAATCTTAATTGTATACCCAGTAATGGGACAAAAATGTTGCCATGGTGAAATAACAGGAGGAAGGATCAATGATAAGACATTGAAAAATGAGATTTCACCGCAGCATTATGTCCCATGTGAAAAAAAAGCTGTACTGTAGTGTCTCTCATTTTGACCAGAATAAAGGAGATTTTGTTCCTATGCCATCAAATTTGCTTCAGTTGTTGGGTCTGAGGTGATCCAGAGTAGGAGCTTCTGCAGTGTTTTTCACCAGTCTGCAGAGCTTTGTGCCCCCATGAGGATGTTTCATCCCCACTCCACGCCCAGCACTCCTCCTGACAGCATGCTGGTGAAAGGCACAGTGCTGACAGCTTCCGTAGGGGCTGGCAGCTGCATCCAGCCCAAATTGCTCTTCTTCTCTGCTGGGACTGGGACTGAAGGTAGTGGGCTGAAATCACAGACAGGAAAGGGGATTTTGTTCCTCAGGAAAAACTCTACAACTTTGGAGTTGGTGAAGCAGAGCAGTTGATTGCTTGCTTGGGATTGGGTGATCCCAAAGAGACCCCAGCACAGGAGGGTTTTGGGAAGAGGTCAGACTAACATCTCTCAGAACAGGTTTAGATGGAGATTCTGCCCTGAGGTAGGGGATGCTCTGGGTGACCTACCAGGCCCTGACAGGACTATTTTCTGTGAATCTGCTTGAGGGTTTTCTTGTGGCCATTTCTGTGCCTCCACGAAATGTCAAGGAGTTTCCTTCTGGTTATCTTTACTTAACTCTTCATCCCCCTTTAAAAGCTCATGCATTGTAACGTGACTATGTATGTTTTCAGAAGTGCTTAGTTTTAATGACAAAATATTTATTTATAACTCTTAAAGCTCACTTAGATTAATGCCTGGATTCTTTCTATTTTACATCTAATCAAGAAGTTGGACATTTTCTGTTATCCCTTCCATAGACGTGGATTTTGCATGGAATCTCAGAAATGCATTAATTTCACTATAACTTCTTTAACTTTTTAATGCTCTTGTCAGCTTATCTGTCTGATAGCTTAATTATTCTTTCAATCTTCCCAACAGGCTGCAACAGAGTACAGCTTCTGATTATTTCCTGACCTTTCCTTTTTTTTTTTCCCTAATTCATTCCAATTAAATTGGGAAGTTTGGGGGTTTTTTCTGAAACTTTGCTTCACATGCAAATGGACATTGCCACTTATTATTTTCCTTGACCATCTCAGGCAGTATTTTCATAAAAATATTGGAAAATATGGTCAAGAAAATAGTGGTTTAAAATGGGTGAAAGACTAATTGAAAAATCCTTCTGAAAGAATGGATGTTTCACTGTCAATATGTGAGGGCATTTCCAGTGGGGTCAGTTCTGAATATGAGTCTATGAAATATTTTCGGTGATGATCTGGTTGATAAAATACTGTATACTTATAAAAGCTGAGCATGCTACCAAGCTATCAGGGGTTGTGGGCACCTCAAAGGACAGGATCAGAATTCAAAATGATCTTGATAAATTGAAGGACCAGAAATCAATAAGATGAAATTCAATAAAGACAAGTGCAAAGTGATACACTTAGCAAGGAGAAATCAAACGCACAGATACGAAATGAGGAATAACTGGTGAAGCAGCAACTCTGCCAGAAAAGGTCCTGGGGGCATTGTATATCATGAGCTGAATATAAATTAGCAACATGATCCTGCCTTTAAAATGGCTAATGGCATTCCCAGATGGATTAATATACAAGTTATTACAGGAAGTACTTGTTTTCATTTACTTATTTACTTGATACTGGTTAGGTCAGTAACAAACCACTGAGTTCTACTCTGAACAGCAAGTTTAGTAAAAGAGCAACATAACAGAGAAGAAAGAAACAATAAAGACTAGAGAACTGCAGAATGTAATATACAGCAAGACTGAAAAAAGTTTATTGTTTCTAGTGAGAACAAAGACCATTTTTAAATATATTAAAAAATCCCTTTGCAGAAACCACAATAAAATGAATTGTTTTGCCAATTGAAGGAGACAGGAAAAGTTGCCGTTGGCTTAATTTTGCAGAAACAGAGAATCAAACTTGATATTAATAGAAACGAAGGGACAATAGTTCAGCACTGTATTGTAGAACATCCTCATTTGGGTAAGTGGTATTGTTGGAAGCTTTTAAGACCGATTGGAGAATTAACTTCTAGTGCTGGCCTAGGTGTACCTATCTTACTTCACAGTAGGAAAATTAATTGAATAACATGTCTTTTGTTCTTTAACACAAAATGAAGCAGCACTATAGAACTCCACTTTCAATTCTTGCTTTAGCAGTTGTCTCGCTCAGCTATTAATTTCAACAAAAAGCCCTGAAGATGGGGGATGGAGTGAAAGTGCCCTTTTTGGAATTGCATTGATAAGATGCTGACACAAGGGTCAATTACTTTCTGAGCACACATTGCAGTACCAGACAAACACAGAATAAAGCCCTAATTCCTAACCCACTGGATCTACAATTTGAAAGCCCAAATGAATGCAGGTCCATAGAGGTGCAGAAGGACTTCAGGAGATAATATTAATCAGCATTGCAGTGGTACAAGCACAGGAGCAGTGTACTTGTCAATTTTTGTAGGTTTTGCAGCCAAGGAAGATGTTGAAGTAGGATCTGAAGGGAAATAACAAAGTACTTATGCCAGATAGTCTTTTCCAAGCACTAGAATAGGAAAAAAATTAAACTAATTGTTTTATGAAATATGAAAGGCTGGTGGGAGGTTGGTATTCAGGCCGAAGAAGAGTGTTTATTTGTATAGAGAATGGGAAGTGATAGATCATGGAAGAAGACCCTGAGAAGAAAGCAGATGTTGGTACTCTGGAGGGTTAATGAGGATTTACAAAGCCAAGGTTGCTCTTGTTAATATGGCAGGTTGGAAAATTGGGTGTACAAAATGATTCTGAATGGATGAGAGTTAGAAAGGCTGCTTTAGCTTGAGATGTGAGGTGACAGCTTAGACCCTGGACAAGGCGTATCTTTGACAAAATGTGTGGAAGAGTCTTGCACAGTCTTGTTGCGAGAACCGAGAGAGACTTCAAGTAACAAGAATGACAGGCAGGGTAATGAAATTGTCAAAAGCAAGAGAGAGAGCAGGAATGGAGAGGAGTTAGGAAGAGAGATAAGAAATTTTCTCTCAAAATACTGCACTTGTATTGGCAGTGGAAAATCCCAAACTGGATGCCAGGAAGACAGGTCAGATCTGGGACAGAGAATCAGAATCACACTTCTAGGTCATATGCCCTAACCTCTCTTTCTGCCCGTTCATACAATTAAGGCAATTCTTCACCTGCAGGAACATTTCTGGAGAGTATGATGCAGACAGAAAGTGCAGAGGGACACCCTACATAGGACCTGGAGGGAACATAAAACAGTTTCCTGGAGAGTAGAGATAAATTGTAGTAGGCATGGGAGAGGACAGATTCAAAGGAGCCAGATGAAATCAAGAAGGATGACACAAGGTATATGACACACTCACTTTGCTACAACTCAGTACCATGTTCTCGTAGGGACAAGGAGGTGACAGCCCTCTTCCCAGAAACTGAAGCCCTAACCTGCTGGGACCATGAATTTTTTGCCATCCAAACTGACTAAGTGTATTTCAACTTCTCTTCTCAAGGCTGGGGGAGGTTTAATAGATCTTTCAAGTGGCCATCTGTTACCAAATGCTATAATTTTTGCACATCTTGCTCAGGTCTGTACATAGCCTCTTTCATATTTAACCAGTGCATAAGCTGTAATGCGTTTCTGGTCCTCCTCAGCTCAGGACAAGTGGTGTTTGCCTGGAGATGGCAGCTCCTGTGCTCTCCAGGACTGCCTGACTAGAGAAAAGCACTGCCCAGCACCGAGCCCACGGCTCTGCTACAGCTGCTTCATGGGCTCTGGGACAGGCAAAGCCCCTCTGCTGGAGTCTCTGCAGGGCTTTCTGCCACCACCTGAGCCAATATCCACAAATCAGCCTTGTCTGACCAGGTGGGAATGACAAGAAGACACTCACCCGAAAAGCTCCTTATCTAAGCAGGAAAGGTGCTGATAAGGCAAAGAAGACTGGTTGTGACAAAACCTCCAGAGACAACACAGTAAAGTTAAGCACAGGTTGCTTGGGTTATGTGACTTTCTTTTAACTGCCTTTATTATTTTCAGAGTGCTACTCAACATTTCCTGAGGAAAAGACTAATATTTATTGTCTGAAGTGTTATGAAATTATCCTGATTTTATGTCTTGAGCAATGAAGATATACAGTGGGTAACATTTACTCTCTCAGAGAGATCTGGAATTCATCTCTAAAATAACCATTTTCTTTCTACATTATTAATAGACTGCTGCTACTCCTAATATTTTTTAAGTTTATATGTTTTTTTAATTTGAAAATCTGCTTTTTTTTAAAAAATGTCTCTTGGCAATCTCAGATGTCTCTTGCTATGAGTAATGAAAAATTAAACAGTGTGACTGTAGCAAGAGGACATTTAGATCAGGAAGATGAGCTGAGTCATGGGGAGTGCGTGGCCTTTTTCCTCTGTCGTGCTTTCCACAAGGCCTCCCAGCATCACCAGCCCTGTCTCCTCTCCATGGAGAAGAGCTCGGCATAGAGACAGCTACATGCAGATAGAAATCTCACAAGGTCTCTCCTTTTTATATTGGGAAAGTGCTTCTACTTTTACAGTTTCCTATACACGGTAAATTTTTTTTTAAATGATCTTACAATCTGTACTAAAATGCTGCTATGAATTTTATAAATTGATGTCCAAGTCAAGAAATGAGATGACTACTGGAAAGAGAAAGACCTGCCTGTTGCAGCTTGAGAGTCTCGTTTCTGGGTGTAATTTTTTCTATTTCATTACTTATCGTCTGAAGATCATAAAATATCTTTTCTTGACCCTTCTGTAATGTGCTCTGTTACACTGAATTTAAGAATTGAGATTACAAATACCAAATAAGGAGAAAGAAAAAGACTCGATTTCAGCTCCAGTGGACAGGCTTTATTTCCTCTCCCTGCTGGCTGCTTTTATTCACCAGTCTAGCTCCAATGACAGTGGAGATTTATATCTGCAGCCATGGCAGAAGAATTGGCCTAGGCACTGAAGGAGATGAATACTTTAGAAACAATGGACAAATAGTTCAAAACCTCACTGCCGTTTTTTCTCCATAGCTAATCCATAGAGGATTTGCACTCCCTTCAAGAACAAACTGCATGGAAATATACCCAATATATATTCAAGAAATATCAGCCAATATTTGCAACTTCTCAGAAGTTTCTGAGTAAACTGAAAAAAAAGCTTTATATTCTCAGCCCTGGAAAAATATCACCAGAGCTTTAAACACAGAATTAGGCTCCCTTCCTCCTTATGTTTTGGGCTAGAACTAATTTAATTGCTTTCTATCAGTGTATGTCTCAGGGGGAAATGTGCACAAGCCTGTCCTTTTTCTATGCCACCATTGCATCCCTGGGAAGCAAACAGAGGCAGACCCACTCTGTATCACCAAATGTTCTTTGTCATATGGGACTTCCACCCCTGAAAGATTTAAGTTTGCTGAGGTGCCCATTCTTGCTGCGTATTTCTCTTTTCTCACTCTGTGGATGCATTTTAGACCTCAGGTGTACACAGGCTTGCACTACATTAAAAAAAAGGGTGAAAAGCAGAAGCCAAAGCCATCGCTGTAGGATCAGAGCCTCATGAAAAATATCTGGCCTTTGAGTCATTTTACATCTGAGGCCAGAAAAATGCATTTATACTGATTCTGGAGTTTGTAAAAAAAAGGTTGAGGTGTAAGTTATACTTTCTTTTCCCGTTAGTCAAATTTCCAGGACCTGCAGTAACAATCTACATAGCCCATTTTAATTATAGATACAAAATTCTCAAGACCATTTTAAAAAATTCAATTTTTATAAGCAAGAATTTGTAAGACTTTTAATGTGATTAACTTTTAAGCATATGACAAGCATTATTGAAACTAACATCAGTAAGATGTTAAATGCTAAGTCAACACTGACTCAGAAAAAAAAGTTAAAATACTAAAAAATAAGAGAAAAGGAAAAATTCATCACTGAAAATCAGAATGCTGTTGTGGAGGATGTTGCATGTATAAAAACATAGCTGCATGATGTTGATATAAAAGGGAGATGGAGCTTGCAGTGAGACATGTAGATATACCCTAGATAATACCAACAGTATTTTCCAATGAACTCTTTATCTTACTATGATGCCTAAACATCATCAATTGCATAAACATCAACGATTCACACAAAAAGGAGAATTTGGGATCTTTCTTATTATTAGTAAAGGAGGTTGCCATCAGTTTTTTCATTAGATGGAGCACAGATTTTATGTGTATATTTTTAGCACTTTTTTCTCTCTTCATAAATGCACAATTCTTAAAGCATTAAGATCCAGCCCGAATCTGTTCCTGAACCCACTAAGCAAGAAAACAAGCACAGAAACAGAAATCAGAGAACCTTGGTTGTTACCCTGGCACATTTCTAGCCTGCTCCCAGCCTCCTGTTTCCATGGCTATCTGAAGCTGCAAGTGCCACTGCAGTGCTTTGCATCTCCTGGGTGTCTTCAGCTAGATAGAAATGAAGTAATAATCTTTCCCTATTTAAAACAGGTAACAAATGTGGTTAGAACTTGAGAAGACAGGATAACTCTAGTTTATAAACACACAGTTTCCTCGCCTTGACCCCAGGAAAAGGGAGGTAAACCACAAGGCCAACTTTTCTAGTATAGATCCAGGGGAAAACATGGATATAGCTTGTAGGATTCTATTCAATGACAGATTCAGGGTACAAACCCTTAATTTACTATATGAATTTACAATTACTTTTAGCCAAAATCTAGACCTGATGGATGTGCATCTAGCCTCTTCCTCACCCGTAGGGCTACAACCCCAAAATGTGAAAGGAAATTAATGGACACAAAAGGAAAAACCCAGAATTCCCCTAGGAAATAGAGTAACTTCATCCATTTGGACTGAAAGGAAAATGACTTTCATTTCAATGGGACAGAAAGGGGACAGTACCATATTAACTTTCCTACTGGGAGCAACACACCTGAATTTCTGACTCCTCACCTCAGGGACTTGACCCCCATGGGCAAATGTCACCCAGGGGCTGGCAGGGACTGCTCTCCTTTTCCTGCCGCTGTTGACTCTGGCCTTACGGTCTCTGGGCTGCTTCCTTGTGTGGGAAGGGCCAGAGCCACTTTGCTGAGGCTCCTCTCTCCCCACATCTCCCTGAGCCACGACTCAGGGAACACTTGTGGCAGTACACCAAAATAAAAGCACCTTATGCAGCCTGGGGGAGCTGAGTTGTCTCAAAATCACCATCATGCTTAATGTGAACTGACCAGAGAAATCTCTCTGTGATTCGGCCTGAATGACAAATGGTGAGCTATCCAAGGTGAGCAAGCAAGGAAATGTAAGCGAAAAACAAAACAAGCCACCTTTTTAGCAGTATGATTTACTTTGGGCATTCTAGAGCTTGGTACCTGTCCCAGTTGCTTTTTCAGAAATATTTCCCTCTTGTTCGCAAACAGTCAAAAGATAATTGTCAGACTTATGGAAGTGTTTATTCCCTTTAACAGAAATATCTGCCCTGTGAGCATTTACCTCTGAGCTAGCTGCCTGGACTGCTTTATGGTCTATGGAGAGTGACAGGCATGCTGCAGGTCTCATCCCTCCTGTCCAAAGGTAGGGGATCTGAAATGCATTGGCTGGACCCTGTGGGAGAATTGCTCATTTTTTTCCACTGACTCTAATAGGAAGCATACACAGTGAGGTCAGGTTAGTGGCCTACATCTCTGTTTGCACAAATCAATCCTCCATCAAGAAAAGCGCTGACTTTTTCTATTACAACAAATTTGATTCCTCTATCCCATCTCTCTCTTGACAAACAAAACACCTTGTCAAAAGAAAGGTTAAGCTAGAAGGTAAAAACACAGGTGGAAATTACTTTGGTGTAAGGTTTAATTTTACTGTAAGAGAGCAGCATAAAATTACTCCTTGCAGCATAGCAATAAACACAGTATTTTTCATACATTTCTGAAATATTCTATTGATTTTTCTGAGTACTACCATAGATTTTGGCTGGCTTTTCCATTTCATAGTTGTGACTCCTTGAATTTTTTACATTCTACCATTGCTCAGATATTAATGCAACCCTAGTGGAAAGTGTTCAGTAGCCCAGATGAGATGCCAAAGGTTAGTAATGACTGTTGAACAAACACTGCTGAAGTGGCAGCGTGTACTTGAAAAGGCACAATTTCTCCCAGCAGTTCAATATTGTATTTTAACTTTGTATGCAGAGAACCTGTGGGTGTCTTTTAATTTGTCACCAGCATGCAACAGAGCACTGCCATTTTGCACGCTCGTGGGAAAGTGTTACTTCAACCTAATTGATTCTTTTTGCTGCATGGAAGTTATTTACCCAGAAATGCTAAAGTGGAGGGTCAAATTGCTTTCAATAACAGAATCCAATTACTTGGGATCTGTTACAGGATGAAGACGTTGCAGTGTAGCTGTAACTCCCCTCTATTGTTAAGGTTAAA
Source organism: Pachycephala philippinensis (assembly GCA_013397055.1). Taxonomy (NCBI): domain Eukaryota; kingdom Metazoa; phylum Chordata; class Aves; order Passeriformes; genus Pachycephala; species Pachycephala philippinensis. The sequence continues at coordinate 340,474 of VWZT01013650.1, read as the reverse complement.
ATGATGCTGTACTGAACAAACTCTCCTAAGCTCTTACTTTCTTTTTGGTTGTTGAGTTTGTAGGGCAAGAAAGGAGGACTGTTCAACAAAGGAGTGGGAAAAGGAAAGTTATTCAAAATTGGTCAATTTAGCTGTACATGGATTATGTTCCAATCAGACAAACTGAGGAATGAAAACTACACAAGTACCGAATTTCTTTTGAAAGAATTGAGTTTATATTGAGTGTTGTCTTGACATTTAAAAGCTAAGCTGGAAGGCTGAGTGTGTGATACCCTTACTGTAATTCATTCTGCTTTTGGAAATCCATAAGAGAGCAGATCAGGTATTACATGTCCATAGAAAAGAAAAAATTAGGACTTAGTTCTAAACCAGGAAAAAAACAAGGGGGGGAGTGAAAAGTTTCACAGACAAATCAAATTAATGTCAATTCCAGATATATGGTGACACAATTCATCAATCAATTTGCTTGTAAACAAGGAGGAAATAGTAAGGAGATAAACAACAGTCAGCATGGGTTTATGAGGAACAGATTACAAACCAACTTCTCTTCTGTGGTAGCAGGACAGGTTTTGTGGTTGAAAGAAAAACATACAGGATTTACATTTTGATTTGTGCTGCCCTTTTGACTCTATCAAATGATAGTTTTGCAACCAAGCTTGGGAAACTTGATGGAACCACAACAAGCATCAAAACTGGTTGGAAAACAACAACGTGGAAATAGCTGTTGGCAGTCATGTCAAACCAGCGGATGTTCAGAGAGGGGCTCGGTCCTGCCTGGAGCATGCACAGAATTTGTGTGCAGCAGGAGGGACTAAAACCCCCTGGTTATGTACCTTGAAGACAACAGGGAGCTCAGAGGAGCTGATGAACAGAAGCAGAGACCCGTGTGTGGGATGGTGCAGACAGGAGCATCAAGAATAAGGCACACCAATAAAGACACAACTTACACCAGCGCCTCTGAGGCTTCTACACTTCTGCTTTGCTTAGCAGTGGCCACAACCTGTCTCTCTCCAAGTTGTCTTGCTCAGAAGCATGACTAACTCTGCAGGTTCATTTGTGTCTTCTGAATGGAAAACCCTGAAAACCACCAGCTTTATAGTTACAATAGGTTACCTATATCCCCTTCCTCTTTTCCTATGCAAGATCTGAAGATATTTGGTTTTTAAATTCATACCTACCATGTAGACTTAATTGTTCATACTCATGTTGTAGATAGTCTTCTCTCCCTAAACCATTTCCATAATTTATTTCATACCCTAATAAAAGTTAGAAATGGCTAAACAACTGAAGATCAAGCACTTTCACAGTCCTAATCTGAAATTTGTGAGTATTTGGAAGACATTGTAATGTACAGTGGAAAAAGCTGTGTCCTTCCTGGAAATCATTTGTACCTGAGGCATCAGTGAAGTTTCCCTCGTTGTTTTCAACAGTTACACCACAAACAACCAGAACTGTTTTCAAGTTGTAAGCAGCAAACAATCCGATATTTCTGAAAATCTTCTGATGTTTTTTAATTAGGAAGAGATATGCAGCTACTAATTGCCTCTTTTTTTATGTTGTTCATGCATCGCTAACAACAAATTAATGTTGCTTCCAAGTATTTTAAGTTTGCGTAGAAATAAAAAAAACCCTGTGTTTTGTGAAAATGACAAGGTATCAGAATTATTTTTCCTCATAAATATGAAAAGTAGAGTTTTCATGAACAGCAGATGGAAAAAGAAATGAGATTTCAATGCAAGAGAGAAAGATTGAATGTAGGTCTGATAAACTTGCTTGAAACATGCACTGGATATTTTCAGGATATCAGCTGTCTTCAGTGGAAATTCTATCCTCAAACTATAAAAAAATTTTCCTAACAGATACATATTTGTAAAGGTTTTAATTTCAACAAACCAGAACATTTTTGCATACTTCAAAGAGTAATGGTCACAAACTAAAACACAAGAAGTTCCACCTCAACACGAGGAAGAACTTCTTTACATTGAGGGTGGCAGAGCACTGGAACTGCTGCCCAGGGAGGTTGTGGAGTCTCTCTGGAAACATCCAAAACCCACCTGGATACATTCCTGTGTCACCTGCTCCAGGTGACCCTGCCTTGGCAGGGGGTTGGACTGGATGATCTCCAGAGGTCCATTCCAGCCCTAACTGTTATGTCATTCTGTGATTCTGTGATGTTTAAGAAAAGAAATTAAACAACATTCCTAAGCCTTTCTAAAGTTGGGACACCTACACATAACAGTTGTTAATTTATAGCACATTCTATTTTGAAAATAGTCTGCAGAATGCGTGTTGCATGTCCCTGTTTTGTGTCTTTATGCCAATTATAATTCACATTACAATAATGTAGATTACGTTCTCTTTGGTCCTCAGTTATAATTTTCCTTCCTAATTATAACTTCATTATAAATCCATGTAGTGCATGTCCTTTTCTTTTCCCCATAAATGCCATTATTCTAAGTTCATTTTAGGGCCATACTCTTTTTGATCACCAGATGGTAATATTCTGGGCTAAACCGACTCCTGATCTAATTCCATCAACCTCTTTGTTCTTATTCAAGAACTGTCCATGAGGCCTCTTCTTGTTTTATCACCTGTTTGCATGATTGTAAAAATGATGACCATAAATGCAATTAGATTTTCCCCTATAGTAGTCCAGGCACCTCCTTCAGCTTTCTACTGCATGAATTCCCATGGGCTCATCCCCCTGTGTCAGCAATCCAAACTATGAGCTGGGAATCCTCCAGCTGCTCATCCCACGAGCTGACGACGACACCAGCAGATGTGGGTCTTTTTTTGGGCTCTTTGTAACCTGATGAGTTTCCTTCCTCTCATTCTGTAAGGAGCAGACAGCACATTTTGATTGCTTTATACCCTTCAGAATCTGTGCTCCCAGGGTGTGTGAAGGTCAGTGCAGAAGACAGCCAGCACTAACACAGACTGCAGTGCCTTCATGAGGGGAGCTCTTGTGGGCAGAGTGCTGGTCCCATCAGAAGGGCAGCAGGGTTTTTTGTGCATCCCTCTAGTTCACAATGCACTGGATCCTAATGAACATCCCACAGCATAGTGTCATGCCATGTGTGTGCTTGGGTCAAGGACAATCCTCAGCCCTACGAGTGTGAACACGGCTCACGTGGCAGGTAGATGGGAGAGTTGTTTGTTCATTAACACTGCCTTGCATGGTGTTTATGACCAGGTCTTTGCTTTTTTTTGTGGGCACAATGCCGTGCCACACTCCAGATGGACTGAGTCCTTTGGTAAAGCACTCAGGAATCTAAACAGAGCTGTCCAAAATGGGTTTAGTGTGTTTTGAGGGACCCTTTTTATATTCGAAACAAGCCAAATTTGCCAAAACGAAAGTGTTTTGTAGGAGTGTTATAAATTCTAAAAAATTCCCATTGCTATTTGGGTATGAATGTGGACATGTGGTGACATTGCAAATGCTTGGAGCTAGGGAATAGCTGTTTGAGAGAGTAAATAAGTGACAATTTGAAATTCTCTGCTTTATTTTAAATGAGGTCAAATTCAGTTGCAGATCTACACATCTAGGCATATACCTGCATTATCATAAAAGTGTAGGAGCATAGAGAACACTTTGTGCATTTTCATTTGTGTCTTTTTAATTCAAAGATGAATACAAGTGAAACCAATAAAGAATGAAAGTGATATTTTATTTCAGTTAACCTTTCATATTGAATAAGCTGAAGTCCTCACCTCTTTCAATATTAATATGGTGTCTGAGCTCACAGTCTGTTACCAGGAGTGTGCTTGGAAGGCGTTGTAAAACAGGATGTTCTTTTCTTACTTTCCTGAGATTGTAAACACTTTTTGTAAAACAGATTAGCATTGCATAACCTTTATTTTTGTTCACTTCTCTGCAGAGAATTTGACCCATCCCAGAACTATAAAATGGTTTTTTTTTTGGTCAAAATATGATGGTGTGTTGTGTTCTTCAGCAAGGAGGGGACCCCAAACCATGCTATGTGCAGGTGAAATGAAACCTCAGTCTTACACAAACTCTTTACAAAGGGGCAGGCCAGGGCTTTGATACTGTAAGGGCTTAGGGTATTCTCCTAGGTTATTTGTGACAAGGAAAACAGACACACGAGTGTTTTTTCATATCCTTTATGAAGGTGGGTACTCATAAATCAACTCCTTTAATCTGGAGCTCCTTTTCTCAGATTTGAATCAACATGTCAGGCTGCCTCCAAAATCTCTGACTTTAATGGCCATGAAACCAACCTCTGTTTTTCCACCTGCCACTCTCCTGTAGACAACCTTTCCACTGTGATGACAGTATCACCTCATTCCTGACTAAACACCTCTCTCATTCTGCCATAAATCCAGCTGTTTCCTAACCTTGTTTTTTTCCTTTCCTGATGAAGTTCTGTCTGGTTTCCACTATATCAAAACAGAAATGCTCAGGGACCCCTCAATCAGCTCCCCTTTTGATTACTGCAATTTGCCCTTCTGCAGTTCCCCAGACACTCCCCTCTCCATCCCATACCGACTGCTTCCTCCAAAACCAGTTTGACTGTTTCCATCTCACACATCTCTGTCCTCAAGTTTCAAGAATATCTTCACACCAGATTTTAACTGCTTCCCCTTGTGCCTACACATCTTTGCCTAACTGTATGGCTGAAGCAAGAGAGCAGAATTTCAGCCCTCCTAGAAGCAGCCATCTCTAGCTAATTGACCAAGGCTAGGTTGGGATTCTGCTTAGGTTAAAAGCATAGTCATGTTACATTTATTTATAATATCACCCTGGTAATACTACTTACAGGGTTCATAAGCTGTTGCATCCAGCTGCATCTGTTCCTGTCTTCATGTAGTTTTACACTACTGCTGCCTTTCTCAGTCAGGTATGTCTTGACAGAGTCATTTATTCATCTGAGTGACTCAAGCAGACATGGGCCAAGAAAGAACTTTAAATACTCCCATTATAGTGCAGGATGAGTAATAGAACATAGTTTATGCTTCATTTGTCAGTCACATTTCTGGAAATCCAGTCTGTTCCAGAAAGTTAGACATGAATCCAGCTGCAGCAGGTGGAGCTTCATTTTACGTGCCAGCAACTGGTGTAACAAGAAGGATTTGGGAGGTGTAAATGCCATCATAGAGAAGTGTCACATAAGTTCTTCTGCATTGCTAACAAACGTTCACCTTTTGCTCGAAGTGATTTCATTGAATTGCCCTAAGTGAGGAACTAAAGCAAACTTTCCCCCAAGGAATAATGATTCAATGTGCTTCATAAAACAAAGTGTAAAGCCTGAAATAAAAATATTAGACAATATACTCTCTTCCTGCGAAATACATAAATACTCCTCAAAGGAACACTATCTCATCTGTGCTTATATCTATTTCATCTGGAGAAGGTGTTTCCCTCTTTTGGGCTCTATTATGCAGGTTTGCTGTGTAATTGAGCAAACTTTCTTCCAAGTCCTTTTTTAAATGAAGCATTTTCTGTGGCATTTTTTGGCCAGCCATGCACTCTCAGGGTTGCAAGAATACCTCCTGCATTTTGTAAACGAAATCAAAATTCCATTACACTTATGATTAAAAAAGAGAGAGAGAGAGAGAGAGAGAGAGAGAAAAGAAAAAAAGAAATTTGAGGCATTAGAGTGATGGTGAAAATAGATCCAGCACATTAAATGAAAACATTACTTTTTGCAAGACAATCAGGCTAAGGGACAACACCTCCTTGAAGACCATAGGCTTCCTATCAAGCAAGAATTTAATTTTCAGACACTTGTGACACCCACCACCCGGGGAAATATCGTGCATATGTTTGTTTTGATGTTTTCTGATCACTGCCTTCTTTTGTACTTAAGCCTCATCTTCACATAAAACAATTTCAATGTTTGTGGCTGGTTATGGAAGTATGAAGAGCAAAAGCTGATGACCAAAGATCTCTTTCTATGCAAGTGTCCTTTTTACTTAGAAGCAGAGCATGAAAGATACGTATTTGTATGAAAAGTACTTACATAATTGTTTTTGAAACTCTTTTTTTTCCAAACATATTCATGAGATGCCAGCAGGTCCTAAAAAGCCTTCTCCAATGGCTGGGCTGGCATGTTCTTGCTATGAATGATAGTCACTGGTCATCACTTTTGGTGTAGCCTGCATGGTAGTTTGAAATTCTGCAACTCTAGAGATTTGGAGAGAGAAAAGCTTTTTAAGATTTTTTTAAAATAAGGTATGTTAGCTAAAAGCCGCCATGGTGTTGGGATGTAAAAGCATTCTTGCCTCCTGTAGAGCTTTGTTTTCATGCAACAAAACAGCCTAGCAGAGATGTTGCAACAGGAGGGGGCCCACAGATTTGGGTTTCTCAGACTAGCTCCATTACTAGACAGCCGAGAAAGTCACTCCTACTGCTCCTGTGTATTGCCATTTAGCTGTCTTCTAAAATGACCTGAAGTAATTACAAACCTCCTTTTTTTTCCCCTTGGACAAAATTGAACTTCTTATATACATGAAGGACATCTATCAAAACTGTGAATATCACAATACAGTCTGGATTTTGATTAATATATTATAAACAATCGTCTGTAATTCAAGCCCTCTAACAAAGTGCTGCAAATATCTTTTCCTAAGAGAACTTGGCAGTTGACAGCACCTGGGATGGAAGAGTGGAAAAGAGGGGATCTCCATCATCAACACTGCAAGAGGAGGACCGGCACATTTTTTTATTGGTTGCACACATTTTCACAACAGCAAAATTTTGCTGGTTCCTGGATTTCAGCTTTTCCAATTCAATTCCCAAACCACAGCTTATTCATGGTGTGCTTGCTACAATTCTTTTGATTTACATAAACTTGTAACTATTGTTATCCAAGTTTTAAAATTTTTCTGCTATTCTGTTACTTGAGGGTAATTTTAGCTACAGTTTTGTACTAGAATAGTTCAGCTAACTTAAAACAGAGAGAATTTCTGACCAATATCTACAATTTCTCTCTACTTAGGTTCTCAAATCCCTTGCATTGCATTTATCTTCTGTATCAACAGCTGCACTTAGTAGTCAGTTATGCTTTTCTCATCAGTCAGCTATGGACATGCAAATTTGACACTTCCGTGTTCTCCTTAGGAGTCTGATTTATAGACATGAAAAAATATTCCCCTAATCTGTAATTGTTTCCAAAATGTATCTGTTTCCACATACAGCTAATACCACAGCTTTCAAGCATCTATCAGAATATGAAAACAAGGCAAAAACCATTTAATGTGTACTTTGTATCTCTAGCCCATCACTCCCTCTCCATCTTCTTGCTACCCATCCAGCTACCCAAATGGGGAAATTCAATATATGACTTAAGCAGATTTTAAATAGAAAATAATTTTCATGAGGAAGGGAACATGCTGTATTTCTTAGCATAAGCAAGGTGCAAAAATATTTGGACAGGAATATTTGATGCAATATCTCTATAGGCATTCCTACAAAAAATTTTATTGCTTAAGGACAACAGCTTTTAATGTCCTTCCTTCAAATATTTCTCCTTAGTTTTAGATGACACTTTTTTTTAAGGAGGTATTCCACATAACTCAAATTTGGTTACTGTATTTCCATCAAAGAAGAGGGTGCTTTGGCATAAAAACTTATAATAAAATCACAGAATCTCTGAATCACAGGAGGGGTTGAGGTTATAAGGAAGCACTGAAGATCATCTGATCCAATCTCCATGCTCAAGCAGGACCACCTATAACCAGTTTCCCAAGACCATGGCCAGATGACTTTTGAATATCTCCAAGGATGGGCACTCCACAACCTCCCTGGACAGCCTGTGCCAGGGCTCTGTCGTGCTCACAGTGAGTGTTTTCTGACGTGCAGACAGAGCCTCCTGTGTTTCAGTGTGTGCCCATTGGCTCTGTCCTGCCTGGAAAAGAGCCTGGTTCCCTCTTCTCTGCACCCTCCCTCCAGGCACTTACCCATATAGATGAGTTACCCCTGAGCCTCCTCTGGGCCACACTCAGCTCTCAGCCTTTTGCTGTAGAAGAGATGTGCCATCTTTGTGTCCCTTCAGGAGATGCTGTCCATCATGTCCATGTCTGTTTTGCACTGGGAAGCCCAGAGATGGACACAGCACTCCAGGTGTGGCCTCACCAGTGCTGAGCAGAGTGGAAGGATCCCCTCCCTCAAGCTGCAGGCAGCGCGTTGCCTAACACAGCACAGTTCATTGCTGCTGGCCAGAATGCTTCAAATACATACTTGGTAGGTGACATCTTTTTGAGCCTTCATCAAATCTGATACCACAGTTTCCTAATCATACAGTCTTTTCCTCTTGAGTGCTGTTGACTATGATTTTGCATACAGAAGTGAAGTGACTTAACAATCACTTATGAGTTTTGTGAGCAAAAAACACAAGCACAGGTGAATGAGATGTGGCATGGAGCTGCCTTCACACAGAATAGGGTCTAAGTTATCCATTCAAATAAAAAATTATATCAACTGTAGCTCAAACTTTAACGACACAGTCATTTTATAAAACTGTATTTGGCTTTAAAAAACAAACACAGCAAGACTCTAACTAAAAAAAAAATCATGTTAAGAGGAAAAATACTTCCTCTAGCCAAAAGAATCAAGTCCAGGTTTTTTCTTATCCATTTTTCTATTTCCAAAGTATGGGAAATCAGAGTTTGCAATAATGAGGTTTATAGATGGTAAACTAGTTGGAGTTTTTTTCCCATTTTGTGCAGCTCCTAGTGCAAGATGACTCCTCATCCACTGCCAGAAATCTCACTTGTACAGCCTACATGTACCTCTGGAGTCTCAAATGGGAAATGACAGACAGGGTCCTGGATGTACCACTTGATCACCAATAATTATGATGCACTGAGGTAACCAACCCACAAAGACTGAAAATCGACCTCAGGACATAATACATGCAGTGTTTCCAGTGGGAACAGGAAAATATCAAGACTGCTCTAAAAGGTAGAGATCTCCTCTAGGAGTCCATATCAAATTCTGGCCAGATGAGCCCCAGAAAAAGTTGCAGATATCTAACACTGCAAGTATGTTCAGGAGTATGGAAAATCAGGACAATATGACAGAAAGACTTCATTTACTTATGGCAGAAAAATGAAAGTGGAAAGGGGCAGAAAAACGAAAGTGGAGAGGGTATATAATTGGTGTTTATAAATAAGTATGGCAGAGAAGAGCCCACGGGAGTGAAAAAACAACCTCTAAAACAAACACACATACACACAAAAAGAATAACTTCTGAGCATTGGCACAAGAACAAATCACTGGAAATCAGCAATAGGGTTCTAATGACAAAGGTACTGGAGCAACCTTCCAGTGATAGCAGAAGAACTATTTCTGTTTCTGTATGCAATTTCTCCACTGCATGAAAGGGTCAAAATAGTTGTCCATAAGAGCAAATGATCCAGGAAGTCTCTTGCAGGTCAGTAACACCATGGCTACACCTCAATTCCAGGACTGCCCTGGATGAGTAACCACATACAGGCTGAAATAGCTCAAGAAGTGCTACATGAGATATATCTGTGGCAATACAGTTTCCTCCAAAGCTGGTTGCAGTTCCATTCTTAGCATGAACAGATTTTTTATTTCTGGGCTGCAAGTGTTTCAACTAGCTGGATAGCTGCTAACTATCTCTAAGTGCCAGCAGCAGCTCAGCTTAACCAGAGTGAGCAAACGGGCGTCAGTACTAGCAGCCAGTAATTCCAGCCAGTTCCCACCACCTTGCCTTGGAGATGAGCAGCTGCCAGCAAAAAGGGTGAACAGGCACGAGCTAAAAGTGGGTTACACTTCCAAAGTGCTTGAGAAGTGCCACTCTGGGAAGATGAATTGAAACAAGATGCTACCTTATCCTCACCTCTTGAATGCTCAGGGGCATAAACCCCATACCTGACACCCTGAGCAAGCTGGAGGGAGAAATCTGCTTTCCTCCCTCCTCAACAGTGTGTTTGTGTTTCAGCACTGGTAACAGGACCGACCCTAACACTGCTTAAATCAAGGTGAGCAAGAAATTAAGAACTCCTTTTCTGTGCTCAGTTCCTTTACAAGCTGCAGTTACATTTCCAAACACTCCATTAAAAGATACAGCAATAAATGGTGACCTATGTGACAGATACACTGTGCTCATACTTTTTTCCTCTTATTTGTCAGCACTTTGTAAAGGTAGTAATTTTTTTTTTATATTTTTTATGTTCTTCACACCCTGCACAATGGCTGATTTTACTGTCAAGCTACACCTAGACTGGCATATATCTGTGTATGATTTAACCATAGATTTATTGACACGATCATCATCATTATCACTTACTTTCCTTGAATGTGTATCACCTCACACAGAGCTCTACTATTACCCCTGATATAAGCGTATCTGAGAAAGGTCACTTTAAAGACTAATTCAGAATATCACATAATATTTCATCTGATGGCACAAAACTGATTTACAATTTTGCAGAAAAGTTATTTTCCTCATTCTATAGCATGGTTAATAGCTGAGGTCCATAAAGAGTGCAATCAGGACATCATGTCTTGTATCTGGCTGCCTTTTATTGATAGGTTTCTTCTCTACTACATGTGCCCTTTTACTGAATTATCTCTTCATTTCTAGTGAGTTAATTCACCCCATCTCTGTAGTTACAGTTACTATTGGATCTTCCATGTGTTTAATAAAGAGTGGTGTAATTTTTCCAAACACTAAATTTCCCTTACTTTCATAAATGTGAAAACCTTAATAATGTATTTTCTGTACATTAAGCTAAAGTAAATAAATGAGATTTGACAAGATGGAGATGACAGTCTTAAGCCATGCCATCTGGGAACAGTGGGATTTGTTTACAGTTTCATTTCTCACTCCAAATCCTACCATGTCCCAGCATGTAAAGATCTGTTAAGGAACAGTGCCTTCAGCTAAAACATGCTGGATACCCTTGAGTGGCCAGCAGAGCTGGACAGAGGGCTATAGCAGTGTTGAAAAAACTACAGTTAATTTACAAACCCTCAGAGAGCCCAGAGCTGGAATTGCCACAAATTGCATTGATTCTGCATCCTTTTAATGTGGCAGCAATGTCAAAGGAAGAGTGGTATAATTTTTTTTTGAAAATTCAAAACCTCAGAAAAATTCAAAGCTGCTGGCAGTCCTGCAATGAAAAAGGGCTTGGGTTTGACTTCTGTTTAGAGTCTTCCTTGTAAAGGAAGAAGAGGTTGTGCATAAGAAGGAAGAGCACATGGAAGAAAAAGGAGACAATGACACGTGAGGCAGAGGTCAGGTCCTGGTGGTTTCTGTTGCTGGACAAATCATTCGATTTCTCTGTGTACAGCAGAGGTGATAATGTCTCCTGGAGCGGAGACAGCTTTTTAAAGGAGGTGTTCTCTTTTTCTTCTCATATACATGAAGCTTAGCAACAAAGGGCCGTGACCTTGGTGGAGGCACCTACACAATTCTAGAAGGAGGTAGTACTTGCATGGAATTTGCTTTGAAAGGAAATCATATCCCGATAGCTTTATTCCTGTCATTCTGCTCTTTTCTGAGCAATACTAAAGCCTTGAATTTTCTTTGAGTCCTTGAAAAGCCTCTCATTTAGTTATTTAATTTATATAATGCTTATGATCTTGGCAGTTGGATGCTTTGCAGGAAAGAAAGAATTTAACATTACATAAGCCACCCACAACAGGTAACAGAAGCTAAATTACTGCTGTTGATGCTATTGAAAACCTTGACAGTCAAATTAACAAAACAAAAACCAAATCCATCAAAAGCTAAACACAGCACATCAAATTTGCTTTATACACTCCAAGCCACAAAACATGGTTGGATCCAAGTGACAAACTGGAAAATATTACTGGAAAAAGCCCTGCACTTATCTTGCTCACTCCTAGGACCAGGCTGTCTGGTGGAGATCCCTCACTGCCAGGCAGCAGAGGTAACAGATACAGACCTGTCTCACAGTTTTCTTGGCTATTTGCTGTTAAACGGTGTAAGCATTTTCCTTCTCTGGAATGTAATGTTGGTACCACTCCTCACGGAAGAAGGGGCTAAGGGTCAGTGCCCCCAGGAAAATGGACACAAGTCATAGGGAGTAATGAGCCTACACTAGGTCAGGCTGCTGTTTCCCTCATCACTGGCAGGATGTGTGCCCTCCCTAATCAGTTTTGCATGGACCACGTGGCTCTATAGTTCCTGAATGCTGGTTTTACATAATTAGAAAAAATAAGGATGTTCAGCTCTCTTGTGTGTACAGAGAACAGTATGTTAACTGATTTAACTACGCTCGTGTTCGGAACTCTTCAGGAAAATAAAATCTTGCTTTGAGAGGCAATGTGATCCTACGAATTAACACTGGGATGAGAAGCAATACATTCAACAGACCGTTACTGAAATGTCATGTGTACCTGGCCCACACTGGGAAAATCATGAGTCTCAGCAAGATGCAACCTGCCACCCCACCTCAAACACTTCCCCCTCCCAATTAGTCACCCGTGAGGACTGGCCTGATCTTCAGAGGTGTTGAGCACCTGCAGCTCATTCTGACTTCCGCATCTAAAAAACAAATTCCGTGGGAGGTTTGAGTGACTATTATCTCTGAAAACCAAGCTATTTGGATAAAAATTTCATGCTCTTTTTTTTAAGGTTCTGGCTGTGTTATGCCTTGGTTTTCCCATTTCAGAGATAATAACAGTTTTACCAGCTTTATACAAGCATAGCGCTAGTTACTCAGGAAAAACGCTAAATAGATGTTAGATGTGATTATGTTCTCATTGCTTCTGCAATGAACATGTTTCTGCTGGTTCCAGAAGGCACTGGGTGAGTTTGGCTTCACAGGCTGCTCTGGGGGCAGAGATTCCCAGCCTGAAACCAGGTGCTGCTGTCAGCTGGCAGAGTCACACTGTGGCCAAAGGACTGTGCAGCACTACTCCAGGCAAAGACCTGCCTATGAAACATTTAAATTCCTATGTATGCTAAACCCAAATAAAACACGCAGGGATCACAGGAGCCCACAAGTCCAGCAGTAATTCCATAAATAATTCAGTTTAGGAGTTCAGTCTGCATGACAGCCATGGAGCTGAAATGCAAGAATATCATGGATACAGAGGTCTAACAATATTTTTGTGTGTGAGTATTGCAGAAGTAGCATAGCCATGATGGTCTAAGAGCAGAACTAAATCAAAGTCTGGGCAAAAGTGAAATGTTTCATTAGACTAGTCTGTTAAAGCTGGAATCAACAAAGAAGTGATTGGACACACAGCCCCCCTTCAGGTCTGAAATAGAAACAGCAGCTGTGGAAGATGAAATTAACCCATCAGGCTGTCTGAAACAAAAAGAAAAAAAAATGTAGTAAGTACCTGTGGAGACAAAAAGCTTATTCAATGCTCTGGACAATAGTGAGAAATATATTTATCCCTCTTGAAGATTAGAGTGATTGTTGGAGTGGATTGATTATGTTGGAGTGGAATGTGTTGAATAAAAACAGGTTTCAAAAGATAATTTGATCTCTTAGTACTGGTGAGAGATGATTTCTAGTACCCGTTGTCCTGTTTTGGTGTTTCATTGTGTCTCTGTGGATGACACCAAAAATCTCAGGGGTGGTGTGTGTGCATTGAGAGAATTATCCCCCACTGGAAGATGGAAGTTTCTGTTCTTCGTTGACTACATGAGCTCATCCTGGTGCCTCATGGTTGTTCAGCCTTGGCTATTGTGGCTGGGATGGAATGTGGCAGATGGATGGGCTGCAGAAATGCCTTGTAAAGGATCCAAGGATGATTGTGGTTGTGAGACGATGTCTTGTCAAACTCAGTGTTTGCTGCTCAAATACAGAGGTACCTGCTGAGTGTTTGTTCCTGGGGCTGAAGTTAGTGAGGCTGCAGCTATATGAAAGGAGTGAGGCTGCAGCTATATGAAAGGAAGAAGTTCTGCTTCTGACATTTCTTTTGACTTAGGAGCTTGTAAATTTTTAATGATTGACTATATAGGTCCCAAAATATGCTGGTAACAATAGTGCTTGACGTTATTTTCAGTTCTTTTAACTCACAGCAAACCACCTGCCCAAGGAGTACTCCTGACCAGGAAAGGACTTCTAAATAATTAAAGTGATGACCGTGAGTGATCTTTTGCAGCAAATGAGGTAAGGTTTGAAAAACTGAGCAGTGGCTGATTTTCATCAGACAAGCATATTTATCAGTGAGGGTCTTACCACAACTGGTAAATTGTAGTTTGATACTGATCATTATCTAATGTGATGTCAGTGGAGTTATATTCAAGAGTTTGATGGAGGGACAATTGTTATTGAATTTAATAAAAGTCAATTATGGGATTCATGTTTTCAGTGCAAATGATAAAACTTTCATATATGAGACAGAGAACAGCCTTGGTGATAAAAAGATTTGGATCTCTTTTTATTTTCCTTTACATTTTCCCAATTAATTTTTTTTTTTTAGGTAGATCATGATAAAGTCAAAATGTAATAAAATTATCTTTATGCTTATACAGTGCCCATTTTTTGAAAAAAAATGACAGAAATGAAGCTGCAGGGGGTGAGGATGGACTAGATGACTTTTTTTTCATGGGCTGGAGCACTGAAAGCTGATATTCACCTTGGAGCCGTAGTGAGGACAAAGCAGGATGCTGTCAGAGAGTGGAACGTGGTGGACAGGCTGGGGACATTCCTGGTGGGCATGACAGTACTAGAGAGGGTAGGAAGTAATGGTCATTAACTGGTTCACTGGGGAGAAAATGTTACTTTCTGCACAGTCTTCCTTGACTTATTAGTCATAGGGTCATCTAATTGCATGTTTGCACTACTTGTGATTTAGGACAGACTTTCTTTCTGAGACAGGAAAAAATTGTAATGATGGCTGGCTTGTTATTTCTCTTCTGGCTCTCTTGAGTGAGTAGTTGATAGAGCAGCCAGGGAGGGGATTTTGTCTTGAGACTTCAGACTCAACATGTTTCCTTGTCTTCTTCCTGAAAGTGCCATATAAGAATGGGTACTAGACTTAACTTCTGGCTTGTTACAGAAATTTGAGGAAAAAAGTCAACAAAATAATTCTAATTCCCCATACACCAGCATTTTATGTGGTTGTTCCTCTAGGGAGACATTTTGACTTTTGGAGCAGACAGTTCACCTTTGATTAGCAGATTTTTCATTGGCTGAAGATGTTTGAATGGTTCTTTATCAGGGAGAGGCTGGGGCAGCTACTGTTGTGTTGGTTCTTGTGCTCAGTATCTGTCATGGTTGTTTTTATAGCATTTTGGAGCCTTGTGAAACAGTTAGGGGAACTTCAGAAGCACTTCATTTCAGCCTGCTTCTTGTTTTAGCTCATAGTTTTGGAGTGGTTAGATAAAGGAAATAATTTTTCAGGTTTTTCTAGCATTCTCAGACATAAATCCTACTGTGTATTCAGCATGGTGAATCTTAGTCAAATGGTTAATGATGGTCATGTCCTCTACGAGGTCACTGTGCTCCTGGAATAACCTCATGGAGTAGATGAAAATTTTTGAGCTAACAATTTATCACCCCTCCCTCTGCTAAGACACTGTCTCCATTTCACAGCCACCAGCTGCCTTTTCTTTCTGGTAATCTAACTTGTTAACATAAAGAAATTAAGTTCAGAGTAATTGCTCCCTATATGCATTTATCTTTGAAGACTGCAGTTTTCATTTCAGACCTGCACAAGGCTTTGCATTCCTGCAAGGTAACTACTTTCTCCATCCACAGCAAGTGGGCCAATAAAAAAAATATTACCTCCTTCTACAAACTACTTTGCCCTAAGGCACCGCTCCTGCTTGAAGTGCAATGGCACAATGCCAGGATCTCAGCTGAGGCAGAAGGTCAAAACCATTATAATCAATTAAAAACACCTTAATCCCCATTAAATGGTGGTGAGTCACTTAGGAATGTCCAGGGTAGACCAAAAGCTGTGGCAAGGAGACAATCTGGTAGAGGGAGACTCTGTGGGAACTCACAGAGGATGCTGGTCTTTTGCAAAATCCCCATGCAAAGGGCGGACAGGCACCTTAAAAAAGGGGGGCATACATTTTGGTTTTAAACAGGTTTTTTTTACCTGCAGTGATTTTGCCCTGAAAAAAACCTTCAAGCAGACTGCCTACTCATTTCATTATTCACTACCCCTGCCCTAGAGGCACTGACACTTTGGAATGGGACCTGCTGCCAAGCATGCAGAGGACCCCACGGTTAATACGTAAAAGCTACAAACCAGGAACAAGAGCTCCATGTACTCCAGTCCCAGGTCATGCCAGCACGTGGGAAAGTGCACGCCTGGAGTCTGAGTCAGAAAATAGCTAAGACCTGGGGAGAAGAGGAGGAGAAAACTATTTACAAGGTTGGATGGCCCAGGGATACTTTTCATATGTCAGCTATGACAACATCTATGAAGGGTGCATTTAGAACGTTTTGAGAGTTTGAAAATTAAATTTTAAAGAGGAACCGATGTGTTTCTTCATCATGGAAACATCCAGAACTCTCGTACTAAGGAGGAAACAAAACACTAGTGCTTTGGCAGTATTTCTGCCTTGATGTGCCATCCCACAAGCCAGGAAAAAATCTTTTGAAACTCTCAAGGGTGAATTGTTTATCAATTGCACAACCCCTTTTTTGAACTTTGCTTGGACTACTTGATAACTAGATACTGCCAGACAAAAGATGTTGAGAGTATCTGGCCTGTTGCTTTAGTAGAACAAATTTTCCAGCCGCAGAATCTACGATTGCCTGAAAATAATGAGAATGTAATGCCTTTGAAATGGTTAGCACATGAAGAGAGGAAAACTATTGTTTCAAATTGATCTTTAGCCTGTAGTTCTGCCATGGGTAGGTATAAAAGAACATCTTTTATTCTTCCTATGGCTATCATAAAATCAAATTATTTTTTGTGTTGTCCAAGCTTTGTTTCAAATAAAGTAATAAAGGAAGAATTGATGGGGCTGAGGAAGAACTCGTGCATCTTTTCTTTTCCAAGCTCTCAGATGAATCATAATCACACATGTCTGAGTAATCAATTTCACTAGTACATTTCTCAAACTCCCCAGCTGTAACTACGACAGTGCAGTTGGAGATTGATGTCTTTAAAAAAAGAAAAGAACTTAATTCACCCATGTCCTTTACACCCTGTTAAGAGTAATTAAGTGCCTTTTAAACAAGGCAGCAGTAGATAATCTTCTAGCACTGGAGTGACCCCTGCTAAGTAGACATGAGGCCACAGGGATGAGTTGTGTTCCATCTCCACCATATGGCTTTGTAATAGTTCTATAATTAGGGAATGCTGTCAAAAATGATACGTTACATTGTAATTGAAGACAGAACTACAGCATAAGTATAAGCATACATATGTGTGGATAGATGTGAGGATAGATGGGTGGATAGCACACTTACGTGCACATAAGAGATCTAATTCTGCTGGCAAAGGCCACCTTAGTTGTGGCATCTCATCACTTTGGAGTGTTTGGCTTTGCCACTGTCATGGTTTTGCTTGTATCTGATTTATTTAGAGCAAGGGACACTGCCAGGTTGTAGGTCTGGGTGACCTGAGCAATTGGTGACGTGAGAGCACAGCACGGAGATGACAGCCAGGAAATTCCACTCTGCTGCTGGCTCCAGCACCACTTTCTACGGTGCCCTTGGGTCACATCACCCCTCTCCTGGTGAATGCACCTCTAAAATAGGGGTGGCACATATTGGGTCTGTTTGAGCTCGTGCCAACCAGCTCTTCTGTGCCACTTTGACCGTGGAGGGAGCCACTCTTTTCCCAGCCTGTGCCTTGTCCTCTGATGATCTGGGGAGAGATGACCAGGCATGACTGGTGAATAATGCAGTCTGAAATTATGAAACAGAAAATGAGGCAGTAAATCACACAGTTCTGAATTAGAAGAGAACTTAGAGAGAACTGAGTTTGCTTCCATAAATGAATAAGTCTAGAAAATATGAGAAAGTTCTGTATTAGACTGGACATATCAAAGTATACTATCTGTGTTTATTGGTTTCTGTGGTTTGCTGGAAGTTATCCATAGCTTCTGAGGATATTTAATGGCTTTACTTAACATCTTCTGCCAGACAGAGAATTATTCATGGGAGTCAAGGTAATGTGGGCACTAAACAGACCCGATGCTTTGTGACTGGCACTTGTGCTCTCCTGAATTCATCATCAGTCACTTAACCATGTGATGTGTTAGTTTCTCAAGTAAAACACTAAAGTCATATTAAATGTATCAAGCAGAAAGCTGATTAAATGCTTACTAGTACCAAACTGACATTTACTATAGCAACAAATGATTTTACACATCACTATCTTTGGGTCAGGAGAATTTCAAAGTGATACGGTTATTAACTAATTTATTTTTTTCTTTTCCTGTTTCTCTTGTGTATAAATTTACTATTGTGACAACTAACAACCACTGATGTTTTCTATTTTAACCTGCAAGAATTTTGGTATAACAATCCTAAATTGCAAGAAAGAAACCCTTCCCTAAACAGCTTTAATTTCTTCATTTCCCTCCTGTAAATAACAGGTAAAATGAAAACACTTCTCTATGTCCAACCTTTTTTATTGTGTTATTGACTAATTACAGTCTCTTCTGAGATGATATTACTCAAGCCAGAATAATTTTAATGGCCCTCACAAATTCTTTTGGAGATTGTAATCTTGCATTGGGAAAGAAAAAACTTCACTGGCAACCACTTAAGCCAAAATACATAACTAGATAACCAGTAGCATTTGAACCAATTTCTTTTTTAACTGCAGTTATGTCTTCCTTTTACTCCTGAACAGGTCTGGAGAGATATTACTAACCTGGAAGGGGAAGGGGAAGGGAAAGGGAAAGGGAAAGGGAAAGGGAAAGGGAAAGGGAAAGGGAAAGGGGAAAGGGAAGGGGAAGGGGTAAGGGAATGAGAAGGGGAAAGGGAAGGGGAAGGGGTAAGAATGCAGTGCATGTTTGAATGTGAGCATCTACAATCCTGTCTTTGGATGTCTCCTTCTGTCTAAACTGCCTGTACCAGAACAGACTAGAGTACACTGAACTACGTGATAGGTAGCAGAATTCATCTCTGATATTGTCTTCTACTGCTATTTTTGTCAGGTAATCACTTTCATAGCAAGAATGGAGTTTTCAGAAAAGAAAGGATCCTATTTTTTTGCTAAGGAAGTCCTCTTATTTACTACTCCAGCACAAAGACATTTTGCACGACGTTTTTTCCATTCAATTTTTAAATGGGAAAAAAGCATTTTTTCAACAGAAATCTATACTGCATGTGTTGAAAGCCCACACAAAACAGGGAAAGTTTGCAACTGCTTAAGATGGTTTTGCATCAGGATTATCTTTAAAGTACTGAATTTTATCTAAAATTTTGCCTCCCGTACACCTTTTCTATAACAGGTATACAAAAGAAATTTCTGATACAGCCATTATAAGCCCCTCATAAATACAGAGAGGATAAAAAAATTTAAAAAGCAGAATAACAAACTATTTCAGAAATAGAGATTTCATGTTAGATACACAGTATACCATTCTCATTATCACCATTATTCATCAGGATGACTCACACCAACAGCTGATGTCTGTTTATTTGAAATCTTTTTCCATTTATTGTTCTCTACAGAATCAGAGGTGATAAGGTGACAGAACGTCTGCTTTCTTTTGTATATTGATTAAAAAAGGAAAACAGAATCTCCCTCATTTCCATGAGGAAGTAAGCATAAAATGCTTGTCTGTGTTTCTCTGTTTCTCATGCATTAAAGAATCTGCATAGGGTCAGGAGCAGTCAGCATTTACCCAAGCACACTGACACGAGTGTTTCCAGAACTCGCATTAAGTTTATGATAAATTATAGATATATATTTCTGGGTATGCTCAGTAGGAGATTAGGCACCTATTATCAAAGAAGAAATTTGACCAGACCATACCAGACATAGACCTTGCTTGGATGTACTTTACATTTTACTTCCATACATCGGGATGATCTGTGCCTGTTTGTTCACTTAATATTACAGAAATTCAGGACTAATTCAGCTAATAGCATTGTTTCAGAAAAATGAGCTATAGTTTGTTCATTTTTTAGTCATATATGCTCTGTGATTCTTTTTAAATTTGAACAGTCACTTTATGCCTCTGACTCCTTTCCATAGATCAGGAATTTTCATATGGAACAGGAATGTAGCATGTGCACCCACTCTGTTAGAGGAGGTCTTCACTTGAAGTGGTAAGTAAGTTCTGGTTCAGGGGGAAGAGATTATTTTTGTGTTGTTTCCCCTAGACAGAAACTAAAAGGTTAAGTCCCAGCTTCCTACATACGTTTTTAATATTTTGAACATATTACCTAGAAATTGCATCTGCTCTCTGCATGTGATGGGTTTCATTTTTTATTTTACTAATGCACTGTCAATCTGGCAATCCAATGCAACTTGTAAGAAGCTGGCGTTTTATTATGACTTTTTCCTGATAATGAGAAAGAGGTAAAGCATCCAAGATGCTTTTGTTCTGTCATTATCTAACTAACGACAGAACAAATGTAGATGACTAACTAATACTGCAAGGAAACAGAAGTGCCAGTCTAGCACAGTCCATTCCATCTTCAACACAGCTGCTTTTCAAAAGCCCAGTGGTTGACTTCCCTCCTGAACTGTAGAGAGAACAAAAATTTAAGGCTCTGGACACCACCCTGAGAGCTGAACACTAAAAAAAAAATCTCTACTAGCATGCATTGGCTAAATACTTTATGCGATCTAGCTCTTGGACTGTTGACTTACATTCAGATTTGAAAAGAACCTGGTAGAGAGAAATGTAGTGGTGAAAGATGGTGAAATGAATTTCGTGGCATTTTTAATTCCTGTTGACCACAAGTGTAAACAGGGCACTCGTGATGCAGGGCAGCCTGTTCCACTGAGCTAAACCACACATCTGAGCCCTAAGTGAGGATTAAAACAGACAGCTATCAAAACCAGTGAGTTGCTCCTGAGTTAGTCATCACTTAGTCCAGTCATCAGACAGACATGATAGAAAAACTCCTAAAGTAAGATTGAATACTGGTGGTTCACTAGTTAACTAAAAGTATTTGGTGCATATTTCCAGAGCCAGTTTGAAAGCTCTCTGTGGGGCAGGGTAATTATCTGTGTCATCAGAATATTCTACTTTTGAAATAAAATTGTTCCATACTTACAAGCCACAGCCTGAAAGGCATTAACATCCCATCATTCAGACAGCTATTTTCTGTGGTTGCCAGTCTCCCCTCTTCTTCCCCATATCTTACCCCGAATATAGATGAAATTTCAAGAGAAACATTCAAATGAGGCTCAACTCTGGGGCTCATCCTCTCAGGAGTCTTTCAACAATTCAGTAGTTTTGGAGGACAGAGTTTAGGCTCAGTCCAGCTTTGGGGCTCTATTCTCCTGATACCTCTCCACATGTTTTCATATACTCCTACATACACACACAAACACATTTCTTTGCATGCTCTACAATAATAAAAACACGTTATTCCTCTGTGGGAATGCAAAGATAATACGTGAAACAGAAGATTGTTTGAAGAATTTGAACTCTTCAGCACATTTAGTTCTCAGTGTTGTAGGAGTTAGAAATGAACCTCTGCAATCAGATGATAAATTCACAGCAACACTCAGTGCTTCAAGACAGCAGGTGTATATAAATGCAGGAAAATTGCAAATGCTGGTATGAATTGTATTTATATTGCAAATCTTGTTGTCAAAGGGAGTCAATTGCTGTACCTTAGGTGCTCACACTTTGAGACAGTTTGCTGAGTTTAAAGGCAAGACCCATATCCTGCCCCTTGTTCCCAGAGATGTAATTTGAGCCTACTCCACCTGGGAGGAGCTCTCTTTTTGGTTATTATTACCTACCAATTCAGTACATCAAGTCTCCCTGTCACTACCTTCAGGATAACATTAATTTAGGAAATCTGTGCCTAAATTTCTAGCACTTTCTTAAATAACAACTATTATATGTCTTCTGAACACACAACACTAAAAGTTTGAAGTGGTTGTGGATTTCTAGAGAATGGTAGTCATGCATCCATCAGCATCTTAAACCATGTTTCACACCTCAGTGTGAAAACAAATATCACATCTTTATCTTTACAAACTGAGTTGAACAATTTGGTACAACCTGAGTAAAAGATCATAGGTTTATCTTCTCAGTAAAGTACAGCACAAAGGTGCTTGCTAACTTTACTGTGAAATTGAAGTCTATCAAAAAACTTGAGTCTATCCTAGGCCTGTATTTTCACATAAACTTTTTTGTTCAGATAGTCAGCTTGAAGTCACACACCTTTACAGCATCAGTTTTACCAAAATTGCTTTCCCCAACATGTGAAAACTTCATTTATTCAGAGAGTAATTTCATTAGGAACCAGAGCAAAAGGACTGAGAGTTCATAGCAATTTATATTTATAAATAACTACGCAAGTGTTCATAATACAGCAGTTGAGAAAATTCTGTTGGTGGTAAAACAGCAAGAATTTAGCCCCTATAGGCATCTGTTTTTTATTTGATGACTATAATGAGCTACAGACACCTTGGACCACTACCTACAACAATACCATGTCTAAATTTAGTCATTTGATCTATAGTTATTTATCTATCCTAGCTATGACATGAGTAATATTTTCTTGGAGGTTTTCTGGGACAGATTTCCTTTAAGGCATATAGTTGTGATGGGTGTTTTGGGAGAGTCCAGTATGAGAAAGCAACAATAGAATCAGGGCTAATATATTTGAGAATTGAGCTAATGATATGTTTTTTCAAGTCAACAGAGGACAAAGGAGTAAGTCATTGCTGGGTAAGAGGTAAGTGTGGCATGTCAGGTACCTAATTTACAGGTAGCTTTGTCTGGGAAGCAGCAGACACACTACAGATTCACTGTTATTCTAACTTCCATTCCTCCACTTCTATCCTCCTTGCTCTGGGCCAGATACAACTAACAAAATGGATATTTTTTCCCTGCATCTGGCATGGCATTATGAATACATGACTCCATCCATAAACATGCAGATAAAAAGGAAGGCGTGCACTTTCGTGAAAAGCCTCTCCATGTAAAACACTTTCTTTTCTTTCAGATTCCAGTGCCTTGAGTGCCTCCAGCACTGATTAATCTGATTACTCATAGCAGTTTGATGTTACATTTCCTGTGGAGCTCTTTTCTTATCATTGAGAGTAAGACTTGCCCCTGTGTAACAAGGAGACAACCTGAATGGCACAACCTTGTACTTGTGAGGCTGGACTGAGCCCCATTCTGATTCCCTGCTTGAATTCCCAGAGCTGGCAACTAGAAATTAAAAGGANAAAAAAAAAAAAATCACATTTTTTCCCTACTCAAATTAACATTAGTACAAGGCATCTTCCAGTATGATTAAAGTAAAAAATGCATACCTGTCACATGTTGTTCCATTTTCCTTTCAAGATAGACAATAAAATTCAAATTCCACTTCATCAG
Source organism: Pachycephala philippinensis (assembly GCA_013397055.1). Classification (NCBI taxonomy): domain Eukaryota; kingdom Metazoa; phylum Chordata; class Aves; order Passeriformes; genus Pachycephala; species Pachycephala philippinensis. The sequence continues at coordinate 317,060 of VWZT01013650.1, read as the reverse complement.
TTTTTTAGTTACTCCCCAGGGAAACTACTTCAGCCATTTCTCTGAAGAAAACTTGGGGGAAATATACTGTATGGCTGTGCTGGGATAATATGGTGATGGGGTTTTTTTGTTGACATTTACCCCACACTTTTGAAGGAGACACCTCAGCTTTGGAAAAGGAGTGCAGCTAACAACAGTAGATAAGCTGTTTCCCCAGCTGACATCTCTTCTTCCTTCAAACCTCTGTATGCAGTTACATCTCATCTCTTTAGATACTGGACTGGTTTGAATTTTGCCTTTTAGCCACTTGCACATTTTATGGCTCACGTACACCTGCCATGCAGCCAGACTGCAACCTTTGCTCAAGCTGAACCTGACTTATTGACATGCTGAGACTGATGCCCATTTACTATTAGGTGCATGTATCTGAATCAAAATTATGATCTCCAAAGTGCTGCTTTCCTGAGCAGCTCTTTCACATTTGTTACAACTGTGTTTATCACCACACTGCATTGCTGCAGGGACATTCTGGATCTTGGTCTTTCCCCGGGTGACATCTATCAGTGCTGGAGAAGCTGTGCACCTACAGTAGAGAAAGAAAAAGCTTGATAGAAGTGAAGCCTCACACTGAAGTGATATATTTCAGTAAAACAGTATCTGTAGCAGTTTTCCATAATTACAAAATTGCTTTATCATACCCATTTTATTTTTAGCGGCAGTCTATCTTTTGTAAGTATAGGATATATTAACACTTTAAATGTTTGTTGAACTTAATTCAAATACTGAAACACACAGCTGCTTATCTGGCAAATTACCAAGTATAACGGGTAATGCTTTTAAAACTTATTCAGAGATTCACGTTTTTAATAATATCATGTTGACAAGAATAACCTAAAATAGATCCTTTCCCAATTTTAGATGTAGCGTGAGAACTGAAGAAACAATTCACATCTATATGTCAATGTCAGTAAACAATTCGCTCCCCTAACATGTCAAGCTTTCTTGTGTTGAAGTTCAAATAGAGTCTTTGCCTTCAAGAAGTCTGGACCCACCAGAAACAAGATATATATCCAGCCTAGATCTCCTCGATTCCTTATGAGAATACATTAATTCGTCCAGCAGCATTTCTGTCTGTACCTTTCTCTATGTACTGTTAAATAAAGTCTGAATGTTATTAACAACTAAACATGTTCTTAAAGGGTTGAAAGCTTGGCTTCTCATCTTCTTTTCAAATGTACCACTAGCTACACAACATAAATAGAGAAACAAAGAATAGGAAAGAAAAACATTTTTTAATGAAGAAATATGAGGAAGACCTACTTGTTATTTGCAAACCTGAAAATTCCCGTTTCACTTGGCTTCCCATTATAACATGATGATGGACATAAGAACTTGTATTGAAAAAAATCGAGATTATTAGGTGTGAAATGTTTTTCACATAGCAATTCTGATTAATCTTCTGCCTTTCACTGCGTCAGATTGTCTCCTCTGAGTAACTGATATTTTTCAGAGCCTTTATTATCATGGCTGCAGGGAAATCACCATTATATTTGTTCACAATATGAGATAAATAATAACTTCTGGGTTTCAGACATACTATTCCAAAACAGAATTAGAATTTCCTCTTTTTTTTTTTTCCAGATAGTGTCTTTCAACAGCATGCAAGTGAAGTGATCTGCTCTGTTATGATGGAGCACTGTCCTTACCTGCCCCTGTTCCTCTCTCCTCATCATCTCTATTTGTGGGGAATTTCAGGCTCTGTCACTTCCAGAATCACCCCAAATCACCCAAATTTTTCATTCTGTTTCTAAGAAACATGCAGGCCTTCAGTTAATCTATTATTTAAACATTTAAAAACACAAGACTTTTCAACAGTGGAACAACTTCACCTGAGGGCAAAGTTTCAAGCTTAAGGTATTTTCTTTTCAGATAGTGACTTATCTTTTTACATANAAAAAAAAAAGGAGGCAAGAGGAAAAATAAAGACAATCTTCTTGTTTGGCTAGAGTCCCAGAAAAAGATTTTGAGATACATGACTCATACCCATTGCAACAGAAGCTCTGAATGTTGTAAGTGCTGAAAGCACAAATACTTGAATTATGCGCAACCCGAAGCACCACTCAAAATGGAAGCAGGGAGATTTTGGCTTCTTGGGAAAGCTGATGGAGACAAAAATTGGTGTTTCATTGATTATGACAAATATGGTCTTGAAAAGCTATATCAGCAAAAGAGGAGCTGTGCTAAGCCTTTAGCGTGTGTGACTGATCCTGCAACGGAGCTCAGACTGAATGGGCTGTACCTTCACCTGAAATGCAGTAATGTGATCAGTGCACCAGGTGCCATCAGAAACGTGTTGAGGGGCAGTGGATTTTATAGGATACTTCCGAGATATTTCAAAAATGTTTAGTCAAAAGAGGTTGACAAATTCTTGCTCTAGAGATGCGCTTCCCAGAGGATACAACTGAAACTCCTTTAAATCCCAAAGACTATTGGTTTCTTCTAAAGGAAAAAAAGTCTAAAAAACACCAGCGTTCATCTTTTATAACAACACTCGTGATCATTGAACAGCTGAAACACTGAAGGTTGGTTATTTGAATTGGTTATTTCTGTTTTTCCCTGATTAATGTTTGCCTCCTTCTGGAGAGCATGGGAGTAAAAGTGGGGGTAAAGCATTTAAAATGCTTCAGTCCTTTGCAGAACAATTTTTAGCTACTAGTTTGAGAAATACTGCCCTAAAGGCTGAGACAGGTGACAAAAGCCTACAGAGGCTGGCATGAAAACCTGTCCTGTGCATTTTGTAGCTCGTTTTCTGCTCTTAGCAGCAGTGGTGGCTGTGAGCAGGTATGGTCACCCTGCAGGAACCTTTCAGGGCTGCACCGACTCATCGCTCTGCTCGGCACGACTGCTGGTGCTCGGTATGTTGGAGCAACTCACCTCCAGGTGCTAACAAAAGCCCCCAGCAAACAAAGAAAGAAAGAGAGAAATGGTGAGAACATTTCTCATAGAACTGCTGTCCACATTTGTGCTGCATTATTAGACAATTAATGCTTTTGTGTGCAGCAGAAATGAGTGAGAAATATTTGTACATGTACATTTTGCCACCTAGCAGTGTTGCTACAGAAATTGAGGAAAGCTTCTGCTCATAGACTCTTGTTTCTAAAGATCATAAATCGATCAGGTTTTTGCTTTCAGTGAAAAAAAAGAAATTAAAAAACCAAACCCTGCTGCCAAAGAGTCTATAAGCAAAGCCAAAAAGCTTACACTGTTTTGAGCTGAAGAAGAGTTTGGCAACTGTTCAAAATGCAAAATATTTTGTTTAAATTCCTGCCCAAAATAAAAATCTCATGGTTATCCATGCAATACATATTTAATTCCTTGACAAGAAGGTGGTGTCCATTTAACTCAATGCACAGTGACTTAACCATGTAGCCTCCATTCAGCATTTTAATCTTAATGACTTCCATGGGGCCAAACATGCACCGAGCTCCACAGATTGCAGGTCATTCAAAATGACTTCAGGTCAAGCTTCATGTCAATAAGGCCTAAATATACAAGACTTCTTCAGAGTAATCTGAAAGAACATACAGAAGGAGTTAGAGAGTGGCAAATCTGAATCCTTTGCAAAGATTAAATGGTCTTACAGAGAAGGTGAGGAACAGAAGAGTTTGGATAAGCAGCCCTGAATCCCTGTGACGTGTGTTGCTGAATGCTGTTTGAGGGTGATTTAGTGTAATCTTACTAAAACACTTCAGAGTGTTTGCATTTTTATTGACTACTTTGTTTTAATGTACAATAATTTCAACCATGTTCTAATCTCTCAACTTCATCGTATATTTGTGAGCACTCTCTGTTCAAGTGGCTCCACTATGGAGCTGAAGTCTTGTTGACAGGCCCTTGAAATCTGTTTAATTATTAAATTCCCGTAAAACATTCCTTACATTCACAACAGTTAATATAACTGACACAATGAACCTAATTTTCCTTCAATGCAATGTAGAAATAAAAATTTGCTTGTGCAAAAGGCACAGATCTTTCTGCTTCAGATCATGACACTACCTCATTTTGCCACAAAAGACAAAATAAACTGTGATTGTGGCATGCAGTATGTTTAGGGCTAGGCAGGTATGCCTTAGTAGTGGGCATCAGAGTAGGGTAAAAATCAGTCTTAAACACAAGAGCAAGAGCACCTCCAATTTTTGTGAGATTTAACATGGCTCAAAGTCCAGCCTAAAGAGCAGCACCAGCAGCATCACGTCCCAGTGCCCAGTTGAGCAGCCAGCTCTCCAGACACCCCAGTAAGATAGAGCCCATTCACCACTCCATGGTTTTCCCCCACCAGAAGAAAGCTAAGTAAGCAGTGGCAAGCAGATGAGAGGAACAAGAGAGAAGAAACTGGTCACTTCCCAGCTCTCCCTCCAGTCAGCAGTGCTGGTTATTCCAGCTACACTGGCGCAGGCAGCCAGCAAAGCTCCCAGGGCAAGAGAGCTCTGAACCTCTGTGTCACCACTGACTTCGCACCCCTTTGCCGTCACCCAAGCAGCATGTGCTGCAACAGTGGGGAGATAAAGAGGCACAGGCTGGTGTCTGGGCTGGCACCCAGCAGAGGGATGCTGCAGAGCCCCAGGATGTGTGTCCCCAGTAAGGGGAAAGCCTGGACAAAGCTTGTGCCATTGCTAGTGCTGTTCCTGTTACCTCCGTTCATTCAGTGAAGCCAGCTTAGCCTGCGGTGCCGTTCTATGCACAAGTGCTGGATGCACCTTGGAAACAATCTCTGGATATTTATGATGTGCCAATCACTACCACACCATGAGTAGTCATAAAATTGTACAGAATTGAAGAATGGCTTATGCAAGAGTGAGAAATAGTTTGATTTTTCCTGACTTGATGAGGTATTCTTATCCCAGGGAACAATGAGCATAATAGGAATTCCATTGCGGTAATCTTTAGTGGGGGAAAGGAGACCATAATCCAGCATTGGAAGACTTCACAAAGAACTGTTTGGCATTTTTCACACTCAAAATCTTCAACCTATTAGAATACACTTTTTTGAAAAGTATGCTTTAGCTTAACTTTGTGCTACCTGACCTGACAAAGGACTGCATGGTGTGTTCTGCAGCTTCTGCTATTTGAGAGTTCACACAGCTGAATGACTGGTTATTACGGTCCCTTTCTCAAAATTATTAATCTATTCTCAACACTTCATAACACATCAATTGCATGAGTTCAAAAAGAGAATTCTATTATTTCACTGGAGTTTATTGTGACAAAGTTAAAAAAGATACAGTGCAGAAAGTTTTTATTCAGCAGACTGTCCTGGATAAAAAGCTAATGTAACTCCCATCCTTTGAATATTGGGCAAAAATTGGAAATTTTGGTTATGTTTTTAATGTGACAAATTGGAAATGCCAAGAGGAGGTGCCACTTATTCTGGAGAACAGTTTCTGGGACGTAAAAGAATTCAAATGGAAAAAGCTTGGAGGACTTGCAAACAGCCATGCCATGTGGCTCTGTCTCTCAAGCTCCTACACCCACACACACTTTCGATGCACATAATTGCATTTTCCAAAAGACTAGTGATTTTCAGCACTCAATTTCAAATGCATGCCAATGGGGTTTTGCCGTTAGGTATAAGTAGATTTTTTTTTGTTTTGAGGCAGAGAAGTCATGGAGTTTTATGTTTCTGCATGTAACAGCTTTAGATTTTGTCGTAAGGCCAAACATTTAGCAAATGTGGGGGTTTACTAATCTGGGACAGAAGTCTGTTTGTCTTTAACTCTGCAGTTATATCTAGTGGGGCTCCTGATGGATGACTGCCACTGTAACATCTCAGTGCACCTAATAAGAAATAGTTAAGTATTTCTCATGGCCTAACTTGTCCTTTCCTATTACTGAGAAGAATATATATTTTGTTATAGAAGATGGGGTTTTTTTATTTCTCATAAGTGTCTGTAAGAGGGAAGAATATTACAAAAATGTCCTTTCTTTTAGTCATTTCTATGTTCAATGACATTTTCTATGAGAATCTGTGGATTAGATCTATATACTCAAAAAGAATCTATAGAACAGACCAGCTGCAGGGCAAATCATTTTCCATACACATGCTTCCTTCCTGCTGGTCCACAAAACATTTGCCAATAGCTTTAAAGTCAGAGAAATCAAACACCAAGAAAATTGTTGTAGAACATTTGTAGTTAAAAGGCTCTTCTATTTAAAAATATTATTTCTGTATGTATGAGTCTCCATTAAGTTTTTACTAAATGACTTTCATTTGGGACCTTCACAGGTTATAGGACCACCTTGATTTTCCACTTTTAGCTGAAGTTCAAAAAAGACATTTCTGCTTTGGAGCAGATGTAGCTTTTGTCATTCAATTGGGATAAAAAGCTAGGATAGATATGATATACCAAACCACAGAGAAGCCCAAAGAATAGCCTGGAAGGTCTGCAGCACACTTACTATACCATCACCAAGTATGCAAGAACACCCGGTGTAAAATTTGCCTTTGTACAATGTCCCCAAGGTGTATGTACAGCATAAAACATGCATCTTTATATAAGTCGTGTATGGCAGACTATTGTCAGTTCCCTGCCAGACTAAATCTTATATTGAGAAGGGCTTTACTTCACCTTTCCCCTACCAAAATATTAATAGACCCCCACTGGAAAATATATTAGGAAGTGTATTTATGGAAGCTGTGAGTTTGCCAGACAATTCCACATTATCTTCAATAATATTCTGGTAGGTAAGTTCAGGTTCCATACTTCCCTTCGCATGAAGTGCAATTAACTCCACTGAGATAAATAGCTGTTAATATGAAATAGATTCTGTTCATTATACCCCATATACATAAATACACAGAGTAGAGTTAAATTTGATTCTGAGTTATTTAATTCCAAAGCCTACATACATGTAAACAATATTCCAAATATATGCTACGGATATTTAGCTGCTGAAAATCACCACAATAGTCAAATTATCAAATTAGGAGTAAGAGAATGCCATGGCAACAGGACACTTTACCTAAGTTAGTGCTGGCTGCCTCTCAGCAGAACTCATTAGCCTTGATGGACTTCTTGGCTAACAGAGTTACATAGCAGCTGGTGCCCAGACTAATTTGTTTAGAGCTGGTTTGGGTAACCCTGCACCACACATACTCTTTCAATGTAGACTTATCATACAAGGAACATCTAAATTCAATTTATGAGGAAAAGTACATGGCTTGTGCATCCAAATTGTCAAGTTATCCCATTAGAAGAGTCTTTCACTGAGAAAGGTTTAAAGTTTTGCAAAGACAAAAGGAATATTTTAAAATCAGTTTGTACTATAAATTTTGGAGAGGTTTTGGATGATGCCATCACTGGACTTTTTATGTTCCATTGTTTTACATCTTTTATAATAAATTGTGCAAAGTGGATGTAATCTGTTACAACTCTTACCTGGAAAGATTTGATTTTGCTTGCTGAAAATGACTGGTAGAGAGGCAAGGAGAAAAATACAGGGATATGCAACCCTCTCAGTGGTCTAATTTATACCTGGGATGACATTCAGAAATCTTAGGAGATTGAGAATATTAGCTAGAGCTGGGCAGAACACATTTCTCAGGTTGCTCTACTGGCTCTGCTTCCATAAATCCATGTCACGTCAGCATTAAGCCTTTCTGCAGCAGATGAATATTTGTTCTCGTTATGTATTTAGGAGAAAAAGGCACACTTAGGATGATAGCAGGTAGTCACAGTGTGTTGATTGCACTTACAGTAGGAGCAAGATTTCTGAAACCAAACCATTAGAGGCTTAATATTATTCCCTGCATTTCCTACCAGACAGGATGGTTTTGCAAAGTTCAGCCAGATAAGAGGCTGTAACAAGGCAAAGCTGTGTGTAAGAACTAACAGCAGAGGCTTGGTCCTCAAGCTCAGATGAGACCCTGATGCAACTAAGTTATCCCAATTATATCTTTAGTACTGGGATGGGCTAGACTGGCTCTTACTCTAAAATATAGTGTGTTAAAGGTTCTCCTGATTTATGCTTGCTTATGCTGATCTCCAAGTATTTTCCTGGAGTAGCATTCCTCCACCTAGGTCTCTTTTTTCAACTCCAGGGCTGGAAAGGCAGAGAGAAAGCAAGGGCCAAATGGAGATATTAAGCAATGTCTAGCAGATAACAAATATAATGCAATAGAGAATAAAATTATCATATTCAGTTTCTGTATGGGAGATGCTGCTTTTTTCTCTTCCTCACCCCTTTTCCATTCTTAAGTCTTTCTCGTTAGTGTAAAGTTTATAAGGAAGTATGAAAAGCAATACAGACATAACAAACACAGGACAAAGTGGCATGAAGTCTAGATGATGGCCTGTAATGAGCAGTGCCAGTTGCACCCTGAGAGACAATACTGAATTCAATCCTATTTACCATCTTCATTAAGGATCTGGATGATGAAACAGAGTGGGGAGTGTGTACACTCAGCAAGTCTGCTGATTACCCAAAACTGGGAGGGGTGCCCGATCCACTAGAGGGTTGTACTGCCATGCAGAGGGACCTCAGCATCCAGGAGAAACGGGCTGACAGGAACCTCATGAAGTTAAACCAGGGGAAGAGCAAAGTCCTGCCCCTGGGCAGGAACAACCCTGATGCTGGGCATGGCCCACCTGGAAAGCAGCTTGGCAGAAAAGGACCTGGGATGTCCTGGTGGAGACCAAGGAGAACATGAGCAATGAGCCTTGTTGCAAAAAGGGCTAATAGTGTCCTAGGCATCATCAGGCAAACTTAAGGGAGGTGATTCTTCCCCTTATTCAGCACTGGTGACACCACTCCTGGAGTGCTGAGAAGAATCCAAAACATAGGGAACAGAAAGTCTTTGAAAGGAGAGAAGCTGAATATTCACTAAGTTTAGGTCAGTAAGACTACCTTTGAATCTTCTTATTCATTAAGCTTCCTTCTCAAAACTATCCCTTTCTGCAAAAGCTATTGAGGATTAAAAAATACGGTAAATGGTTTCTTTTCCTGTACTGTATTGCATTGTCTTGAGAGACTAGACTGCTTTACTTCTCTCTGTTCACCTAAATTATAGGGATAACACTCTTGACTGTATTGCAGTGGGGATTTACTGATAAAAAATACTGAGTGGACTCTGTCCTTACATGTATTCCAAAACAAGGCACTTTACTGGCACAATGTACATGTCATGTTGAATAGTGAGATCTCCCTTTCTCTTCTTCCCTGGAAACACCTTGGCTGTCTCCAGCATTGTTTATCAGACTTCTTCCAGGAGCCTCATTCAAATTTCAGAGCAAAGCAGATTTTTGAAATACTTCTCAGTATTTCAAAAAGGCTTTGCAACTGCTACATTGTGCCTTTTTACCATATGAGAAGTTCATTCTTTTCCTTGAGTGGAGCATGTAGAACTTTCCCTCTTATAGCACCTTCTGGTTTCACTCTCTCATACATGCTAACTTTCACAGCCTGACAATAGCAAAGCAGAGAAAAATCATTATTCAGCATCTCCAAATCTCTAGATGTAAGAAGAGCACTCCTGTGAACTCGGTACACTGTATGGCTGAATCTGACCCATGCTTCTTAAACCATAAGCCATCTGTTCTTGAGCCATCTGGATTTGCTTTGATTCCTGATGGGCAGATAGTGTTGCTGAAAGGAAGCATGTGTTAAAACAGAGAAAAATAAATGTCACCAGTGTGGAACTTTAAACAGAGAGACTAAATCTAAGACACTGGAGACTGCAAAGTTTCTCCTTTTTCTGGATAATGAGGAATTTCTATAATTTTTCAGAGACAGGTCTTTTCACAATTAAAAAAACCAAAGCACCATACACAAAATGTTCCTCTTAACAATTTCCAATACCAGCCATTTTTCAGCACAACAGCATGACCATCTGTCTTTATTACAGCAAAAACTGACAATGGAAACATACATCAGTAGCCCTCTGACCTTTTACCTTGTCCCTAATAAAAGAGTGAATTGATGTCAGACTTTCTGTGAATTGAATGTTTTTTCCCTACCATTCATTCAGTGAAAGCAGGTTTGATTTTTATGCTACAGGAATGTGCACATTACTTAATCAAGCCCAAAACAGCACCCAAACATCCAAACCTCTGAGATTTGTGACCTTTTAAATGTGAACAGTGTCTGTAACATAGGTGCATCTTTAAACAGTTTCCCTGTGTGATTATTTTAGAGGCTATAAGACCCCAATTGTGCTTTGCCACCAGGACGCTGCAGTAAAGTCCAAAAGATGCTTGGGATTATTTCACAGTAGTCTTTGATTCAATAACAAAAAAGTACTTAGCCAGCATTGTCTGTGAAAAAAAAAATGCTGTATTTGCATCTGGATATACCCAGTAAATTATATTATGCAGACAGCATCCCAAGCAATGGCAAGGAGAAGGGCTGCAAACTTTACACCTGTAACCTGCACACAGCCAGGTATTTGTCTCACATCCAGCCACTGCAGGTCGATGCTTCTTTGAAATACCTCATGTCCCTTTGACAAAGGAGAACCTCAGGAGCCATGCATCATGAACAACTAACTGGATGCAAAGAGAAGCTGGTACAACTTTAAAGTGGGAGCTTTGTGTTTTTCAAAGAGACACTTCTGTTTCATAAACCACATGTCTGGAATTACAGAAATAGTTAAAAGGTAGGGTTTGGATTGTAAACCAAGGATCTACTAAGTTGCAGTGTCCTGGTTTGGCTTTCCCAGAATCTTTGTCCTCATGTCATGTAATGTTTTTATTGATGACTCAGTATGAAAGTGTTACTGATAAAGCTCGTGGGTGTACAGATACCAGAGGAATTTCAAATGAAGCAGGGAATACATCATGTACAAGAAGCTGGCAAAAAAAAAAAAAAGGTGAAGGCAAAATCTGTGCAATTTAAAATGGTTTAATCCAGAAACAGGACAAGAAGCCACATACTTATAGAATAGCAAACTTAGTCTTAGAAAATGATAATTCTGAAATCAATTTGCAAACCTTAGTGGATAATCTGTTGAATATGAGCTACAGTAAAATGTTGTAGCCAAGAGGGATAACAGACTGGGGAAATTCTATCATTTGCAAAATTGGCACAGGATACAGTCCAGTGACAGTATCCACATTTTGACAAGGAATCAGACTAGAACCATGAGAAATATAAAAGGATTGGAAAACAAATCCTAAAATGAATGACTCAAAACCTGAATTGATTAAGGTTATCAAAAAAGGGCTAAGACCTGAGCTGAATTCAGTCAAAGTGTCTATAAGGGAAAACAAGTCAAAGATGGAAGGATATCCAACCAGCTGACAAAGAATTGGAAAGATACTACAGCTGGAAGCTGCGACTCCAGCCATTCAGGCAAAAATACCAGATCCATATTATTCACACCTTTAATTCCAGCCGGGGCAGCTTTTTTTAAAGATGCAGTCTAGTATTCGAAGAAATTCACCCAGTAAAGTCCCACATCCTTCCTCTAAGGGAGGTCAGAGCTGATTATGGTGTCCCTGTCCGACAATAGATCACAACTGGCACAGGAGGAATTAAGAATCTCATGAAAACTGTTCTGTCAAAATTCTGCCCTGTTTCACTGGAAGAACAAAATGCCAATGGGCCGATGGAATATGATTTGTACATTACAGTGAGGTTTATCTTTCCTATCTTAATTGGCAGAAGACAGCCTAAAGTAGTTGGCTCCTCCAGTTTTCTCTATTGTCACTGGAAAAAAAATATAAGTGTCCCCAGAAGACTACTCAATTCTTCTATCTCTTTCCTTGATTATAGACTAAGCATAGACAACCAGATAACTACTTTTAAACAGATAAAGTCAGGGGGAAAAAAAGGTCCTACCATAAAGGCAAAGCGACAATCATATGTGAATGATTGTTATTTCCTGGCAAATTTAATTTTACAAAACTGCATTGCATGAAATAATTCATAAAGGCCAAACCATTCATAAACCACAAATTCACAAATCATTCATAAAGGCCTAGTAACTGAATAAGTTAAAAAATATTTTTCATGGACTGAGAATTTGGGGGCTGGACTAAATTATCTCCCAAGGTCCCTTCCAACCTTAACAATGATTCTGTGACCATTTGCCATTAAATATACAATTTTTTAATCTTTTCTTTACTTTATCTTCACGTTATCAAACCCTGCTGAAGCAGTGTCCACAGGACTTCGATACAACACAAAATTTCATTAGAAGAAAAAGTGTTTAGAAGATGCCATTAGACCAGTTCAATCACGAGAAAAATAGCAATGTTATTGTTACAGCAACAATTTTTGCTCATGTCCTATAACTTCACCTACATACGTGGTTTTACAGTCTTTCAGCCTATAGGTCAAGCATTTGAGTGAGATAAAGTGGCAAAGTTTTGCTGAAATCACTGCTATTTCATGCAAGATCATAGGATGACGAATACAATTATAAGTCAGCTAATAAATAGAATTTTAAGTGCATATTCATTGTAAGTGTTTATATAATCATATTTTTAACAAAAATGCTTTCTCAAAGCAGAATTCCATCAAATACATATGACGTTAATTCAGTATAAATTGTTGGCAGGCTATTTCCATGTATTTTCATTTTCAATAGTGCTGAGTCAAGGACAAAGCCCCAAATCTGAAGAAATTTTGACTCATACCTGAATACTGAATTACATTTATAGAACATGAATTAAATGGTCACGGGCTAGAAGCCAGACTTGCAGGAGTTTCAGCTGCAAAGAGGAGGCTAATAGGAGTTATCAGCTGTAATACATGTGTCATTAATAGTGCAGGAGCTATTTTGAGCAACACACAACCTGACACAGATCCAGATCTGCCCCTGTCCTTACTCATACTGCTGTTCCCAATACCTGCTGCCCCCACTACCAAGGTATCCTATAAAAATAGTCTCTAAATCTCTGCTTTAAACTACTTAGGCTGTATTTGTTACAAGCTGACTGGGTGTGGTAACGAAATGCTCTCCTCCTTCATGGACAAGCACAGTCTAGTCCAGAAGTGGTCATCAATCAGGGATACCCCAACTGCACTGCAATGCTCCCTGATGCTCAGAGACCCAAAAGGCCACTAAAAAAATGAGCACAGCTGAAGCTCCCCACAAGACATTTCCATGCTCCACAGGTTTCCTTCTGCAGGACAGGTCATCAGGGAGCTTCATCTGATGATTTTCCTTCTGACTTGCACCAGCAGAGCAGTTGAAGTCAGCCATAAAGTAGCATTTGGCACCAGATCCAATCACTCAGCCCTTTGACAGAGTTCAGGTCTGAACCCCAGTTACATTGCCCAGACTCATTTCTACCGTTTAAATCATGTTCTAGTTAAATGAGCCATTTCTACAAACTTAAGAAGGGAAGTGTAATTTAGAAGAGTGGAAAGTATTATTTTAAGGTTGATTAATTGAGTAGGCACCATGCTGAACACCACTTCCAGAGGCAAGGGATGCACTGTGTTACCAAATGATTATTTAATGACTCATAATCCCTGTGCATGAGATGTCACTCCTGAGGAATTAGTTTTAAATGGGGTAGTGGTGTCTCCTCAAGATGTGGAGCTAGATGTCAAATCACCTTAATAGCTACATTTTTGCATCAGCCAACATCAAATTTCAGCAGCTTGTGGCTGGAATCACTAATGCAAATACCCACTGCTGGAATGATTCATGACTGCAGAGTAAGAAAAATGATTTACAAAAAGCTTTTGGTGCCAAATGGTATACTTCAATAACTTAAACTTTGAACCAAAATATTTATATTCCTGCTTTTGAATATCCTGTTCAATTTAGGACTTGCCAATTGGGTTGGCAAGCTGCCCTCCTGTAATTGTTATCCAGCCGCTACCTACATGCAAAACACATGCAGCATCTCACTGCAGAATATTGTTCACAGATTTAGCAAAGACATGAACAAATGGAAGAGATCCAGAGGCAGCAAATTTGGTATGCCTCATTTACAGGATTCATCATTTCATCTGCCTTCAACAACACAGTCTGTAAAAGACCACTTGATGCAAACTTCTACAGAAAAAAAAGAAAATTAAAAAAAGAATAAAAGTGTTTCTTCTAAGAGAAGCAGCTATTGAATTCTTTTGTTGGTATTTAATAAATAAGAATTGTGGGACATTAGTAATGGCTCCATATGGTCTTTATAAAATACAGTGTATTTTCCTGATTTAGAAACATAATTTAGAATAAATTAATGGATGTTCTGGGTCAGATGGAAAGTCCAGCTAGACGCAGCAACATCTTTCTGACAGATGCTGAGTTCTCAACCAACGTGTTCAGCTGAACTTAATCATGGGTTTAAAGTAAACACTGCTAAACAGAGAGGGTGTGAGCTACTGAATTAGAGCCTGCTTCTGAGATTATAAATATGCAGCCTATCATTATACTGCCATGGAAAACCAAAATAATCATGAATTAATATAGAGAAGTTTCAGTATTTGCCTCGTATAGATTTATTAATCTTGATCTAAAGTGGCAGTCAATGGACAAAGGAAAAAGCCTCAAAAATACATTCATAGGTCTCCTAATTTCAACCCACGGTTTCTTTCAGTAACATACCGTACATGCCTCTTTCGTGTGGAACATTGCCATGGCATGGGGCTTTCACCCCTCCTTTTTAATTGGATTTATCATTTGTACCATAAATGTTAATGGCTGTGTTATTGCACTATCATTCATACAGGCAGGTGGAGAGCTGCCCAAAGCCATCAACAATCCAAAGGGGAGCTTCACGAGCACTGACGAGCTCTGCCCGACTCCTAATGGTCTTTGCCGGGGTGGAGAGCTGTGGCTGTCAGGGCTTTCCTAGAATTTGGGTCAAACATGCATGTGTGCCACATCTGAGCACCTAGAGAAGTAGCATGATCTTTCCAAATGCTGAGCTGCCTTAATTCCTGCTGACTTTACTGACGACTGAAGAAATTGTTTGAAACAGAACTAACAAGACATGAGACCACAGGCACATGCTGTTGTACATTCAGATAACTGGAGGAGATCAGACAGCTCTTTTACAGCTGCTAATTAGAGAGGTCATTTTGGATAAACGTGTGATGTGTTCATCACTCAGCATTTAATGAACTATGTGCAATGCAGATTTTACGTGGTTTGCAACAAACTGCTTTAAAGACATATTCTCAGTTGTCCAGATTAAAGAACCAAATATAAAGGAGTTATTTAGGCAGAATGATGTGCAGTGCTTTTACTCATTCTTTCAGGATATCAAATCCAGGAGGAGTATATCATTGAGAAACAAACTGGACATCTAAGTATATTCCAGTGAGTGGGGAAAAAGAAGCTAAAAACTAAAATTAAACCAAGATTCAGACAAAAATCCAAACAGGAATTCTATAAAAATCTTTCCATCTCTTGGTAGAGGACAGATGTTTGTATGTAGATATGACATGCTTATGTGAGAGTCTGATGATAGCTGAAAACAATGGTGTGAGCTGAAGTGCTTTAGATGCCCATTTCAGGAGACTTCCAAAAGTGATGGGGACTCCCTTCCTACTGGATAGTGACCCACTAGTTGAACCACTCACCTGGTATGCATGAAACAGAGGTCCAGTGAGTCTTTGGTTAAGGGCATTCAAACGCACAGCTCCTGTAGAGCAAATCCAGAGAGAAACTAACTTTGAAAGCTTCTTTGAAGATGTGCATCCAAGAATAAAAGATTCATCAAACCAGGAGACCAAGAGCGAGTCTAACTCCTTAGCTGAGTGTATCGTGAGCAGCAAGGACCATAACCCACACCTCCCACTCCCTGGGTGGTCATGCTCTGAAACTAGCAGGCAGACAGACTTTATCCCTGGGACATGAGTGCGGCAGGGTGTATGGCACTGTGGGGACCTTGAATTGTCTGCGGGGGAGTCACAAGGTTGGGTCACTCAGAGGACTTAAAGTTTGCAAGTCCCACCAGGGGATCACATGTAAGTCCAGGGATGAGGTGCATGGTCAGGATCAGAACTGCAGGTTCTTCTGAGGCTAAAATCTCACCAAAGCCTAAGTGGTTTAGTCCATTTTTTTAAAATTATGGGCTTGACCTAAATTCCACCTTAATTGTTCAGAAAAGCCTTTTTTTTTTTTTTTTAACTTCACTCTATGTTCCCATATATCCAGGCAGAAATCAGGAGTACAAATGGTGCTGTTTGGGAGAGCAGGGATAAAAATGAAAGAAAAGCAGGACTCCATTAAGCAATATTTAACCTGCTTTTAATGGTTTTGCCATACAAGTTTGTTAAAAGAAAATATCAATCCTCAGTATATTGAAATCATTGCTTAGTCAATCCACTCTTCTGTATGAGTTACATCCTGAATTCTTCAGTGCAGTTCAATGTCTGACACTGACATGAAAGAGGATCACCTTTTTCTTGATAAATGTTAGTCAGTTGGAGTCTGTATCCCGGTCATTCATATCGGGTACGGGTACAGCTCTCCATCTCACTGGATTAGAAACAACTTACCACCCACCACAGGAGAAAGAATCCACCTGGCATCATTATTCCAAATATCCTGTATGTGTTTTGTTGTTTCCTAACTCCTCACAAAAAGGATTCTCAGAATAAAAGTTTGGCTGACCAACAGCTGGCATCTGAATATTAACTACGTGTCTTAAAAGCAAAGTATCACAAAGGTAGTTGTTCCTTTAACCTTTTAGATTTGTATTGTGAAAGATGAGCCTCATAATAACAAGCTGGTCTTTATTGGTAAACTTGCATGTACTTTTAGGATGTTGACATACACATTAATTTAACTAGAAGGAGCTAAAGGGAAAAATCAGACTGCAGAAATAATAATAGTAATAATGACGACAACAACAATAATAGTAATATAAAACTAGATTGTGCATAGAGTTTTCCATCCATAAATCACAAAGGCATTAGATATTATTAAAGCCACTTTAGAGATGAAACTAAGAAGAGAGATGACTTGCCTGAGGTGACCAAACAAGTTATAGCATTCAGTCACTTTTGCTGACATCTTACACCAGCATCTGTGATCTGGCCTTGCATAGCAGCATGTGAGTTGCTAAATGCTCTCTATCCAATCTCTGAACATTCCGTGGGCATGAAATCCTGGAAAGAAGCAACAGGTACCAAGGGAAAGGGTGTCTGTGTGAGAGGAAATGGAGACAGAAAATCAACAGGTATATTTTTTTTATTCAGCAGCAGACACTACAATATGGAGAAAGAGAGGAGCAGCTGAGAATCTAAGCATGAATTTTCCAGGATGAAAAAAGAGGAAAAAGAAGAAAAAAAGCTAGAAAAGAGTATACGCCCCCACAGATTTCAGAAAAAGTGGAAAGAGAAAGACAAAGAGCAACAGTGGGAGAAATGACAGAATTTTCTCCGTGAGAAAAAGCAGGATCATTAACACTGGCAGGAGTAGAGCCATTCACAGGCACAGAGATGAAAGGAACCTAATGGAAAAATCTTTGTCAGCTACAGCTTCAGGAAGTCACCTGGGAGCCATCCCGGAGCTGTTCTAACATACTGACAGGCCCTGTCCTGTTCCACAGCACAGCCCCTCAAGGTTCAGCAGTGCCTGGGTTTGCTCAGACGTTTGCTGATGGGAGTAGTCACTGGGGAGCAAAGGCACCCAGGGGGATTCCCAGTCCAAAGATGGCTAGGAGGACTTCTCAGAAGGTAGGTGGTGCTGGAAACAGACTCCTTCATGGGGAAATGAAAATACGCAGCTTGTATTTTACTTGCCAGTTAAAGGGCTGAGAAAGTAAGTGGCATGTTCCACACAGTCCTGGGAATGCACCTTTTAAACAGACAAAGCGTTCAAAAATATAGCAAGGTTAAAACCTCTCCCAAGCAGGAGGAGATAGTCATTTCCAAGGAGGATGCTTGTGGATGAGTAGAATGACATTGATTTCCCTTGGCTGACTTGTCTTTTGAGTGACAAACTGATAAAAAGTTTCACCTGTGAATGTCTGGCAGAGGTCAGCGACTGCAGCAACACACATTACTCTAATTAAGATAGCAGTACATTGTATAAATTTCAATAAATCCAAAATGGCTGCAGTTTAAAAACCTAAAACTTTCCCATAGTCATGCATTTCCAACAGAAAAAATTTCCAGTCTTCTTCAGAATAGTACATAAACCAATCTGAGCTATAGATAACAAAAAAATACTACTTGGTGAATACCAAGCATGACATTTTTGTGAAGTGACAGTGCTATTTGTGTGGCTCTAAGAACATGGAAGAGAATAAAATCACTGACAAATTTTCACACTGGTTTTGTCAAATGCCTTCATAACAAAATTCTAGGTACATGCATGCACTTCACACAGTGTGACACTTCTAATAGTCTTTTTTTTCTATTTACTTTTCCTTTTTATATTTTTTCTTAAATTACATGAAAATTCAATGTCAAAATTTTCCAAAGTTCAAGAGCAAGATTGTTCTAAATATTCAAAAGTTAGAGCATTTGACTCATCCCCATAAGCATATGTGCACGAGTCTAAAAAACTCAAAAGCCTCTGAGACGGTTTCATTTTACATCTAATGACTCATTGGGAGTTTAAGATTTTAATCTACATGAATGCAACTCTGAAGCTGAGATTTAGTAAAAATGCAGAATTTCAGTGCTCCCATAGAAGTCAATGAAAATTTTATCAGTATAATATATACGTACATGTTAAAACATGGGATAAAAATTATGGTTGGAAGTACCTGTCAGACATTTTCATGAAACTGTCAATCACAAAAGAATGATAATCTAAGTACTTCTTGGAACAGACAAAATGAAAGGTCATACATAATTCATCCTTAGCATCCTACATACTATTTTTGAGTACTTGAGACAGCATTTTGCCATAAATGTATACCAGGGCATGGACTAAATGCTTTGCAAGCCTAATATAAAAAAATTAAATAGAACTGTCCTTATTGCAATTTGGGCCATTCTATTTATAATAATTCCTGTCTGTGAAGAAGCTCAAAATGACAGTCTGGTCTGATTTTGGATCAGTCTGGAAAAATCTTTTCTTCATGGTAATCACCTTCTTTCAAAGTTGGATCTGTTCCAAAAAGCTCTCAACTGACAAACCAGGGAACCTGTGCTCATCCCATAAGTGAGGATCCAGACACCATCCCCAGGCATTGCCAGCATTCTAAAGGAACTTCTGCTGCTTCATTCAGTCCTGTTCATTCAGTAGATTACTTAGGACAGAGGTCCCTATTTCACATATTTCTCATATATTCATTGGCCTCTTCTTGTTTCTGGGACTGGATACAACAATCATAGAGTTCTTTAAGACAAAAATTACTTATTGATATGTACTGTCTTTGGTGGCAGGTAAGAAATCTTAGAATTACACAAGAAAGCCAAGCAGAGGATTTTTTTCCTTGTTTTCAGTCTTCCAGGGAGGTCTGATGCACCCTCTGATTTGAATTTGGCTCAAAATGTGTTTTGAGATTTCCTGAAGTCACTTATGGCAGAGGCAGTGCACAACTGCAAGCACAAATAGTTATCTCAACAGATGGACTGGTGTAGAAGTGATCTCTGTAGTCTTGTGATACTGACTGTCAAATCAACAGATCAAGAACATCTGTTATTGCCTGCACTGTGAATTCCTCAGGTTGAAAGAATAGGAGGTACTTGAGCAGGATTTGTCTATGATTTGGTTAACTAAGAAGAGATTTTTCTAGATTGGTTGATGCTCATGAACTGCCTTGCCATGGGCAGTAACTGTTTCCTTAGGGTGTCTCTCTTGCTAGATCACATGGGAGGTATGAATACTTGACACACAACTCTGCTGTGAGCTGCTTACATTCTATGTGTACTTAGTCTGAGGAGTCATTACTATCTGTCATTATTTTTCAACTATTAGCTTATTTAGTGCCACCATTTTTCAAGGAGATATTAGCATAATAAAATATTCCTTCACACATGGAGGATAATTGTCCTCTATTTATTAGCTCATTCTTCAATTTGTTCCAGGATTGTTTATTCAGGTTGTTTTCCTGTAATGCTCACTAGCATCACTCAAACAACAGTCAAAACTTCCCACAGCCCCTGAAATTATTTAGAACTACTCAGTTGCTCACAATAGCATCCTTTACATGTGTTGCTCTGTCATCCTTTTCTTGTTATCCTCATCACTCACAGCTTCTGCTAATTAGAATGCAAGACTGTTATTTCTTTATGTGTCTGTACCTCATCCAGCATCACAAAATGTCAAACTTCATGGTGCTTTGCAACACAAGTGGATTGTTGACAAGGTAGGCCAATGTTGAAATAAACCTGCCCTATTTATATTTATAAACACCAGTCATTTCGTGTCAATGCACTCTAATCCATCCCAAGGGATCTGCTAACAAGAACCTCAGCTACCTTTGCCCTCAGGGGTGGGTTGTAACACTAAATTGGAGGATTACTTTGAAAAGTGGTGAGGAAGTTTTCCTACAGCGATACCAGCCAGAGTTCTGGAGAAAGGAGTCTGATTTTCAGTCAAAGCTGAAATCTCTGGCAGAAGACCATGACAACCCAAGACATGTCTGATCTCCACTGCTCCCTACTGCTATAATTTTTCTCTCTCGGTATGACCTAGGCACATCAGATCTGTTTAAGTGGAAAGAGGTGTAAGCCAGAAAAAAAAAAAGCCATCTGTTGTAAGGTTTTCTCCATGAGAAAGTCAAGCCAATTCTTGGAGAAGGTAAACAGGAAGAAAAATACTAATCTTCTCTGGGTTAATGACCAGCTTGCTACTGAACCTCCTGAGAATTGTTGTTATTTCTCCCATGCACTGCCCAGAGTAAATCAAACTATCTTCCCCGAAACCCATTGAACAGGCTGGGGCATTACAGGTTCCCTTGGATATGGAGGAGTGATTGCTGTGGTCCAAAGCTGTTGTTGGGTTTTCTGGTGTGACCTGGACCTGTTGCAAGATTTTCTCTGGGAGAAGGTCAAGCTGACCCTCAGACAGGATAGTGGGGAGAAAGGCACTGACCCCCAGTGGGTGACCGAAGGGTATTACTGCCGAGGGAGAGTCAATGGGGACTCTCCCCTCATGAGGAAATCATAATGATAACTTTTCTCCTTCCAGTATGGCCTGGGCTCATAACATTTGGCATGACCCACAAGCAGAGGTGGATGAAATGACAATTCTGGCAAAAGAATGTAAACTGAAACCTGGAAAAGAAAAGGCAGTTTGTCCCATGTTGGGTGCTGCCCTTAAAGGACCATAAAAGAAGCCACCAGCTACTCAGAAATCCGAGAGTGAATATACGTATAAACACTGATCATTAACTCTAATCTGCCCCAGGGGATCTATTAACAAGAACCCGAGGTACCATCACCTTCAAGGCCAGGTCATAACACCTTGTTTGTGGTAAATTTGCATGGAGAAAGGCTGATGTACGACAAAGACTCAAGGCCACAGCCCTGGAAAGAATAAGCACACACAAATTATTTGTTTCATGGAAGTATGCAGTATAAATATGATAGAACGGCCTTTTGTGTGTCTGTCTGTGTGTGTGTGTACGTAACTTTTAGGTGTCTCCCTAATGCAATGGTAAATGAATGTATATGTTTATGATAGTAAATGAATGTATATGTTTTGCCACTGAAGACATTCTCTGTATGTGCCTTGCCCTCTCCCCAAAGTCTGACTCAGAAAGTCTTCACATCCTTTTTCAGCTGAAACAGTCATCTCAGGATTGTGTACAGATGAACTTGAGCAAGTGTAAAATAGCATGAACTGGTTTCTTGAATAGATAAATTGGATGGCACCTAAACTGTAGTTCTAGAAGAAACACAAACTTAAAGAAACTACTTCTTCCCCCTCAAAGGCCTCTGAAAAAGAATACTTTGATGTTTAGCAAGAAAGCTACACTGACTGGAAATACACAAGAAACTTGCACCAGCCTCTAAAGGACAAAATGTTTTTTCTTTGCTTGTTTAATAAAAAAACCCTCAAGTAAAACTAAAGTTTCCATGTAACTCCACATTAATTCAAATCACTGGAAATCAGTTCCAGGCCAAAAAAAGTGGGAGAAATGGCATCCAAATCCCAGATGATATTGCAGGCTTAGACACAGAAGTAGAACAAGTCATCTTTTTTTCCACAAAGTGTGATCTTCAACTGTTTTAGGAACTAAGGACTATGACTAAGCCCATGAAGCTCACAGCCAACCCATTCATCACTATTTTTCTTGTAAATAAGTGTTCATCAAACAAAATGAAATCTTTCTACACATAATCAATTATCTTAACTTCATCAGTGTTGCTTGCCTAATAATTTATAATGAAGTAAGTAACAAGGCATTGAGTAATGTGTAAGTAATCAATTAAAGATGCAAACCATTGTAGGTCATCTGATTGTTAAATGAAGTTATTCTCATCACTGTAACATACAAAAAGGATGTTAAGTTAAAGGATGCTCTAGTTTTATCTCTCACCCATGGAATGTATATAAATCCTTTGACTGTTTTCTATCATTCTAATAACTTTCCTGTACCTCTGACGTTACACTATTTGTAATTACTATTGAGAACTATTCCATTGTAAATGATCTATTTGAATGAGCTTCCTCTGTAACAACAAATTCCCCATGTTGGAATTTTAGTTGACAAGTATCAACACCCATCAAAGGAGATAAAACAGAAGTGCTTCCTTCATGGATATTCCAATTCAACCATTCATGACTAAATCCTTAAATTTGATTGCAATTTAAAAGAAAACATATATGTATTTTAATCCTGTTTTCCCCACTTTGGTTATATTTCCTTTTTTGATTGTTTGGGATGAGTGATAAGTGAAATTTGGATCTCCTCAAATAACTGGGAATTTTTCTAATGATATAGTAGACCCAACCCAGTATCTTTTCATGAATGTGGATAGCATCAAAAGTGTTGTAAGCAAAATGAACAAATTTAATTTTACACTAGATTGCATTGAAACAATTTTTTTCTTTATTTTATACTTTAGGATTTAATGGATATGAATGCCTAGTTGTTGTTGCTGTTATAGCTAAAAATAATCTGTATTTGCTGTGTTAGTAACAGCACTTCTTTGTTAGACCCTGTTGACAAAAAATAGAACAAAGTCAGTTTTTACAGGCAGAGAATTAAAAACCAATGCTCTTTCAAGACAGACAGAGAGATAAAGAGAAAAGGGGTGGCACTGTGGCAGGGAAATGGGAAGAAGGCTTAATTTACATAAGCTATCATATGAACAGAACAAAACTGTGGAGGCAATTTCTCTTAACATGAAAGCTGAATAGAATGTAACTATCTTAAGAAATTAAGATATACCATAGTTGCTTTTGTACAGAAACAGGAAAGCATCTGGCTTCTTCCTAGGACTGCAGGCAGCCTTCAGAAACTCCTTCAGACATATGTGCTTTGCATATGCTGTGTAATGCCTCCCAAAGTACCTTGGCGGCTGACCCCTTTTATTTCCTCTGCAATCCCCTGCCTCAGAAGTCACCCAAGCATGTCCAAGAGCAGTAGAAGGAGCTTCAGAATCATTATAGATTTTTTTGGCCCTCTAGCAACCCTTCTGCTCCGCACCTGAGCTTTCTGCTCTTTGATCAGCTGCCGTTCACCACCATGTTCCTCAAGTACAGAGGAACTCAGGTGGTGGGACATCATCATGCCTCCACTTCGCACTGCTAAGTAACACAGCTTGTTTCTTGAAAAACCTCATGCAGGAATACAGCCCTTTCGTTAACAGAATCATAGAATGTTAAGGGTTGGAAGGGACCTTAAACATCATCTCGTCCCAAACCCCCTGCGATGGGCAGGAACACCTACCGCTAGATCAGGTTGCTCGAGGCGTTATCCAACACGCCCTTGAACACTGCCAGCATTGGGGCATATACAACCTCCCTGGGCAACCTGTTCCAGTATCTCACCACCCTCACAGTAAAAAATTCCTTCCATTTACCTAACCTAAATTTCCCCTCTTTCAGTTTGTACCCATTACTCCCTGTTCTATCACTACAGTTCTTGATGAAGAGTTCCCCTTCGGCTTCCCTGTAGGTCCCCTTCAGATACTGGAAGGTTGCTATGGGGTCTCCATGCAAACTTCTCTCCTCCAGGCTGAACAGCCCCAACTTTCTCAGTGTGTCTTCATAGGCGAGGTGCTCCAGTCCCCTTACCAACTTTATGGCCCTCTTCTGGACTTGCTCCAGCAGTTCCATGTCCCTCTTATATTGGGAGCACCTGAACTGTACACAATGCTCCAGGTAGGGTCTCACAAGTGCAGAGTAGAAGGGGAAAATTGCCTCCTTCACCTCACTGCCCACATTTCTTTTGATGTAGCCCAGGATTTGCTCAGCTTTCTGGGTTGCAAGTGCACACTACTGGCTCATGTTGAGTTTTTCTTCAACCATCACCCCAAATCTTTCTCTGCAGGGCTGCTTTCTATCACTTCTTTGCTCAGCCCATAGGTGTATCTGGGATTGCTGCAACCCAGGTGTAGGACCTTGCAGTTCACTTCATTGAACATCTGGAGGTTTGCATGGGCACACTTCTCAAGCCTGCCCAGGTGGATGGCATTCCTTCCCTCCAGCATGTCGGATGCACCACACAGCTTGGTGTTGTCAGCGAACTTGCTGAGGGTGCACTCAATCCCACTGTCCGTGTCACCAACTAAAATGTTGAACAGTATCAGCCCCAGTGAGACCCCTGAGGGACACCGCTCATCACTGGCTCCATCACACATCCACTAAAGCTGATCCTATTATCAGAGGACAACATAAAGTCAGGCACCTTCCTCACACACAGATCCACGAAAGCCCTATTACAGAATCATAATTTTGGAAATGTCAATCCTAACAGCTATATCTGGGCAAAGAAGGGCAGAAGGCAAACAGAAGAACCTTGAGAGTCAAGGCAAGGACAGAAAAACTAAAGAGTATTTGCAGCAGGAACAAACACCTCAGGTACTTCTCATGACAGATATTTGATGTGAAGGGTTATTGATGCAGAACACTACTTTGCCTCCCTAGAGTCCCTAAAGATTAAGAGGCTAAAAGCCTCATGCAAACGAGAAACGTCTTTGTCAAGGAAGCAGACATCCTTCCTTAGCTAGGTAAAACTTAGCGGATTTGGTGATCAAAGGGAAGCAGTTCAATACTTGCTGACATACTTCTAAAAGATGCAGTTTACATAATACACAGTTATACCTGAGACACTGTGCAGGTGTAACCCCTGGGTGCACTGAAAAAGCAAAGAGATCCAAGACCTTCTCTTTATTTGTGTTTGTGTTAACATACTTATGAAGCATTCCAAATTTTCTCCTGCAGCTGAAAACATTCTATAAAAGACCATGTATTTTATCTATTTTTAAGTTCATTTCTAACCAGCCAAAATTCTCAGAAAGGAAGTATCCTTAAATTTCAGGTTTGCAACAACCTCTGACTCAGTCTCTTAACACATCTACAATATGAGTAAGAAAGCATTACTAGCTTTCTCGTGCTGCTGATTTCTGTTCTATATTCTATCTTAAAAGCACACACAAGTGTAAACTCCTTCTGAAAGTTTTGCTAACAAACATTTCCTTTACAATACAGTTCTTCCAGGTAGATCTTTCCTTTCTCATTTCTGAGCAGCTTATCTTTGATGGCAACCTTAGCCTTATTCAGTACAGGGGCATTGCTTTTTAGTTGGTTTGGTTAGTTGATTTTCATTATTTTCTACTCCAGAATAATGGTAGCAAAAAATGTCTTGCTATTTGAGACCTATTTCCTTTGACTCCCAGCTTGAACACAAACATTGGAAAACAATTTTGTTTTTTAATAGTGTCTTGGTTACTTACGTATTTCTCATCATTCACCATAACCCAGAGGAAATGGTTGGTGACTTTCTATGCCAATCAGACACAAATCAATGGGCCCAGAGGGGATGCACCTGAGAATAACGAGGGAGCTGGCAAAAGAGCTTGACAAGCCACTCTCAATCATTTATCAGCAGTCCTGGTTAACCAGAGAGCTCCCAGGTGACTGGAAGTTAGGAAATGTGATGCCTGTCTATGACAAGGGTTGGAAAGATGATCCTGGTAACTACAGGCCTGTCATCCTCACCTCAGTAATGGGGAAGGTCATGGATCAGATCGTCCTGAGTGTCATCACACAGCACGTGCAGGACAACCAGACCATCAGGCCCAACCAGCATGGGTTTACAAAAGGCAGGTCCTGCTTGAACAACCTCGTCTCCTTCCACGACAAAGTGACCCAGTTAGTGGATGAGGGAAAAGCTGTGGATGTTGTCTATATAGACTTCAGTAAAGCTTTTGACACTGTCTCCCACAGCGTTCTCCTGAAGCAACTGGCTGTTCATGGCTGGGATGGCTGTACTCTCACAGTGCAAAAACCTGGCTGGATGGCTTAACCCAGGGAGTGGTGGTGAATGGAGCTACATCCAGCTGCTGGCTGGTCACGAGTGGTGCTCCCCAGGGTTTGGTGTTGGGGAAGTCCTGTTTAATATTTGCATCCTGATTTGGATGAGGCGATCCAGGGCACCCTCAGTAAGTTCACAGACAACACCAAGCTGGGCAAGAGGGTTGATGTGCTGGAGGACAGGAAGGTTCTACAGAGGGATCTGGACAGACTGGACCAACGGGCTGAGGACAACTGCATGAGGTTCAATAACGTGAAGTGCTGGGTCCTGCACTTGGGTCACAACAACCCCATGCAGTGCTACAGGGTGGGGGAAGAGTGGCTGGCGAGCTGCTGTAAGAGACTGGCCAAAGTAATCTGGTTTGAAACATCTTGGGGCGTTTGGAATGTGTGGTAGGGGGTGGGTCAGACCTCGCCCTGGTGAGGCAGTGCCCTGTCCCCCATTCCCCCCAGTCCCACAGTGTCTTTCAAGCATTGCACACTGGAGGAAGCCCCCAAGTGTCACCTAATCCACCCCGAGTGGCCGACTGAAGTCCCACTTGGGAGGAAGGCCCAGAATGGGCCAAGGTTGATGGCTGGACTAGGTGATCTTGAAGCTCTCTTCCAAACTTGATTATTCTGTGATCCTGTGTGTTGTTGCAGGATAACATTCTCATAAATTTCAGTTATGGGGTCTTTAGACTAATGCAACTGCAACACAAAATCAATTTGGCTTGCCAGTTTTCATGCTGAAACTAAAATGAAAATATTGAGAGGTCAAGATGAAACTTTACAGCTGTTCACAAACAGAGATTCCAGAGAAGTTAGACAAACCTAGTCTTACCAGCAGCAAGCTTGCTCATAATCTTTATACTGGAAAATTTTTTTAAAGATACATCAAATGGCATCTAAAGAATTCCACTTTGCCAATATTTAACCCCTACCTGCAAAGGAAAACAAACTGCCTGAGTCAAACAGGGATGGAAACTCCAACCAGCACCCCTAGCGAGTGGCTATGAATTTGCAGCTCAAGGATCCTTGACGGTTTAAGCATTATATCTAAAAGACTAGTGAGGAGCTATTTAAAGTTAGTTCCCATTTGTAATGAAACAACCCACAAATGTTCCTGTTCCCAGGAATTTATAATTGCCTGTTATTGTCTGGAAATTGCTCAGATAATATGATGAATGGTGGCAACATGAAACCACGGATAAATTTAGCAGAGCCAAAACACCAAGCTGCAAATAGAAGCATAAATCCCATCATTAGAGAAGTGGAGTTGGTTCTTTGAGAATGTGCCTTACCCACAGGTATATTTGATAAATATTTTAGAAGTAAGTTGATCAGTCTGCATTTGTCATCAGCTGTTGGAGAAATGAGTTGTGTTTCATCTATTGTTTCTAAAGTAATCCACAACGCAGCAAAAAACCCAGCACTGTGTATGGCTGCTGTTTGGACCACTAATCTAGCTGTGAACTATTATTAATTATTATTAATCTAGCTGTGACTAAATAAATTTAGTCTTTGGATTCCTCAGCTGCATATGAAAAACAGTGTAGCTGTACTAATATTTATATCCACCTGGGTATGTGTTAAGGACATAAAATCTGCACTGCCACCACAGCCTGGAAAACATCTGCTATTATGGTAATTCAAATAATAAATTACAATATGCTTTATTGTTAAATCTATATAAAATTTGCATCTTCTAATAATAACTTTTAAAATACAAAAAGGTGTTTCAGAAAGCAATGCAAATTCTAAGAGGTTGCAGTAAAATATTAGGTACCATTTCCTGGGCACCTTAAATCTTCATGCCTCAATGAAGATGTCTCATGCTCATGTCACAAAAGTGCATAGGATTCTCACCCCATCAGGGTTTAGATAACAGCTGAGGATCTGTCTTTCTTATCCTCCTTTAAATAGTACCGAGTGGAGTCAGTTCTGTTTTAACTGCCTGTGATGATGATTAAGGAGGAGAAACACTGGCCTCAGAAAAGCAGCCAGTCTGACATCATCTTCAGACATCCCTGAAGCTCCAGACATTGAAACTGCTTTTTGCTCCAACTCCAGTGGCACCTCCATGTGATGCTCCCACTTAAATTGAGGTTCCTAGAAGAGAAGGCCCTGCAGCCTCACTGCATTGCATAAATGAAGTCCGTGAGTTTAGGCAAAGCAAAAGAACTTCTGCTTGCTTGTTCCTAACCTCACTTTACCTTTAGTTGGTGCAAACTCACCCTGTTCAAATTCGCTTGCACAGTACTTATTGAGGAGACACGGTGCTGGGACAGTGCCACACATCTCCACACATTTTTACATACACATGGAGGAGAGGAATCCATCCTGCACAGAGATTTTGAGGAAGTATATAGACAACAGAATGCCCCCAACGTTTAGCATCTCAGACTTATTGCAATTGGAATCTCTGCCTAACACAGAGAACTAGGTATAAAAAAGAGCCAGATGATTACTTTGATTTAAATTCTACTTGACACTTAACCACAACTCCCTGTACATAACATCATATAAGCAAATTCTTCCCTCAGCAAAGTCCAGCAGGGGAGTATGTAATTAGATTTCAGCTGAAATTAAGATAAGTAAGCCAGTCTGATACCATTGATACATCATTGCCTCAGGATTTAACTAATCCTAATTACAAAAAAAAAAACCCACAAAACAAAACCAACCAACAAACAAAACCCAACACCAACAAAAAAGCCCCACCATCTTATTTTGCAGTAAAATACACTTGAAAATAAACGCATGAAAATATCATCTTGTATTACACACATGAGCATAATATTTTCTAGCTTATCTTTGACATAGGCGTCATTTTCTGCACACAGGTGTTTTTCTGTTTTAAATTATATATCCCACTGGCGGAATTCCACATAATCCTGGAAGGAGATATTTTCCAACAGTAGATATTAAGATATTATCTTCATATTTTTAGAATCTTCAATATCTCCATTCAGCATCCCCTGTGCCATGTACCTGGGACCAAGCATACTCTATTTTGGTCATTTCTGCTGTAAGACAGCAGCCACCTTGATATCCTTTACCCCTGGCAGAGTCTGTGTGTCATCAGATACCCTTTGGCTGCTGTTTGGCCTAGATGGTGACTGGGCCAGGCTTGCAGGTCTCTCATGGAACAACCAGACCGTGCACTGCCGTCAGGAGATGCAGGATCAGTCCTGCCTCACCCCAGCATCACAGACCATTACATCACCCTGTTCATTTTGGCTTAGCTTGCTATCCTCAGAAGGCTGCATGGGTTTGTATGTAGCAGAAAAGGAGAGAACGTACAGAAAATCTTGACGAATTTCCCTGCTATTTCTGGAAGGCAGCACAGAGAAACTGTGATCTCCCCCACACAGAAATACGTCCTGGTTCCCTACTGGCAGCTTGAACATGTTTCAGTTCAAACCCCAGGAAGAGCAGTTGCTATGAAGAACCACTAAATAATACCTAGCTTGTCTTTTATCATGATATTTATCAGAAATGTAGCAAAAAGGGAATTTCATAACACAGTATCTAACAAGATGGCTTGTGCAATATCAGCATGCAGGGTCCAGGCTCCCTGTCAAAGCTTTATTCAGATGCTACACTGTCTTGACTAATCATTCCTAATTCTATCATCAGCTGCCATCGTGTCAAGATATGTCAGCCTTAAAAATGAAGAGATATGTTAAGGAAATGATGCCTTGCAAGGAGTAATGCTGAATTTGGATTTAGTAGGAAGATAATGACTTATTCTTTGTTGAAGAACCATCTTACGCAATTGGTTCTAGTTCCCAAACTCATTCTTTGCTTCTCACAGCTGCTCTCACAGGAACTTTTTTCCTTTTTAAGGTGTTTTACCTGAGATGCTTCACTTAAATTTTGCTTCAAGATAAAAAACAAAACAAAACAAACAAAACAAAACAAAACACTGTAGGTCTGGGAAATGATTGTAAAATGAAACACAAGGTTGCACGTGAAAGTGAACTCTTCTGGACTTATAATATACTGTATCAGAAAAACCTGAAGCAAACTTGGTTTACAACTGACTTCCAGTGCAAGGATTGGCATGCTAGAGTTATTGCTTGTTATTGGTGCTGATTGGCATGGTACTCACAGTTACAACTATACCAGTTCTGAAAAGAGGGACACTTTCAAATAATTGGTGCAAGCTGATTGTCATTTGTAAAAACAGTTCTCCCAGAAAACTGAGAAGATTGTTT
The DNA here is from genome assembly GCA_013397055.1 of Pachycephala philippinensis. Classification (NCBI taxonomy): domain Eukaryota; kingdom Metazoa; phylum Chordata; class Aves; order Passeriformes; genus Pachycephala; species Pachycephala philippinensis. The sequence continues at coordinate 286,532 of VWZT01013650.1, read as the reverse complement.
CCATTCTGCTTCGGAGAACTATTGCTGAAAATTACTAATTTGAAAGTATTGCTAAATAAATGTTAACAAGAGAATCCATAGGGTGAAATCACGGAGACAACCCTTCCAGCCTTGCCAGAACCTGCATTACAATCACACCAAAGAGAAAGAACTTTTATGTAAATGGAGTTTATATCACCAGGAAGATGAACTAAAACAGCGGTGTTACTTTTGCTTGAGTGTCTTGAATCTACAAATGCTGAGAACTATCAAACACGTATGTCAACTATACTGTCGTGTTCCCAATACTATGGAGAACTAGAGAAACCCGGGTTAAGGATTAGTCCCATAATAGTTTCTCTGATTTTCAATTAAACACCCCAAACCATCTTTTATTCTATTTCCTCATGTTTCATTTATCAAAACAGCTAAAAATTAGTCCAATTCTTCTATGAGCCCTACACCCCTTCAAAGAATACATGGTCTGTGGTATTTTGCCTTTCCTAAATTGCCTTTTTATCCATCAAGTGTTTTATCCACTAGGTGATTAATTCCACAAGACTAAAGAAAAGCTTTGTCCAAGAAATCCTCTAAACTTCTGTATATCTCTATGCAAAAAGAAGCAGATGGTTATGTCCTAGGTGCCAGCTCTCCAGGACTGCAATAGGTGAATCACCTTCACTCCCAGAGTTGCTTAGGCACATTAATACGTGAATGTCTGTGCTACTAAGTCTTGTCTCTTGTGTTAGTCATCACAAAGGTCTGACATAACCAAACTGCGTGATTCTACCAGGGATCCCAGCAGAAAATAACCTCTCATGAGATGCTTCATAATTCACAGAGTCATGTATGAATATCAAAGGAAATGCAGAAAAGGTTTAGCCAGTTTGTTGTTTGGAGTTGTTGTTATTTCCTTATTCAAAACCTAAAAAAGATGATAAAAATGCAAAAGTCCAACCTTTCAATTTCAATGCCCTGTTTTTAATTTCAGAGGGAAACTTGGGCCCATTCCTAGTTTTCACTGAACTAGTTCACGTAAAGTTGGGACTGAGTAAACACATAAATTTCATTATGTAGGTATAGAGTATTTTAATCTAGAGGCAGATGATAGCATAAGGAACAGATCTCAGGAGGTTAGAAAACATCAGAGTGGTAATTTAGAAACACTCAAATTGCAAAGGGGGACCAAGAGGAAGAAGATGTTTATACCATATAAATAAATGAAAAATTGAAAAAAAACCCCAGCTGTTTTTTTTCCTTAATAGTAGGCTATCATTACTTAAATTCCCTTAATATGGCTTTCCTGACAGATTTAAGATGTTCTCTGACTTGAATGCTAATAGTTCACAAGACTGTCTGGTAACATTCAACACTGCAACAAGAAAAATTTAGCAATATTTTCTATAATATGCTTCTATATATATTCTCTCAGCTGCTTTATGTCTGACAATTAATCACCAGCTTTAATTGTTATCAAGCCCAGAACACACTACAAGATTGATGGAAGCCATGGTAGAAAATTCAATTAGATATATTACAATTTTTTCCAAGATAATTTGCTTACTGTAACTTGCTTGGACTCATGGAGTATTTTGGTAGAGATCTTAAATGCTACAGAGTTTTTTTGCATGCATCACAAATCTGATTATTTCTTTCTCTGCCCTTTGTACAGATATAGTCTCTCTTGCCAGTTCCAAGCATATGGAAATCATGAGTCAGCCCTAAACCATTGAATTATGAGTTAGGATGGAAGAAACTGCAGCATTTTAAAACAGTAACTAGAGATTCTTATGTTGTTTCTGATAAGATCCATTTCATAATGTTTATCTGGGTAACAACTAGATAAAACAAATGCTTTCTTTACTGTTTTGTGTCAGAATGGTTTGGGGGAAACAATAAAGAAAAGAAGTTATATAATGCAGTCAAAGCTGTGAAGAAGTAAGGATACTGAGACCTGCAAGGCCCATAGGCTCACACCAATAGCTGTCAGATAGGGGAAGGACAAAAGGAAAAATTTATACTGCATCCCTCTCATTATATTGTTGAGCCTAAACGTTATCAAAAGGAACCTCCTTAATTACCCTGAAATGGGTTGCAGCGCAGCTAAACGCAGACAGGAATAAATAACAATAATAACAGCAACAACAAAGCTAAACAGGCTGTAAAGCCCCATAATTGGATTCATAAATCTGAATCTGTTAGAAGGTTAGCACTCGGGCTAATGCGGCTTGACCTGGAGTGATTGTTGATGCTGCACCAGCTATAAGACTCCTGCGGGTGAGCAGTGAGGGGGAAAATAAATAAATAAATCAACGAGGCTCTCGGGAGCACTTCAGGAATCACCCTTTCAGCCTGCCATAGTTATCATTCAGCCTGCAGCATCTCAGCACTAGAGACAGCAATCTAATCTTTACACTGCAGCAAGCGGGAAAACAGCACCCCAGCTGCTGGAACAGAGAAAATGCTTCACAGACAGCAGTGAGCTGATAATTGCTGATGTCAAACAAGCTTATTAAATGGAAGGATTTCATCCACTCAACCCTCCCAGCAGCCGCACCCTGTACAGCAACGTGACAGCAGTCCCCAGCAGTGATCTGAGACACTGCGGTTTGCAACACCAGTGCCAGCCCCAGGCTCCAACCCGAGCAGCAGCAGCGAGACTCCCCCCTCACCAGCCTCTGCTGCCATCCTGCTCCCTGAGAGACAGCACCAGCAGGAATAAAGTTTGCCTTTGGAAGGACTGACATTGTGTGAACCCTTGTTCTGCAGAGCACTTTCCACACAGCAATTATATCCTGCTCTATTTGCCTTTATGTTGTTCTTACCTGAATTATTTTTAGGGGATATAATAAACCTCATTTCTGTTAAATGAACCATCAGGGCACACATAACCTTTCTGCAAGTTATACTGCTGTTTAATAGCACCACCCGACACAAATTAGCACATTAATCTCTACAAATAATAACAAAAATAATAATAATGATAGCATTTTGATGGCTTTATTAACATATAGTTATCTAGCAGCTTGTAAAATATTCATGCAGCACCTTTGAAACTCTGTAGCTCAACAGTGCAAAGACTCGTTTTTGTTGGTCAGTAGCCTGTGAGTTCAGGTGATCATTCAAACATAACACTGAAACATCATCTCTGCGAAATTACAACAAGAAGGTGAAAATTGGTCCAGCTCTTAATATTTCTCAGCTTTAGACCTGTTTCTTCATGTTATGGCTCAAGTATCTTTCAGAGGCATAGGCTTGCACCACCCCTGAGAACACCTGTGTACAGGCGATCTCTGAGCATCTCCAGATGGTTTTGCTCACTTTCTTACAGCCAGCGTACTGGAAAACAAACCCTAGTTTCTGCCCAGTTGAGGACAATGTCATCTGAACAGTGTACGTGCCATGCCATCACACAACTCCTTAAATTTCCAATAAAACTTTTGTGACATGTAGGTTATAGCTCAGGGTGTAGAGAGAAGTTGGCTTTGTAAACATTTTGGTACAATCCCACTAATGCCCTTAGCTTGTGAAGACAGTTTTCAATCTAGTACAAGACCAGAAAAAGGTAAAGCCCTATTTTCCTCCTCATCCCTCAATAGACCATTGAAATCTATTTAGTATTTCTTTTTAATCTGATCAGAATATGTTTTATAGGTCTGAATAAACTTCCCAAGCCTTTGGACTAAATCATTTTACTCATAGTTCCACAGCAAAAGCCCCACAAATGCTTAAGAATTTTTCAATAGTTCTTTGCAGAAGCTTCTCCAGAGAAGATAATGGACACTTTTTCACCCATTTTGTGTCTCAACACCTAATGCAAAGTTAGTTCTTAGAATTTACTAAGAGTACTAAATGACATTTCCAAATACTGATAGCATTCATAGTGAGTTCAATAATACTTTGGTATTTGTTGGTTGGAATGTTTTTTCCTATGCTCAGATTGTGATCTATCACCCTCATATATATCTATATCCATACCCTACACAACCCTCATTCAGTTATTTCCAGAGTTACCATATTTTTTCTTAATCCAGCTTTCTATCACTTCATTAAAATACTGTACTAATTTACATTAATTTGTACACCAAAGTTGGGTTCAGGGGTTTTTAAAGTCTCACTTGGAAAGCTCTCAAATTTTCATACATTGAAGTTCTGAGTTACCTCCAGGATGGTGTTTCTGTTAATCAGCTACTGTCACGCCAGTTTTGCTTTTGCCTTTGTTTATACTTGAAAATTCTTAATACATCAAACTTTAGCCCAAGTACCTTAAACTCCAGAGACAGAGGCAATACAAAATTCAAATCAGTCATGACTTTGGGAATCATGCAAAGCATGCATCTGATGAATAAAATAATACAAGAAAAAGAGAGAAGATAGGAAGTATAAGGCATGTTCTGACAGCAGCCTTCTCACTATCAGGAGGCCAAATATTCACCTCGGTCTCAGAGAATCATCATTTAAAAGCATCAGAAACAAAGAGTACACACTATTTTTATGTTATGTGTTATATACATTATTTATAATAAAGATATTGTTTAAAAGAAGAGACAGAAAATGCCAAAAACCACTCAACTATTACCATCACCAACTCAACCTTGACATAATCGTAAGAGGCCTCAGACTTGAAATTTTCTCCAATTTAGGTGTTTAATCTACACTGAACAACTTCTGCAGAACTAGTATCTGCTGCTGAATCAATCTATACTGCAGAAAACAGGATGACAAACACCACTCTAGGTCATCAGTGCCAGCCTTTAGAAAGTTCTTAGGAAATACCTTACTTTAACACTAAGCAACATTTTCTGAGTTTGGTTGCATCTGCTTCAGGCTCACTAATACGTTAGATAGGTCTCATCAAAAAAGAGGTACCTGCAGATGTTTCTCCACAGATATAACTCAGATGAAAATGCTGCCTGCAGTAGTAAAAGAATCTCTAGACTAAATTGACTAGAAATATGGTGTGCCTTTATACACAAGCAACCTGCCAGTATGCCAAAGGTGATGTGATCACAAACTCTGTTGTAACAGTGGAAGTCATTTTGACACACAGGGAGAAGACCGATTCTTAAGCTCCATGGAGATATTTCAGCCTACATATAAAGGAGAGGATTTTGTACACTGAAAGTTGGTTTATTTGCTTTTATAAGTGAACTCTCAGAGGGCCTGATTTTAGGAATGCTTGGCAGTACAAAGAGCTTTACCCAAAAATTAAAACCAGATGGTGTGCAGTCAGTTTTGTTGTGTAGAACATTTCTGTGTATACATAAAAAGTTGATTCCTTTATTTTCTAAACATCTTTATGAATTTCACAGACAGAGACTTCTGACCTCTTGGTCTACAACAAGCACAGCAATATCTCATCATTATCCTAACTCTATCCCACAACTCTGGGTTTCGGTACATGAAGAGGCAAAGAAGAAAGCAGGAGACCTTTTCTCTGCAGACATTCATAGAACATGCCATGAGTTCTCTATGTTAAGGAGATGGTCAGAGCAAATATTTCCAAAAACAGGAGACTCCTAAGATCATGGTTTCCTACAAAAATTTGTGACTGTCGAACAGGCTTTGAAACAGTGTTTTTGTTTTGTACAGCCGCAACTCTTCCAAGCAGTCCTAGATCCTGCAATTCTACATCACTAAAAATGATGGATTGCAACTAGATCATAAGTTTGCATGACCCATTTCTAGTGTTCACTCGACAGGTGCAACAATCAGACCCGGGTGTTAAGTGTGAGATGGATTTGGCAACGACAACTTGTGCATGCAAAGAGAGTATGTAAAGGACCACCAAGTCAGATAGGGCTCTGAGCAGGAGCTGTGTAGATCGTCTCCTTAAAGTGAGCTCCCCAAACAGATTTTTAACCATTATCAACCCAAACTATCTCAGAGTGCAAAGGTTTACAATCCAGTCTCTGTCTCTGTGTGGTATCTCTGCTGATAGGACTGGTTCCAGCAAATGCAGTGACTCTCTGAAGTGCCCCAAGCACTGCACAGTCCCTCGGTCCCCAGCAAATGCAATTTCTGTTCTTTCTGAGATCTGACTGCTCATTTTATCTCTCCACTGCACTGGTCTTCCTGCAGAAGCCCAGCCCTGGGCTCTGGCCCCTTGGCTGCCAACCCTGTTCTTTCCTTCCCTGACCAGCCCCCACATCCCTCTCACTGCTTTCCAGGTGGTTCTGTAGAAAGCTAATTCTCTTTAATCATTAAAAATTAGCATGAAAAAGTATGAAGAAATAAATCAAGTGCACAGGGTATCAAAAATCCATATTCCACACAATCACACACAGACAATATTCTCCCTTCAAAGGAATCCAAGAAAGATAAGGAAAACATGTCTGGTTTCAGTCAGACATTCACTCTCAATTTGGAGTCCACAGATCCACCAGGAAACAGTTGGGGGTAGCAGATCAAAAAGAGAAAACTACTTCCCAAAGATTACTATTGCCTGATGACAAGATGTTTTTATCATGGTTTCCTTCATCACAGAATACCATATAACCTGGCTCTGTTCTCCTGTGAGCAACAGTCAAGCTCAGTGTCCTTATCTCACCACACAGAGCAGTTAGAAAAAATACATTCCTGTACTAAAGCCATCACTTGGGGTTGGTATAAGATACAGTAAGTAATAGAAGGCAGTTAGATTTTTCTACCAAATAATACAAATCAATTAAATATTTCCATCTAATTACCCTGTCTTACTTAGGAAGCCTTTTGTTAAACATGTAGCAACTGTAATTGCTCAGGAGGTATGAACAGACTCACCTTTTTTTCCCTTTTCCTTTTTTTCCCCCCATTTTTTTTGTCACTATAGCCTCAAGCTCATTTAAACAACCAGGAAAATTAAATTATGAGTATTATTTAGAATAATAAGAACTTTACACAGAGTTATTCATCACCGAAAAAATTGAATGTTTGAATTTGTTTGTCTGACATTTACATGTGCCATGTTTCCTCTGCTAACCACGAAGCTGTCAATCTATTATTTATGGAAACAAGAGACCAGAAATAGGTGTACATGATTTCAGACAAATCTACTGGCCTGTGCAAATACTCATTTCCTCCCTCATTCTGTTTAAAGCCTCTCTACTTTTGAAAAATAGATGATTATTGCATTGAATAGCACCTAATGATGTAAAATTATGATATTCCAAGATCTGGGAAATTAATACTTTGGCTCTAATACAGATAGAGTGCTAATCTTAATATTAAACCACTATATTTCATGCAAAGCATCAGTATTTCCTCTTGGAGGTGTCAGCCCTTCTAAGATCATAATACTTAAGTGACATCAATTTTCAATTAACCTTTTTATTATTTATTTATTTATTTTTGCAACCTAGAAATTGCAGAGGGTTTCTGAATTACCTTGGCTCTCAGAAGAGTTGAGAGAATAGTTTTCAATAGGGAGCTCTTGCATGCATTCCCACTTCTTTTTTAAATTGCAGATATACCTGCAATTAAAAAAAGACATCTGTATCTGTAACAGATATATGTATGTGAAGTGTGTGGTTTTTCCCCACACATGCATTTAACATAAGCTACCAATTAGTCAACAACGCTTCTACAAATCATATCTACCTGCTGGGTGTTGTCTGTGAGATTATTCTGGGCCACAAATTAAGTAAGGCTGGGTCCCCCATCCTCCGTGTGTGGCACGTGGTGGTACATGACTTCATAGCCTGGAGCTCAGCTTAGGTAAGATACATCCTATTCCAGGATCGTGCAGATCTGTTGTGTCCCCCTCAGGCACAACGGAAGCAGGAATGGATCTCTCAGGGCAGAGAGAGTCTGAGATATCAAGTCAGAGTTTTGAGACATGACTCTTAAGACCAACCAATACAGACCCAAAATGTGTTATCTTATGCTTAACAGTGAGAGGAAACATAGAAACGCAGAGCCTTGTATTTGGACAAGAGTGTGAGAGCACCTTGCAAGCTCTTATCTCTTCTAGCCACAGATGGAACCACCAAGATGAGGAAAAAGAACTCTGTGAAAAACTTTCTAGGCCCTCTATTTGCACTGGCCTAGAATTAATTTCCAAGCCTTTCAGCTATCTCTCAAAAAAAGAGAGAAAAGTCTGACTTTCCCCCTCTTGAGTAAGGAAGCTAAACCTAACAAAGACAAACCAACAAACAAGCTGTAAGAACACAGGCAAGCTGAACCAGACCCCCTCCACTCTGCTCCTGATAACAGCCTGTGCAAAATGCTTCAGCAACAAGGACAAGAACAGAAAAATTTCCTCCACATCCTTCTCCCAACTCAGGGTGAAGGCATAAGGCAGATTGAGCCAATATAAACCCAAACACCACTGTGCTCCCCAACAATATAGTCCTGCCCACCCCTTCATCCAGGCGTTGGCACGGACCAGCAAAAGGAGATGACAGAAAAGTAACCCTACAACTAAGAGACTAATGGTCCTATATCTCAGAGACCTGAAACAGCCTCAGCCTTTGGACGAGGCAGGAGCACAGCAGTGCCAGTCAACGAAGTGACACTGCTGTGGCACTATAGCCACAACTTTCAGGTGACATATCTCCATATACTTGTTTTGCAAACATTATTTGGACCTACCTACAATTTTAGCCCCCTAATAGCAGCTAAGGTCCAAAACTAATTCTTCCCTGAATGAAAATGTACATGTCTGAAATCTGCTGCCCAGTGATAGCTGTCCTCTCAACCCTCTCCCTTGCAACCTGAAACATATCAGGCATCTCTCCTTTCATAGGATCTGCTCTGTACACCAACAATCCTTACCACAGTATATAAATAACACATAGTGTATATTTACGTCAAAAGAGAGAGCTCTAGTGTTTTTATAATTATATTACTTTTTTTAGAAATGCAAGGAATTATGCTCAGACCGCCACAAATGTACTCACGATGTAGATGAATTATGGTTATTCACATTATCATAAAAGGCAAAACTGTAAACACCACCTTTTTTTCCCCCCTAACAGTCTTTCTTAAAGTTCTGTTTGCTTTTTTTGAGCAGTGCTGAGCACTGAACCAATGCTTTTAGAGAACAATCCCCAGTGACTATGGACTCTCTGTCTTGCATGGTAATGTGATGCTGATCTCACTGTGGGCGTACAGACACAATAGGTTTTCCTCTGCTTTACTTTTATTTGTAGATACAGAACATGAATTTCATGTTACGTTGTCATCTGTATATTCAAATATAGATATAAGTATACATATATATATTATGCAGGCACACACACACTTCAATTATACCATGCATAACTCTTTATTAGTATATTTAACAGTGAATACTTCAGCACAGATGCCTAAGGAATTCTATTGCCTTCCTCCCTCGTGAAATAAGACTCTTCATCCCTACTTTACATTTCCTATCTTTTAAACAGTTATTAATATGCAGAGGACCTTCTCCCCATCCTGCCACAACTTAATTTCTTTAAGAGAATACAGCAAAGGATCTTGTAATAAAGTTTTTTGGCAGAGTATCAACTGGATCATTTTTTCAGTGTATTCAGTGATGATCAAACAATCCAAATAGATTCGAAAGATACTAATCCCCTTCCAAAAGCTGTGTCAGTTCTCCCTCCTTATACTGTTCTTACCCTTTTGTCTATTAGTCCTAGGATGTCTTCTAACAGTTCACACAACACCAAATTTATAGATCGTCTGAATTCCCTATCCTACTTTTTAAAAGTTAAATTTATATTTCCCCTTTCACTTTCATCTAGTACCACAACTGATTTAATCAACAGACTCCATAGCATAGCTGAAGGCTTCCATTTTCATATTTATGTTCCCTCAGGGCTACCAAATAAATAGCACCTTGTTCTGGTAATTTGTCTGCATTTACTCTATCTATGTCTTCTAAATCATATTTTTTTGACACTGTCATTTGAGAAAGTTCTGTTTCAAACTCTGATCCCTGTAATACAAAGCCCTCTGGCTTCCATGTCTTCTTGGTGGTGATGTTCACTGAAAAGAATTGGTTTAATTTTTCTGTATTTTTGCCCTGTGAGAACTGCTATTAAACAATGATCATCTATTGGCCCCACAGTCTTTCTGGCAGGCTTTCTAATATGTTTGACAAATAACTATATTTTTAATTTTTATGTCTTTAGAAAATTGTTCCCCAAAGTCTTTTTTTCCCCTGCCTTATTAATTTTACATTTATCTTCTGTTCTTTTTCCATTTGGATGTGATGTTCATTTTAGGCCTCTTAACTCCTAGTAATCTCCCCTTCCTCTGTTGTTTAACTTTGAAGACTTGTTTGGAGTTCTTTTCCAAGTTTTCTTTTTCCATAAATAGAATAAATATATTCTGACATTCCAGTGTATTACATTTTAGCAATCTCCATGTTATGCCACAAACATTTTTTTTTCTTTTGGCAGCTCCTTTTAATTTCTTTGAAGTAGTTTCTTGATTTTGATGTAGTTCTGCATTATTGCAGGGAAAGGGCTTAATCTGAGCCTATTGTAATAATTATTGTGTTGCAGCTATTTAGCAGTAATGTTCTGACTCAGTCTCAGATCAGGATAATTCAAGACTTGCTTCTCCTGCCGTTGCTCCAATGACCGCTTTAAGAAGCAGGGATTTTCAGTGCCGAAAAGCTATTCTCTGCAGAACACATCTCATCCTGACATTCACCGTTCCCTCCTGGAGCTACAGAGGCAAACCTTTTCTGTCAGTGTGATCTCTGCCATCTCCAGAAAGATGTCTTTGTTGCTGTCAGAAAATCGGGCAAAATTCAGAGAATAATTTCAAACTGTACAGACTTTACCTTAACCCTTAATGGACATAACTTGTTTACTTTACTAGATTATAAATAGTCTACAGGCAGGTCTAAAACCTGCATCTTCCAACCTTTTTTCTTTAGTCAGCATGTTTCTGCTCATGTTAATTTCTGTCCCTAACAACGTGATTTTTAATATCAGTACACAGATGAATAATCAGCAGTAAGAATTCCATGTTCAGCTGAAGGGGTTCTCTGCCAGCAAGTGAGATTTCAGGAGAGAGCTTTACATTGCTTGTGGCTACCCCCCAGCAATGCCCCCAAAGCATTCTGTGTCAATAGAATCCTTGCAAAACTATGAAGCAGGCCAAACTTTAACAGTGTGAACCTCAGTCATCATCTCAGTGCTGGTTTGAGGTCTTAGTCCTCCAGGGTGACGGACCATTGTGGTCAAACATCTGACATGATGCTTTACAGGGTAAAGCTTAGTCCTTTCTCTTGTCCTCAGCACAGCAAAGTGTCTGACCTCACCCTGTGCTGCTTTTCTGCCTCACCCTCTCTGCTGTGTCAGCCACTGGGCTCCTCCAAGCACAGACAGCACTGATGCCTGCTCCAGGAAGGGAGGAAGGGAGGAAGGAAGTTATTTGCCTTTTTAGACATCAGAGGAAGTAGAAAGTGGTCTTCACGGCAAGAGTTAGCTTGTAATTTTGTCACTGCAGGATAGCCCACAGAGAGCTGAGCCCATGAAAGGCACTACCACTGGCTGCATCTGGCACAAAGATTTCTAAAGGGAATTGCACACAAGTTTATTTGCTGCAATAAGCTGAGCCACAATTTTTTCTTTTACAAGAAGAAATTGTGGGAGAAATTGACTGTCTGTCTTATTGTATTGGGAAGGGGAGAATTACAGCAAACCAACACATGACTTGCTGCACCAACACAGATACAGTCCACATCCACACACTCTGATCAGCTACACTAACTTGAGATAAGATCAGTTTGGGTGATTCACATTAATAGTTCAATCCAGAAGTACTAGCACACATTAAAGTTAAGGCATTTTCCTTTTGTATAGAATTTGAGTTATAAATGGAACTACCATCACAGAGAAAATAAGCCCTGGGCCATTTTCCTATGGAACAATGAAAAATGTGAAAAACAACTTCAAATAATAGTTATTTTATTCTAGCACCTGCATAGCCTTGCTATGCAGTGAACATTGCTGATTAATTAATGAAGTCCATCTGATGATGTCTCTCTGTGAAGAGCGTACAATCTATATTTCAAATTACTTTTGAAAATTTAAACATCAGAAAGTAGAATTTGCTCATTAGTTAGTAATAATATATTAAGTTCCTCTGTCTGTCCCCAAATCAAATGGATAAAGCCTAATTAATTAAAAGCATGCCACGGAATATGTGTAGTCCCACTGGTGGCATAAAATGTAGCAAAGGAAGCCGTAAATCCTGGATGTTAAATGAGCAGCAACGTGTTAATGGAGCACTGGAATGGATTGCCCAGAGATGCTATGGAGTCCCTCACTGGAGACATTCAAGAACTGTCTGGCCACAATCCTGTGCCACGTGCTCTGGGATGACCCTGGCTGAGCAGGGAGGTTGGACCAGATGACCTGCGAACCTTACCCATTCTGTGATTCTGTAATAGCCCTTCACTAACACAGATACTTTATTAAAAAAATAGAAATTATTTCAAAATATACAGTCTAAATACAGATCTTCATCATCCTAGCTCCAACATGAAATTTCTCTGTGATGGTTTTTTTCTAGAGCAGCACAGCACTCAAGCCTTTAAAAGCTTTCAAAGGGATATTCGTGTTCTCACCCTACAACCAGTTAAAGTGATTTTTATTGGGTGATAGAAAAATCTCATGAAAAGTACAATATATTTTGCATTGCCCACAAACATTTGTGGGAATATCCTAGCTGGAATCATCACTCTAACACAGCAGCCACCATCTACCTGGCAAATGCACAAAGTTCTTTCTGAGGAATGCACAACTGCAACAAGCATCACAGTCACAGTGTCCTGCAGGAGGGAACAGGAGAGCTCCTCTCTCTCACCTGGAGGTGATGTCTGTGTCCTTGACTTTCAATGGAGAAGGGAATCAGACCTGACCTATACAAGTTGCCATGTGCAAACAGGGCATTGCTTTCTCAGTGACTTGCTCCTAGGAAGCAAAACCTTTGCAGCCCTGAATTAAGGACTGTCCCATCACAGAATGTAGGGGTCTCTGCTCTGCCTCTAGAAGGCTGAAGCCTAACCATGATCCAAGTTAATGAAGGAGAATTAAAATCTATGAAGGTGCTTAATGTAATTCATTTATCATGTCATGAAAGACATTTTTATATATTTGCTTAAAATTCCTCAACATAATTCCAGTGAGGAGCACAGAAAGAACATTATTTCCAATATTTCTACTTTTATATTATATATACCTATATATTTGAAAGCAACACAATTTAATTTCACTTTACAGCAATTCACATTTGGCAACCTTTCAGGGGAGCATAACAAATTCAGATCACCACAGGAATTATATCTAAATTCTAATAGGAACCAATAGCATTTATGTGAGTAGTTACAGTACATAAACCAGAAAATTAAAAGACAATTTTTTTCAATGTGTTTTATTTTCTTGTTTGACTACTGATTTCTATAGAATGTAGGGAGGCTACAGATACATATGCTAAGCTTATTTACTTCACAGACCAATATTGTATATGTTAGTCTAAAGACAACAATTCTTACATTTTCCTTTTTGCATTCATTCCATGTCTCATTCCTCTTTACAAAACACAGCATACACGTTTCTTCCTTTGTGGTCTTTACACATTTCTGTCAGCCATACCTCTCACTGACAGTGGAGTACCTTTCCTTCCCAGCCACAGTATGGGATTTTTAATCATAACTGATTCTCATTCTCATTCTTCTCCCCTGACACTAAACACATTTGCCTTAATTTGCATATTAAAATCAATGTCACAGTCAATCATTAGGAGTTTACTGAACTCATAATAGTTGACATGGGTATTTTTTTGTCTCTTGACTGCTGTGTAACATGAATGATCTTATAAACTTCCCATTTGCTCCTCATAGCGTATCCCCTTCCTGCAGAGCAATTTAAGAAATTGCATTCTAAGAAAACAGGTTCCCAAAAGATTGATTTCCAAAGGAAGACAGAATGTGCTTCTCAAACACATCTACAGGAGTAGGTGGATGTCAGTCAAGTCATGACAGAGTTCTTCCTGACTCCCACACATTCCTGAGTCTTTGCATTCCAAGGTCAAAGCCAGCTGCTTGCTGACTAATCTTCTCCCAGAGTTCAGTAATGAGTACTCATTTCTGATTCTCCATAATAGTAATTTTTAACAAACAGGTTTCTCCCCCACTCATTGACTCTGAATGTCAAAATAAATTTACTGAACCCAACAGGAATATGATCAAGTCCAGAAGTTTTAAATTCAGAGGTCTGAAAAGTCTTCAGCCTCATGCTCACTTCACTATTGCTCCTTCATTAAAATTCCTCTTTTTGGAAATGCATGTTGATTTTAGAAACATCTCTATTTTAGCCAGTTCTGTTAGCATTATTTCCTATTTTCTTGTGAAAATTCATCTCTGACATTTTTTATTCTTCATCATCAAATATTTGTCATTTTTTAATTTGCATGAACTTCCTTACATTAAAATTCCTTTCTAAAATCCTTCTAAAACCTTTTAAAATAAAAATGTTAATATTCAAAATTGTGAGAGAGCCATCAGTTTTGACCTCTTTTAGTGATTAGCCTTATATACTGTCAGATAAGGAGCACACAGCTTCAATCTCACTCTCAGAACTGCCTACATAAAACGATTTTCAAGATCCACACACATTTTCTACTAAGGTGAGTTGATTTAAAATACAGGATGGAGATGATATCTGCAGGTATCAATTGGCCAACACTTCCATCTCTTTGGAACTGCTACTTACAATTCCTACATTTTCTAAGAGTTTGGTGCTTACTAACCAAGTACCTTTTCCCTCCATACCCAGTGTTCAAAATAATGACTCCTCTATTTTGTGATTTTGCTGTTTAGATCTCAAATGGTGTCTCTTTTTCACTTCCTAGTTGATTAACAGGGCTGGTTTCAAGTAATGCTACCTATATCCTATCAAATCTTTTGTTGTCCCTTCTTTTGGTGATTCTCTGGGCTGGGAAATCTGTTATTTTAAGCTGCCCTTATAACAAGACTGCTGCACACTCTTCCCTGACTTCTTTCTGAAGTTATCACTGTTAGAGGTCCAAATACAGAAGGTATCAACATTCAATACTCCAAATGCAAAGACTTTTTACTCACAAGACTGGGTTGTGTAAGAACAAGTTCCGCTTGCCAGGATGAGTTCTGTGGCTTGACTCAATCCCCCTGTGACTACTGCTTCCAGTAAATGAGCTTTCCTCTGCTCACTTCTGCTGTAGCACAGTCTACTCCCACTCTCTTGCCTGCCTATTAAAAACAGAAAGGGAAAAAATAAGGGCTTTTACCAAAACAAACAAACATAAAAAGAAACCAAACCAAATAAGCCACCTAACAGAAAAAATAATTATAAGATCCATGACTTCCAATAAAATTGCTTTCAAAAGCACTTACCACAATCACCCCATCTTATCTAGCATGGCCTATTGTCAGTATTCATACTGTTACTGGTCTAATTTATATAGTAAATTTTATAGAGCAGGAATTTTTCTTCTTACTACACACACCTGGTATAATGTAGGCTAGTTTGTGCTTGGCACCTACAAATACCTTAAGAGATGGGGATAAAAGCCTGTTCTGCTATCATTGATCTCCAAATGCTGCATGAAGTGCTTTTTTTTGGGGTTTTCTTGACATAGTACAGGTTGCCAGGTAAAAAAAGAGACCTGGCTGGTTACCATATGGTTGAGGGGAATACTTGATGCCATGTAATGGGATATCACCTTTCTTCATCTAGTAAGATAGTTCCGTGAGGCATCAGCCTAAGTGATGCTACCGCAAGGCCTGACAGAGTGAGTGTAAGTTCTTATCAGTCCCACAAAGATTAAACTATTTTTCAGCATTTTTAAATTGTCAGTGATCACAGAGATATTTATACAACGCTTTTTTAAAAATAAGAACTGAATAAAAAAATAGAGCTGAGATTTAAAATAATAAAGCAAAACAGCAGAGAAACTGTTTTACCTCGCATGCAGCAAGGGCCACATGCTCACCCGTGGGGGTTTCCTCATTTCTTCCACTGTAACAGTGCTGACTGTTGTGCTGGGGATTTGCTGCGAGCAGGCAGGCTCGTAAGGGTTTTATCAAGCAGCTGTGGGATCCTGCTTGACTGCACAGAGGACACAGATACTGAAGATTCCAAAAGGTTCTTAAATCCCAGTTTCCCCAAACTGCCTGCAAGAATCACCTCCCCTGTCTCAGAGGTCACAGCTCCATCTCCCCGGGGCAGGCTGTAGAGCTTGGCTGACCAGGCAGGTTTCACATCACTCCTACTGGCCTCAGCATCTTGATGTGTACCTACTCTCCATGAGTCTGGAAGGTAAGAAATCCAGGAAAACAGCTTCATACAACTTCTCTTTTAATTCTTTCTGTGTGAAGGTGTCAAGAATTTGTCTTGCAATGAAAACTTCTGTAAATAGCATGGGGGAGGGGATTAGGTTTTCCTGTTTGTTTTTTTTTTTAATCTTCCTGGTTATTTCCAAGGTAAATAATAAATCAATACTTCTTTTGGAACTGAAAATACTTTTTCAGTCAGTTCTATTTTTAAACTCTTAGATGACTTTCAAAAATGTGGTTTATCTCCTTAGGGCAGTAATTTGCTTATGAAAACTACCTGAAATCAAGAGAATCCACCCAGCCAGCCACTTCTCTGACCCTGGCAAATTAATGTACTAGAACACATGAAAGAAGAAAACATAGCAGAGCAATACTTTTTTCCTCCTAGTTCTGTGCTTGCTAAAGCACTTGAAGTAAAACATCTATTAATCTTTAAAAACATTGAATTTAATTACCCTGACTAATGTTAGCTTGTACCAAATGTTACAGATATGTTTTCCTTCATAAAGTACAAAATGTTCTTCTAATTTTAAATTTGTGTAACTAAATTCCAGTCCTCTGAGCAATTTTCTACCTAATTTCGACTGTCAATTGGCACAAAAGCAGTTTCTCTGCAGTGATCCAGTCATCTAGTTCACTTGCCCTCACCCAAACAAATGTATGGAATGCAGTAATTCAATGTTTCTTTTTGAAAGTCCATCAGAGTAAATTGTATGGGCTTCCACAAGATCACTACAGTTTCTATTGGAAACTCCACAAATATTCTCTCGCACTAACAATCCAGGATCTGACTTGCTTTATGCTGCCAGGTGATCCAGATTTGCTGGGGAACAGCTGCAGAATACAATACTTGTACTCTTACAAGGTGTTGCAGGGTTGAGCTGTAGGCAACTTCAGCTCTCAGGCAGGATAACAGGTTGTAAAAGGTGAAAATAGATCATCATTGGTCCTGCATTGCCTCCAGCAGATCTCCAGAAAGCCAGACTGGCTGTGGCTTCTGCCACTAAGGATTCAGTGGTAATAGTGAAAACTAGTCCTGAAGAGATACTTTTTGCAAAGACATCATCATTCAGAAACAGCAGTCCTCATTCTGACCCTTCCTACTCCTCTGTTAGCTGTGGCAAAATGAACTCAGTCTCACAGGAATTCTCCTCTTCCCTCAAGTCCCCTTTGCACACAGGTGCAAATTAGGCTGGACTGCAAAGCAAGAACAACAGCTCTTTCCTGACAGAAGGAGAACAAAATGTTTTCTACTGTTTAAGCTCTTGACCAAAAAGAAAAAACAAGCATACACACACTCATACACCTATAATATTTTAGTATTATTTTGTTGTAAGAAGAAGAAAATTCAAAGCCCATTCAAACCCAGCAGTTACAGAGTACGGGGGGGAAAGGGTAAAATATAAATCGGTTTGCACAGCTAAGCACAAATATGTGAATCATTAAACTTTTTTGAAGCAGAGATATTGGCACAGTGGAAGGGTTGAAGATTGTTTTTGCTTTGTATAATCCTGGCCCTATGGTACCAGGTCCAACTGGGATTCTGAGGCTGTCCTATAGAGGGCCGACACATTTTCTCCTCAAAGAACATGAAAGTCCTTTTAATCCAGTCATGAGATATGGAATGCAAAATGCTAATAAAGTCCCTGCTTCATTAAACTTATCTTTGATCCAGTCTGAGTTATGATTATTCTGAAACAACAAATCACAAAACCAAAACAAAGTCAAATATTGCCATTAGCTTGCTCTCCATACTGAGAAGTGATCCCTACAACTCATTACAAAGAAAATCCACATTGCCAAGAAAAGTCTGAAATTCTTTATCCAATATCTCCTGGGCACTTACCTGTTTGCTAATGTACATCCATTAGCTCCTCTTTTTTTTTCAGGAATAAGCTTCTTTGCCTGTGTAGTGAAGCAAAGTAATTTTATAGTATCTCTGTCTTCCAATTCACATTTGTTCCTTGCTAGTGGACTCAACGGACCATTCTTAACTGCAGCCTAAAATTGTTGATTATGGTTCTCACACACATTCAAAGTAATACTAAACTCTGGATCGGCACATATGTCAGTAAATTCAGACATATAAACAGCTTGAAAAAGAGTCACAGACAAGGAAGAAAATTCCCTTTCTCAAAAATGCATGGTAATCTGCCAAGAACTATTATAGGTGCAACTGAACACAACAAAAAATAAAAACAGTTACGGCAGAAAATCTTAAGATTCGAACTTACTCATGTTAAATGCATGACAGCCACAAAGAGAGAGCGAGAGCGCTTGTTAGAATGGAGAGGAAGCACTTCATGTATGAATGAGAAATCTCAGTTCAAGGAGCAATCCCTCATCACATCAGTATGCTTTCAGGATGTTTCCACCAACATACAGAAGAAAAAGGTACAGAGAAGGATGCAGAGAAGAGCAACACCACTCAAGGCAGAAACAGCATCTGGACAAGAAAACAGTAAATAAACCAGAAGTCTTCAGCCTGGAAGAACAAAATCAAAGAAGGATGAAATAAAGGTCTACAAAATCATAATTTGGAAACTAGGAGCATCAAATAAAATGTTCAGAGATCCAAGAAAAAGGAGTAGCTTTTTGAATGATATGTGGTTTAACTTCAGAACTCATTGCACATGGGTATTGTCTACAGGAAAGTTTACATAAATCAAAGAAAATTTTAGACATGTTTTCTGATGAAAAAAAATGCACAAAAGGTTGCTAAGCAGGAAAAGACACTGTCTCAAGAAATGCCTAAACCATGGGTGTCTGCAAGTTCAGCAGACGTACCCAGGGCTTTTTTCATTCTCTATTTTTCATTGGTTGCTGTTAAAGACAGAGTAGTTGGCTAGTTGGACCTCATGTCTGAATCCCTGAAATTACTTCATGCTTCAAAAAGCTAAACATTCACCTTCCTGCCTGTTGTTCAGACCTTATTTTCTCAGCTCTTATTTTCTACAAGTTTTATCATTGTATAACTGTCAAAATACTGGATTGACATAACTTCCACATTATATTGATTAAAAATGCATAGTTGTTATTGTGTTTTATGAAAAGGAGGACCTAGCTGCAGAACTCAATAGCTACCTTTTAAAATTCAAATCCACTGGTGGAACAAGTAAGATCCCAGGATTTCTAAAATTACACTTAGCTTTTTTGGTGGATTAGCAACTGAAGGATTTTCACATGAAGAGACAAATTTCAGGGACTAATTATCTAGTGTACAGGAAAGAGAGACGATGGTAAGCACCAACTGCAGCTAAGGAAATGGACAGGCAGACAAGAGTCAGAAATGCTACACCATTACCACAGCCATGGCAAGGATTTTGGGGGCCATAAGCACATTGCCCCAGCACACAGCAAGAAACTGCATCCAAAAAAGGGCTTCACATCCCTCGCTCGGTGAGCAAGGCCAGTCAGATACATGGCAATGTCACAGAAAAACACTGCACAACAGCAAGCCAACTGCATGGGTACGATAACGTGTAATTTGTGTATTTTTGCAACACCCAGGCTCCTTGAGCAGCTCACTATTCAAGCAGTAGGTGACCAAAGTTGGGCTTGGAGGAAAAAAGGTGATGTTACATATGGCTTTCATGTAGGAAAATGTCATACATCACTCATACTCCATAAGACACTGGCAATGCTTTCACTGGCTGCTACTGGGGGTCCTTTCAAACTGGAGGATGAAGACCCTACCTAAAATGTAGTTTTGTAGAGCCACATCCTTATACACAAAAGCACAGTGTTTCATCAGTACAATGTCTCCGGCAAGATACTGCCGAGAGACTGTGATGGTGATACATTAGGTTTTAGCTTTTATATTTTTCAAATACTGTATTCCTAGTGTGTAACTCTGAAGTGTCCTGTAGCCTGGGAGCTGCTGCTCTCTCATGCTGAGACAGACAGAACAAAGCCTCTCCAGGCTGCTCTCCAAGGACACCCAGCCCGGCCTAGGCCCAAAATGTGTAACCCAGCATCTTGAGAAGGGGGGCAAGCTGATGCTGATATGCAAATGGACCAAACCTATAAAAGTGTGAAGAACTCGTGACTCGGGGTCCATCTTGGGTGTAGCCTTTGGCCTGCCCAGGGTGTACCTCTGAAGGCCTTTCAAATAAATATCCACCTTTATTCCCTTACTCCTGTCCAGTCTCTGTTTCTAGGTTGGCCTCTTTAGGCATCAATGGAAAGTCTGATTGCAGCCTGATCAAATAACCAAGGGGGAAATAATGTTAAATAAAACTTTTGACCCTATGCAGAGACCTGTTAGCTTGTGACAGTCCAGTTCTCTTCTGGAAGTATTAGAGGGGGACAAAAGGATAAAAACTTAAACTAACTAAAAGTATCTGAAATAACAGGGCAGAATTAGAGAAAAGCTTAAATCTAGCACTTACTAAAGTTAGAAGACTGAATAATAACAGCATAAATATGGAAAAATATTTAAAATTAAGAGCAAGGGCATTAAAAATATTCAACACAAGAGAAGAATGAAGATGATCCATCACTCTTTCCTGACCCAAAAGACAGCACAAAATTATTATGCCAGACATCTTAAAATATTTAGATTCTCACTGTTACAGCTTTGGTTTTTTTTCCACATTTACATGGAAATATAAGTATATTTCAGTATAAAGACATGGTTAAATGACCACACTAACTTGCTTCCCACTAGCCTTTTTCACTGTTGCCATCAATCAGTTGCAGATGGTCCATTACCAGCTTTCGAGATGAAATGTAGTGTCTCAGTACTGCCAGGCACACACCATGCTATGGGATAGTGATTAGACCTTAAAATGTACATTAGAAAAGCCCAGCATAATTTTCAGAAGAAACTATCAGTCTCTAATGCATGAAAGGACCCAGTCAGTAACTTCAGAGTTACATTTTGATGTAAGCATTTTCTGCCTCTACAGGAAGTTCCCTTTTATTTTGATAATTTTGCGAAGAGCCTTTTGCAAACTGCCTAAACCTTGCTGAGATTTTACTTCCCATTAGCTGCCACAAGCTAGCTAAAATCTTTTTTCCCTCTGGTGAAAATGAGGTTGGAGAGTCACATTCACATTTTTCATAAAGACCCTGATGGTAAGCAAACATGCCGTGAGGGGTCCCTGGGTTTCATCTCACAGCTTTTCCCAAACCTCCAGCATTCTTAGGCGGCCACCAGGCTGTGGGACCAGAGCAAGCCTTGCCTGAGCTCCCTCGTGTGTCAAATGGATGCTCCTGGCACTGTGCTCAGAGACCCCTGGGCTGTGTGCGTGCACAGCTACACACATCTCACACAGGCAGTGTAAGAGCCAACATCAACACACACCCAGGTCGCAATAAATATGGGGACAGTGTGTGGCATAGCCTTTGCAGACAGGAGGATAAGCTGAACACAACTGACAACGAGTTTATTCAATTATTACATTAACTAAATAAAAACTGGCCTACATTGTGATATGGATAACCCCAGAGACGGTGAGCCAAAAAACATTAATGACCCATAACCATAATGATGGTTAACATGTTGTTAACTAACCCACCCGGCCTCTCTCCCACTTTCTGTAAAAATTTCTTTTGTCCTCTCATTTAGGCTTCAAAATACAGGTTTCATCACAAAAACATGTTTCTTATTTCACAAACAAAACACTGGAAACTGAAAGAAAAACCCAAAAAAGTTTTTAAAGAATTCAGAAGCATTCTGTAGTGCTGTCTTTATTCTTAAAGTGCCTACACTGAACAAAAATAATAGGCTTTAAATTGCACATGAATGAAAGAAGTGTCTCCACTTACAAAAATAAATAGCAGCTGCAATACTTTTGGCTTTTAAGGTTGGGGAAATCAGAAGCTTTGGATTTCTAAAGAAATCAACATCTCTATTCCTCATTGGGCACAATCATTCAAAATTATGCCCTCAGCACAGGGCCAATTTACAATGAGAGCTCACTATAATTTATTAATACAACCTACCAAGCTGTTAAGTTGGGATACAGTGTCCCAAACAAAAAGAAGTTGGTTATAGTATGACCACACTCCTTTTCTCATAGGAACATCCCATGACATGTAAGATGGCAGCAGGGCTGTTGGCGTACACTGGGCCAACATAGTTTGCAGTATAAATACACAGCACCATTCACAGTAATCATGCATGGGCTATAACTCAGCAAACCACTAGTCTATCCCTCTTGGAGGCACAGTTGCCCATATAGCAGTCCAATCCCAGACTTGCATGTGTAGGCTACTGACGGCTCTCCTGGGCACACTCCCAGCCCAGGGATTACGCACCGGCCGGCTTTTCCACTTCCCCCAAGTGGATTGCAGTCCATGAGGCTCACACTGCCAGAGGCTCCAAGCCTTTGAGGCTCTAAGCCAATTATCGCCATGATACATACAAACACGGGGCACCAGATGTCAGAGTCCAAAAGTCCAGCATAGAGCAGGGTGGCAGGCATCAGCAGGGTCACAGCAGGCAGAGGAGGGTGGCAGGCAGTGGCAAGCATCAGTATGCAGAGGCAGACATCCACAGGCACCACCCAGCATTAACCCAGTCAGCGCCAACTCAGCTGAGTATCCCTGCCCTTATGAGCCTGCAGCACAGCCTTTTATACCTGTCTCTCAGGCCACACACGTGCTTCTTGTTACAAGAATCAGCACACCTGCATTCAATGCTGGCCTTCCCTCCTGCCAGGGACACAGCTGTAAGCTATCAAGGCCAAGGCTGCCTGCAGCCTACTCTTATATCCCTATACAGGGCCTTATAAAACTACTCAATTAGTTTTGTCACCAAGAGACAATTCTTTGGAAGAGGAATTGCTGGCAGTCAGTTGAAGTGGCCATGAAGGCGCTTTGCATCATTGGGCTGGTCAGTGTAGAGGGAATATTAAGGAAACCCAGCCCCCAAAGACTAACAGCAATTTTTAGTTGCTGCAGGACATCAGCCTGCTCTGGGATAACAGTGACCCTGTCCTGTCCAGGTGTGATTTCACCAGATGAGCTGAGAGGGCTCTGGCCCTCTCCCTAGAGCACTGTTTACAGAGCAGGATACAAAGGCTGTCACTGCCCATAGCTGCCACCCTTCCTCCCCACTGCAGCTGGCCTAGTCGCATACACCCAGCTGCTGCCATTAATGCAATTTCAATTATTGCTACCAGTTGCTATTTAAGTCTCAAATCCAAGGGTGAAGTCTAGTGCAGGCAAGAATTGACAATCTTACAACCTACTGTAAGCAAATAATGAATCCCTGAACAAATTTTTCTGCTTTGTGGGATGAGGGGGGTTGAGTTGTTTAACATACCAAAGTATCTATGTTCCCATTTCTTCCGTAGGAAAGAATTTGAGTAGCATGCCATGGAACAGGCAGGGAACTTGAGGTATGTCATGTAAATTTATGCAGAGCTGACTTAAAAGAATAGAAGCAGATTTTCTATATATATATGCATGCGAATTACACCATATGATTTCATTTTTATTTCCTCTTCTGTGTCACTCTCCCTTCAGTTTCCTGCTTATCATTTCACACAAGCACATATGGGGGACCACACCTTTCACTTGCACAAACCAAACAAAACAAAACAGCTATTTTTAAGAATCCATAGGCAACTATTCATTCAAAAGCTGTTCAGAGCACTCATCTGGGGTTGCTAGGTGACAAACTACGTATTCACCTATCTCCTTATAAGCAAAAGAATTTAGCAAGAAGAGTAAAAGATGTAACTGATTTAAGCACTGTCCACAAAAACTGTGTCAAGCCTGCAGGAACTTGGGCTGTTGACTTGCTCATACTTCTGTGAAACTTCATCCTCCTCAGCTGCAGGGAAGTACAAGTGTCAATTAGACAGAAGCTCCATCACACTCCTTAAAATGTTTTTTCATTATCCTGATTTGGAGTCTAAATATTTGGTTGTAAGTGACATTGCTTAAATGAGACATGTCAGTTTATAACTTGCAGTTGCAAATGCTTTTTCTTTTTTTTTCCTTTTGTCAAATTCATTGTTGTTGCCAATACCCTGATCATGAAAACATGAATGAATGTGAATGACTTTAAGACTGGTAACTTGCAGGAAGGCAGCAGTGCTGCTTGTCATAGATCTCTATGTAAAACAGTCCTATCATTGCTAGAGATACCTCTTAAAACAGTGCACTGCTATACAACAGATCTTACTGGACATTCATCCACCTTCACTTTGTGATAAATGTCCCGTACGTTCCACAGCCTCATGGTATCCACACGGCTTGGTGTTTAATGTCCTAAAATATCTTGGTAGCTAGCAAATGGTCACAGATGTTTTACTAGGCTTTTATGAGGTTTACTTCCAAGGCTGCAAGGTGCTACTACAAAAACACAGATGGGTCTGAGGATGGCTCACTTAATAAGTAAAAAGGACAGGCAAGATAATGAGCACAGGGTAATGGAATTGTACAGCAGAACAATCATCATTCATCCAAAACTCCCATTGCACTCAGTGCAGAGTGAAATCACACAGTGAACTCCTCAGCACTGATCCTTTCACCTGAGCCTGTCGCCTTTCCTTTTTCACAGTGAAATCTGCACCAAGGTGTTGTACAAGGTGCAGTGCTGCATTCATGCACCTTTCTCCTAGGCCTGTGTGGTGCTAAATCCTTACTGAAAAACCAAAGAACATGATGTGCAGTGCATGGTTCTGTTTGCAGACAAACTGGGTACACTCACACCACAGATATTTGTTGCTGGAATAAAAAGAGCTTGAAAAAGGGCAAGCCACATGCTGCCCAAACCATTGCTGTGCATGTAAGGGTCCTACAAATCTCACACAAATTCAAGGACAGATTTGGTGTGTTTGTTCCAAATGACTGCAGGTCAGATGCTGTAGGTGCACGAGGCAGGAGGGGAGAAAGGGACAACAGCTGGTTTTGGTCTCTCTGGACTGCAAGTAATGGTTGCCTCAACTTTGGGTGTTAACTGGCATCTTAAGGACAGTGGGAGGGGAATGGATGTTGGCCTCCATCCCATTCATTAAGGAGGCATCACTGTATGAACACCAGCTCGTAATTAAATGTGTGCTTCCATACACCCGAGGGGTACATTTAGAAGCATTCTTCAAGTGTGGGTATTGGAAAGTGACTCATCAGAAACAACATAAAAAATTAAAATCTGAATACTGATCACCCTTTTCACTCACCTCACTGCCTTCCTAAAAGTAGGTTTTTAAAACCTGGTATATATAGATATTCTAAGGATCGTGCCTCCAGTCCTTCCACCCACTCCATGTAGATTTACTTGAGCTCTTTTACAAGCTCTTGTCTAATAAATACATGCATAAAATTATTCACCTTCTTCCCTCCTCTGCTCCTCTTATCTGCAGATTTCTGTGACAGCACTCCTTCATTTCTTTGTTAAAGTCATGTCACCCAGAATTCCAAATCATTGATGTTTGAGTCTTCTAAAATTAAACTGTGTTAAGTTATGTTTGGCTTGGTTTGATTTTGTTTGGTTTTGTTTTCAGAAACCTCCCAGATTCCATGTCTCCTAACAGAGAGATTACTGGTCTCAGTTCACACCCTGGCTGAATCAGAAAACTCAGCACAGAAAACCAAGCAAGCAAGATGTCAAAAGTCTCAGCCTGACAGAAAAACAGCAGCATCAACCATTGATTTTCAGGTGCCACATCTTCCTGCTCACTGACATATTCTGATTAAAGGCTTACAAGTATAAACCCAGAATAACTTCATTGACTCTGGCAGAATAACTTCAGATTTACACAACTGAAATCAAGATCTCTGTCCAACTCTCATTTTGTAGAAGATAGCTCGATCTAGAGCTTTCCCTAGATGAAAGTAGAATTTATGAGCACAAAACTAAAAAACAAACAAGAATAACCCCAGGAAGTAAAACACCTCGGAGCCTGTATGCACTCTTGTACAGTTTTATTTCACAGCATAAGGGGTGAATTTGTCCCTTTTTGTTGGCTGCAGTAACTCCTGGTGTTATTTTACATCGCTACATTTCTTTTTTTGTTTTCGTTCATGCCAACAAGACCATGAGTAGGCGTCATATAAGATAAATCTCACTAATTTTAAAAAAGAAAAGCTAGTGAACAGGAGGTGATAAATGCTGTGCTGCCTACTCAGGTTCTGTCACATAAGATGTCACTTCTTCATTTTAATTATATTTTCTGCCAACTCACAAAAGCCAGCGATTTCTACTGCATGTGATCCTACCTTTTGCTATGGAATGGTTCTGCACAGCCAGTTGCAAAAAACATCCACTTTTTTCTGTCCCAATTTTTTCCATATTCATTTTATGGCTGCTTCCTGATGTTCTATAGAAACTGTCTCTTCAGGAAATGTTAAAACATAAATAACAGCTTGTTCATTGCAAAATGACTCAGACTGCACACAGAATTAATTCTTTTTTCAAGCATTAGTAAAATACATAGGGAGCCTGAAAGATCATCTGCATTTTAGATAGTTTTGCTAGTGCATGCTCACAGCTAGCTAGTTTTGATAAAAAATTCTACTTGATTAAAAAATTGCAAGCTAAAGAGCTGTGGTATCGAGAATGGCAGGTAAGAATTCTTGTCATCCTAGAAGGTGAATTAAATTCTGCTTCAAGCAACACCAGCTGTTTGATCGACTGCTGACATTGGCAGATGCTTTGAGCAGAAGGGCCACCTCTCACAGACTGGGGCTGAGCACTGCCTGCAGCTGAAACAGCAGCATGTGTACAGGGACCACAGACACAGGGATGAAATCCCACATTTCACCAAAATAAAATTCACTTTGCAAATTGGAATATTTAAAAACAAAAACAAAAGCCCACTTGTTAAACTAGATGAAATCAAAGCCTGATGAGTGTGAACCAAGACTCAAGCGTAAGGATTAAGTCCTGGAGGAGTTGTTAACACAAGATTCACACCAGATTTAGTGCTCCTGTGAGTGAAGGAGGTGGAACAGTGGCTTTGACTAATTTTATTTGAAGTAACAATCTCAAGGATTATTTTCAGTAACAGAGTGAGAAGCAGTGAAAGAAATTGCTTATTATTATTATTGTACTAAACTGGAAATCAAAATCAGGAATGAGAGAACAGATTTTAGGACAGAACCTAATCTAACGAGGAGCAGAAAAAGAAAGAACAGCACAGGAAGGTCAGATAGCTTAATCACACTTGGGGGACCATCAGACAGCTGAATTATGCTGCAGACAACTTCAGATCCAAGCTGGGGTAGTTCAACTAAATCAAAACAGGTCAGATCACAGCCTGAATGCAAAACTACATTTCTGAAGTAATCAATGTTGTGATTTTTGTACTATAACTGTCCAGCGAGATTGGTAGTATTTCTGGTCATATATCAACCTTGAACAAAGGAAGAACATAACTTCCTTTTCATTTGACCATTTATATTTCCTTAATCACAGTATCCTTATTATGCAGAAAATTACACTGAATTAGAGATTGAACATAAAATTGAATTACAACTCAAGTAAAAATGTAGATTCCCTAATAGTTTATCCTTGTCAAATGAAACAACCATCAGTTCAATGAGCTCTTCTGTGTGATGGCCCTTCTAGGGACTCTTCACTCGAAGATAAATGAAGTTCTCCACCCTTTAAGTGCCTGGAGCACTTCTCTGTAGAAATACTGATCAATTCAAACTCCAGCTCTGCATCACAAGGAAGCTTAGGGTCTTCAAAACCATAACCTGACTTGGTTTCCCGGATCCATCTCTACTGCTAGATCCAGCAGATCACTACTCGTACACTTGCACAGTATAAGTATAACTTAGGCAAAAATTGCTAAGAAACCTCAGCATTTTTTTTTTGATAGATCAAGTCTCTGTATGGGGCGGGGGGGAGCATCTGCTTTACCTGACTATAAAGCCAGTCCTTTCTCCTTCCTTTAGGGAAAAAAATGTAATGGAACATCACTTACCTCACAGGATTCTTTAATTAATGTTTGATTAAATTTAGAACAGACATTTTTATGTCCTTCTTTACATTTGCACATTCTGAATTTATCAATATATCACCCATACTATCGATGTGAAATCCATATTTGTTTACAGTATAGCTTTAGGCAGTATTTTTCACAAATCATTTGAATTTCCCTGAAGAAAACTTCCTTTCTCTATGGATTTATGCAAAATTTTTTATAAGTATAAATAAATATTCCTGGCCTGTAAGTTCTCCGTTTGTATGAGACAAACATTAGGTCTATGAATAACTGTCAGCTGTTTTGAAGATATACTGCCTCACCAGAGGGAATCTGGTTTCTTTGTCCCCCAAGAATCTTGCATTTGGGAGCATACAGAGCCCTTATTTTCCTCATCTCTGTTTGGATTTGGAGGCCCTTTCTCCCCTCTTTGGCTCACTGTGTGCCAAGCAGGGCCTTGCTGGGGGAATTTTCCTGACTTTACACTCAGGAGTCTTAGGCTCACAGTTCAACACTACAGTGAACACGATGGTGATGGGTTAATGGTTGGAGATTATGATCTTGAAGGTTTTTTCCCACCCTAATGGATTCTACGATTCTATTATTCTTCACTATAAATGGCATTCATGCAGTTCACAGTCCTACAATATTCTGCATTCCCTGTGTATCACAGGGAATACTCTGTATGCACATCTTCTCCAACACACAACCCCCCACTCCTTCTGGCTCTCTGTAGGGGTTCCTCCTGAAGCAATACCATGAATGACAGGTTTGCTATCAGAGAGCTTTGAGTACCCTTCATCACTTTAAGAGGTTTATACACACTTTAACTGTACATAACTCTCATCTGCAGTAAGTGCTCGTTGAATGAACATGTCAGCATTGCGTGCAATGTGAATGTAATATTTATTTTGAAATCTGTAGAAGCTTCAGGAAGTCACTGTGAAGTTGAATCATATTTACTTTTATGTGCTAGGAAACCAGCACAATGCTTGGAATGATCCAAGAGTTCCACGGTGTAAGAGAAAGGACTCAGCTGTGAAACTCCCCTCTTCCTGCAGGGAAGGTCTGATGGGCATTACTGGCTCAACTACACTGATGTGAGAGGCAGCTGAGGAGGTGTCACAAACCATCAGGGACCCCTGAAGCACCCCAGACCCATTCCTGAAGCCTTCCACCAGAGGACAGCACATGATCCAAAGGTGTTGCAGCAGATCCAGGGTCCATTGCAAGAGACAGTGTAAAACTTCCCCCACACACAGGGGAGGTACCTGGGTGTTCCCACCCAGCCTGAGTGTATTTTAACCCATTTTTTATTCTGTGTATTTTTTATTCTGTATTTATACACAGCCCTCAGACTGTGTTTTGAGGGCTTCTTCCCTGACCCCAGATGGATCAAGACAGATCAAGACCATCACTTCAACTAGCAGCAACGATCAAGTCTTGTTGCAGATTCATGGGTGGTGATTATGTATCTTTCTACTCCTATCCTTTCTTTCTCTTTCTTTTCCTTATACATTTTCTCAAGTAATACTTTTATGTTTTCATATTGATATATTACTACAGATAATAATGAGTAAAATGGCTACATACCTGCTTTCCACTGCAACCAAATTGTTCTAAAATAAACCCAACACATATATATACACAAACATATATATATTTATATGTATA
>VWZT01013650.1:92935-256589 GCA_013397055.1 Pachycephala philippinensis | reverse complement strand
ATTAGGTGTTGTTTCACTCTAATCTGCCCCAAAGGATCCATTACCAAGAACCTGGGTTACTCTCACCTTCATGGGGGCAGGTCATAACACACAGTATGTCAGAAAGTCTTCATGAAGTACAGATCTCCTGTTTGCTACCACTAATTTAGTAAGTAACCCTACAATGGCTCATTCCCCTCAAAAGAATTTATAGGGTATAAAACCCAACTCTCTATACTTTCTAGAAGGCTTCATGGGGGCAAATCGTTTTATACAGAAGTATTAATTTCTTTTTGCCTTGAAATGTCTGACTCTATGAAACAGCTCTTCTGCAAGTCAGTTGCATTCCTGCTCTCAGGTGTCCAGTAGCTCAGGGACTTTCTACATTATTGAATGCACAAGAATTACAGCCCAGTAGGCTACAGGACACCAAAATGTCTCCTTTTACCTTAGTATCTCAAGCAATTTAGCAAATGATTAATGAGCAGCTCAATCATCTCACCAGGGACCTCTGGGGACAAGGTGGCGAAGGAGAGCAGACAGCCAAGTGGTAGGTCAGGGGGTATTGCTGCTGTCTAAAGACAAGCCTGTTCTACTCATTAATTGGAGCCTTTGGCTCCTTGTCTCCATGCATGGCATCACACACAGGATTTGAACAGCTCCACTACTGAGCTGATGTTACTTTCTCTGGGTTTTTTTCTCTCTAAGTTTGCAAGCAAACAAAATCACCACAGTCATAGAATATGTTCAAAGCAGAGGCTGGTCAGAAGAGGGGAAAATATTCAAAATTCAAATCCTGGAATCCTCTCCAATGACAAAACCACCAAACTTAAAAGAGGCCAATGAAAGGTCTGACCCAGCACCCGAAACAAGAAGACATTGCTGCCAGGTATGTAACTACATGCATCCCATAACCATATCTTGTCCCAAGCAAAGCTGTGATGAGACTGATGACCTCATGACTCAATTTTTGCAAAATCCATTCAGCACAGACAAAGCCTAGCAGGTATAGAGCATTTCATTGTCATCATGAGAAGTTCATTTCTGGCTCACCAGCAGTCAGGAGGACCACTATAAACTATAAAATGTGCACCTTGATAAATGAGACTTGTAGCTGGTGTATCATCCTAGCTTATTATCTTCAACAGTTCTACATGTTAATGAGGACACTAACTGGGAAGTAAAAAAAATTCTCACATCAAATATTCCTCCGCCTTTGTATAGCAAGACCGTTGTCCCTCACCAGTGCTACCTGCCTGTCTTGTTTGTCTGAACTAAAATTAGAGGAGCAAATGTAAGCAGGGCTCTGCTGAACTGTTACATCTTCAGAGCAGAATAGAAGAGACAGTAAAGTGCCTAGCACAAGAACTGCTCAGAAGCCAGCACTGCCATATGGTGGAAAATTATGTTGGGGTTTTTTTGGTGTTTTGTTGGTTTGGTGTTTTTTTTCGCATTCTGAATAAGAAAAATTAAATCAAAATGTTAACATTGCACTAGCAAGATGTAAATTTGTAATCAGCCCATTTAATTTCAAGGAAATGGATCAATTTTTTCAAGATATAGAGATATTTTTGTGATTTCATTCTCTCTGTTCTGTAAAATAAATGTTTTCACCACACAACTCTTTAAATGAGTTTGCAATAATATAGCAATATTGAAAGAGAACAAGAATATTGAATAAGAACATTGAATATGTTGATATCCTAATTGGTATTCATTACAGAAATGAGTCATTCTCAGTGATGTGGCAACTGCTGCTTGGTTTACTTATTAACAGGTGGAGCAGCAGCCAGTGGAATACAAGTTTGGAACTCATAATTCATGGCTGGCAATTTTCTATTAACTTTTCTTGTATTTGTGTTGATAAAAAATACAAATATAATTTTTTTAAAAAATGCAGCAGGTAAGGCAGTTTAATTTTAGTTGAAATTACCAAGGCAATCAACACACTTCAAGGAACACTCTGAATCTACAAGAGTCTTTTTTTTTTTTTCCAAAAGAAATTATGTACAATTTATTACATGTTGTATTTAGATAATGTTAAATTTCATGTTTAAAGTGTAAGGAATTATGGATTTACCCAAATCCCACAGAATTTCTCTAGAATTTAGTGTTATAAAACAAACCCTTCTGTCGGTACCAGGATATGTCAAAAAGCCACTACCTGCAAATGAGTCAAATACCCTTTTCAAAGATAATGAGCAGGACTTGAACTGTTTCTTTGGGCAGATTTCCCAGCTGTTCGGGAAGACCTAGTTAGGGGAAAAAAATTATGTGACTGGAAAAGTATATAGATATTTGGACATATATTCCTACCAGACTTTGGTATGAATACCAACATCAATAAAGTCAATAAAGACTTACTTGAGCATCATTCACATTGTTCACCACTTCAGTGTTCTCATCCCTCTGTCTGTTCTTTCTACTTTCTTGTCTATTTAACATCATTATAAACTGTGGACTTGTAGCACATAACCTGTAAGTTTTTTCCAAGACTGCTTCTTGTGTTTCTTTCTACTTCTGATTTATCTATCTGCTAATAAATTTTCATGTTGATGAAAGTTAAACAGACTCAAATTTCCTACACGGGGTCAGATTCTCTTTGATGTAATTCCATTTCCCAGCCCAACTGAAAATACTGTTTCTAATGAAAAAACTGATAGAATATTATTTAAAAGAAGTCACTGTGTGTGCAATTTTTTTCTGTATCATTTTTATGACCTGACTATCAGTGTAGAGCTGGGTTTGTTAAGTTATCTAAATGTGAGGAAACAACAGGAAACTTCCACTGAATCTGCTGGTAGCTAGGAAAATGTCACTAAAAGCGGTCCAAGTCTTATTTAAAATCTTTTTCAAGGAGATTTAGACCTAATTCTTCTTCAAATGATCCATCTAGGATTTCTCCGTTCCTTTTCTGTCTGCCATTTCTAAAGATCCTTTAGCAAGAAAATTCTCAAAAATAACATTTTCTTTTTATGATGAGAGTCTTCCTTTAAAAAGAAACATCTGTCAGTAGTTTTGCAGAGCAATTGGGACTTGGAAAATAGCGTCCTATGGCTGCTCCTTCCTGCTGCTCACTGGGTGACTTTACACAAGTCTCAGCATGTCTCTGTTACCTTAGCTACCCCTTTTTGTCCTCCCCTGCTAAACTGTGCTGTCATTGTGGCAAGGACTGTGACATACAATCCACTTCTATGGTCCCTCACACAATGAGAACTTGATCACAGCTGGGGCCTAGAGACACAGTGTGGCAACACAAATAATAAAAGAGACCTTGAGTACAGGGGAGGAGCAGCAGGGCAAACTGACCTCACATTTTTGGACAACTTATTATCATTTCCTACAAGAAATGCAATAGAAATTGACTTAAAGAAGTGTCAGAATGTCTTTATCTCAATTCCAATCAGTCCTTTCTAAGCACAGGTCTCTGGCTGATAATACTAAGAAATTTCTGGCTTCACTGGCTATGAGTTCACTGAGAGGAAATAAAGGAAGAGCAAGCTCTGAATCTGCATGAAAGAAAGCATTTCCTCCAGATCACTATTCCACCTATGACAAGGAGGAATATCTGAAAACCAGTCCTCAGGGATGTTGCTTGGACATCTTAATGGCTGGACTCAATCACTTTCAAGGTCTTTTCAAACCATAGCAATTCTATGATTCTATGTTAATATTCCACCCACCTTGCCAAAGTCATTTGACAGTATCAATGACAGCTGGAACAGAGCTACTGGCAAATGTTAGTGGGTCCCTTGCACGGGATTTCAGCTGTCCGAGTGGTCTCAAGAAGAGGAGGAGGATGTACAAAAATATGCATGCAACAAGTTGGCAGCAAGGCAGAAGGAACCTGAAGTCATGCTGACATCATCAGTAGCAGCAAGGAAGAAACTGCCCATGATACTGCTTTTTTAGGAAATATAAGGTAATATTATGTGCCTGTAGATCATGTGAAACCTTACAAGATACAGGTCTCTTAGTGTACATCGGATCCTGTTTATGGAACAGACACTTCTAGCTCACAGCATGCCTGAAATATCATGAATGCAAAGCCTTTTCCTTCCAACTTGTATTTAAATTATTGTTCAAACTCACTGGAAGATGTTCAGTTTATACAGATTTCAAGATCAATTTCAACTGAAGTGAGAGGACTGATGTGACCAGTAGAAGCCACAGCTATAATACCACTGATAATACATCCCTCTATATTATCTGAGTTGTCTTTTGATACATTTAGCTAATTTAGGTACTGAATGTCACATTTATGAAGCAAGTGAACCCTCTGTTACAATTATTGTGCTCCAGTACATTAAAAAAAAAAGTTTTAGAACTTTGTAATGAAACAGATTTGGAAACAATAATTTTCCCTTGTCACTCTTTCCATTATTAGAAATGCTTCAAGTCCCCTTTTTTTTTTCTGCAAGTGAGTCACCTAAGCCATTTCTAAGTGCTGTAAAGTATCAGGAGAACAGCACCACCACAACAGACACGTGTTACAAAAAGCAGTTAACCAGCTTTTCTGATGTGAACCCAAGATTCACGTGCAGTGAAGTACATGTGCTTCAACATTTCTATTTCTGCACAAAACTATAGCAATTTTTCATCCATGAGCATTTTAGCTTCAGGAACCACAGGAGGATTACTTTTACAATTATAGACTCACATGTCTTAATGTGAATACATTTTCCACCAAAACCAGAATCTATTTTTTTATAATTTGACTGCATAAACCACGATAATATTTTTCTGATCTAAAAGCAAAGGCTTTTCTGAGAAATCTACAGCTGTCTTTCAAAATGTCCTGCATTATACACTGGTATATGGTATAAAGTAAGTGTTTAAAAGCATGGAACAGTACATAAGTGTTTCACATATCAGTGTTTCACTGCAAATATAAAGAGATATGTATTTGCTTAAGAAACTCATACTATAGCTTTCCTGGCTGAAAGAATCATCTAAACCTAAGAAAATAGAAATGAGTTTGCCTAGAGATAAGGCTTCTAATTTTATTGGCCATATATATGTAAAAACAGCCCAGCAACCCTGATAGTCACTGAATTTCAGGCCTTGCTTGTGACGCAGTGAACACAGGCAACTTCATTTCACACCTTTAGGTAATTGCGGTGCACTTAAAATATTTTTAAAACACTTCCATATGTGTAACTGTTGGTAAACATATTTTTATTGAGAGGTCCCCCTTAAATCGAAAAGTAACAGCAACTTGTTTACATTTAATTGACAGCAAGTTATCAGTGGCTTCAGATACACAATGGAAGATCTCCAATAATAAGACCTTTTAAAATAAGCTTTAGCAATCTGGAAAGAACAAGCTGAATCTGTCAGCATGCAAGCCTGTACTGCTCCAACTGTATGCAGTCCTGTCTTAATATTCAGCTAGAATTCAGATTACAAAGAAGGGATGTACACCCCATCTGTGAAAGAAAAAGCCTCCCAGAGACCTGGCCTTTCTTCTTTTCCCCATGGTGGAAGAGAAAAGACTCTGTGTGTCCTGGGCCTTGCATGCAGCCACATGCAGCAGAGGTATTGCTGCCTGCATTCCCTCAGGAGAAGGTGCGGGGCTTGGAAGAGCATTTCCTCCTAAGGGCATGCACACCATGTCCTCTCCACAAGGATGTCTCTCTGCACATGGATATTTATGCTTTTTCTAGCATAATTCGCTCTCTCTCTGAACATGGTGCCTAAATAAGCAAAGCTAATCTTGAGAGCTCCCTTTCCAGAAAACAAATACACACTTTTGTGATGGAGCAGATAATTTTAATGCTTTTTCAGATGGGAGAATGGAGTTCAGTTTATCAACACCAAAGAACAGAGCTTCCACATATTGCACATCTCTTTCCCTTACTCCCCAAATAAAATGCACACCCATAACCACAAAGAAGAGAAGAGGCAGATGAGAGGGAGAGACCAGACAGTACCTGCTCCTCCCAGAGATGGTTCTGATTCTTTGTCAACCAAGGAATCCTTTTCTCTCACAAGGCTTGGAGAGGTCTCCTGGCCACAATTCTATTGCATCTTGGAGCAAAGCCACCAAGGACATTCTCCTTCTCTGGCCACCTCCTCCATACAACCCTCCTGCCCCGGTTTCCAGGAGGAACACAGACCCAACTCACCCGGTCAGGCTGCTGAGCTGGACAGCATAAGCCCCAGCACTGCACACATCCTGCCAGCACTGACCCGCCACTGCCTGCTGCTCTCCTCTGAGCCCTGGCAGCCTCCCTTTTTCAACATAACTTGGTTTTAAGGTTATCTGTTTTATGCTGGCCAGTGAATCCAAACTGTGTAAGCTACAAACTAGTTAGAACAGCTGGTGTGACCCCCAGGGACTAGCTACAAGGAGTGACAATTACACAGTCTTATGCACAACATGTAAAACCACAAGAATTATACCTTATAAGCTAAAAAGAGGTACTGGAGGAGATCTGAAAGAAAACAGATACATCCATAGGTAGCAATCACAGTTAGAATATTCTAATTTTGCATTCTTGACAGTTTATAAAATTTGGCAGTTCCTTGCTGAAATCAGAACAAACTAATTCAAATGTAATGGGAGCAATGACAGGAAGTTAATGTATTGGATTCTCTGGTTTGGAAATGAAATCTTTGAGTGTATCACCTAAAATATCTCTCATGAATTTGAGTAACTATGCAAAAAACAGCTAAAAAAACAAAGCCTAACTTAGTCACCAAGCCATAGCTTTTCAGCAGTCAGGAAAAGGCTTCCCTAAATTAGTCTTTTGTGTACATTTCAATGAAAGTTAGACACCCACATGCCAGTATGTGTGCAAGAGGAGGTGACAGCAGTAAAGGTAACATCAAATCAGCAATACTG
This sequence comes from Pachycephala philippinensis, assembly GCA_013397055.1. NCBI lineage: Eukaryota > Metazoa > Chordata > Aves > Passeriformes > Pachycephala > Pachycephala philippinensis. The sequence goes on along the minus strand of VWZT01013650.1, from coordinate 249,763 downwards.
TGAACCTTCATAAACCTTATGAGCTCTGCCACAGTAATATCAGGTGGAATAGGACTAATCCTGGCTCTGGCTGAATAGTCCTGGGAGTCCTGCAGGTACCAGGATGAAGAAGAACTACCAGGTACAGGGATTTTAGCTGACTCAAAGACATTCACCCAGGCAGCCCCTAAAATCCTTCTGTTTCCTTCTTCCTTTGACACTAGGAAGACTTATAGGACATAATGTTCACAATAATGTTCAATCTTAAGGTGGCAGTGAATTGACTTTACTCAGGTACCATACCCTAGTGTGATTCCTTCCTTAAATGCTAACATCAGAAGGAGGGGTTAGAAAGCAGAGTCAGCAACATGATTTCAGGTGAGCACACATATGTGCAGCTTTAAAAAACATTAGGAAAATGTTAAAAAACAGCTTTATCACCCTAGAGCAATACTGCACACACACAAGCATTGCTTTAAACTCCATCTGTCACTGCTTACCGTCTCACACACTGCAAGTTCTATCCAATACCTTGCATCTGAAATAAACTCTGGTATTTTTTCACTTCAAGAAAGATGCTAAGAAAGGGAACTCCATTTTTACACTGTGTTGTTATAGAAACAAACTTTTCTAAGAGTGCCCCTTTCCACACTCCAGATCCCACTGCTGTTCCAAACAAGAGAATAAAAACAATAATAAAACCCCCAGAAGTTTACTGTTCAACAGCCACCTCATTATCAGGTGTTTTGTTTTAACCATTTCCATCAGACTATGAGGAGAAAGCACTAGGCACTGGAGTTGTAAAATATCCCTGAATTGTTTCTCTACCAGTAACAAGAGGTTTGCTATTGATCCAATTTTTTTATGGATTGCTAATTTACAGGCTGGTTTAATAGAAAGAACAGAATGTAACACACAGTGGTGACAGGACCTTGTTTATCCATGATCTCCTGCACTGCTGCAATCTTGAATGGTGTATTATGGTGTTATTTAGGTTCTCTTAAGTGACAATTACTCTGCCTAGAAATGTGGAACAGGCACACCAGCACATTAACTATCCTTTCTCTTTGAGGTGATAAAGGCAATTCACAATCTGATGAGAACGCTGTGTTAAAGCATGTGATGGTCAGATCTGGGAAGCTGCTTGGTAAGTTCAAATGCCAGCAGGGAAAGGAAAGAGCCTGGCAACAAAGCAAGGTGGGCAAACAACTTGTGGCATGTGGACAGTAAAGATGGGAGAACGGGAACTGTAGTCTGAACAGATCTTTAGCAAGAATATTAAGGAAACAGTCTTAAGGTTACATAAAACAAAAATGAAGAAATGAGATTGAAGACAGCAGAAACAGCACAGCATGGGACACCGCATAATTGCAAGATCTTTTAGAAAAAGTCCAGTCCTCCTTTAAAGAAAACTTTTTTATTTCTGTTGCCCTGAACTTGTATATAGTGGAATAGTGATTTTGCCAATTCAAATCTCATCTCACCCACTCCCGTATTCTCCTGATGCAGGATGAATCTATCAGATACAGAGAAAATGTGCTCAGTAAGGAAGCAGAACCAGGCCACCTCCACTACCAGGATGTCACACAACCATTCCTAATCATCAGTATTTTTCTGAACTGACATTTTATCTGAAGAACATACTCTTGCCATTATCTATGCAAATGCTCATTGGCCTGGGAATAACAACGCAGATACAAAAGAAGTTGTACATGTATTCCCAATAATTCATTACTTCACATTCCAATATTAATTCTGCTTTTAGTAAAGGGGAAGCTCCTGAATCCTGACCCTGAAAGGGAGGAATCTTATGTGAGGTAAATAGTTATTTGCAGGAACCTCACATTTACTTACCAATACCATACAAATGTGCTTTCTTTCACTATCCTACATTGTTCTTTTCCATTAGAATCAAGGAAACACATATGTAGAACATTCATTATACTCAAGGATCAGTAGTCAGTTGGTATCTTTATCCAAGCTTAAAGAAAAAAAGTGTTTCATAGCATCTGGACAAAAAATTGAAGTGCTTCTAAAAAGCCAAGATCTGCTGCTGTTCTACTACTGAATGTATTCATGCTCCTTAAAATAGATATGACGCTCAGTTTTGGTTGGTGTCCACATCTCCCAGTCATTAGACACTGCTGTGAGAAGTCTGCATTTGTAGACATAGCGAGAGTTATAAATGACTTTCCTAAAAAAAATGTGTAATTTTGTTACAATTTTGATTCAGATCTCAAGACTGACAAAATCCAGGCATGCTCAAGATCACATGAATAGAGTAGTTTGAAAATAATTATCAAGACTGGTACATTGTGATAAGTGAGGAATTGCGTGCTTTTAGAAAAAATAATAATTACATGAAGAGTTGTATACCAAAAGAGAGAAAGAATCAAAACAGGGAATGTAAGTCTTCTCACTGATTTCAATACACTTTGTATCAAGGTTTGATGTTCATTTTTAATGAACATTAAGAAGACTACATTGAAGACTACCTTCCTCCAACAACAGTTTTACTGGATTTGGTGGAATTAACACAGATGTATTTCATATTCTGAAAAAGGCTGTTGTTTGAGGTCTCCCACAAGTCCTGACCTTTTTTCATCTTATTCGGTTTCTTCTTAAGTTTGAAGGTGAACTCAAAAAGATTCCTTTCAGCTTATCATGTCAGTAAGAGGAAGGACCAAATGCTATGCCAGAATCTAAGTTATATTGGCTTTGAACTTTAAACCTATACCTATCATGAGTTTTATCAAAAAGCTTTCTAGTAATCAATTGCCTTTGCTTAATCTCATTTTAACTGTCTTTCCTTATTGCCAGTGTATTTATTTAAGATGGTCCTCGAAAGAGTTGCTTTTACAGTGCAAATGAAAAATTTACTCTGCCTTCGCTTCTGGATATTATCATATACTTAGCTCACTGTACTGATTCGAATTTAATTTTTGTAGGGATTTAAATGCAACAGACTCACAGTTCATCGGATGAAATCAGTTTATCACAGATCAAGAAAATACAGAATTAATTTCTAATATTTTATATAGAAAAAAAAGAGAATGAAAAAAATGCTCAGCTATGTCGTAGGTGTAATGTATTGAAGGTGTGACAACATCAGGGCATGCTAGCCCAAAACATTTGGCATAGCCAATAAAACTGAGTGTAGGAATCTCATTACATTAAAATTTCAAATTTCCTATTTTTATTGAGGTCTTTATTAAAAAAATAAAAAACAACTTACAGAGCTAGACCAAAACTTTATAGTCACATCTTACAGAACATCCTCTTTACTGATAAACGTCTGCCAGAGCACAATTACTCTGAGCTATGCACAAAGCACACAGACACATTTTGTCCATCTGCTATTCCTGTACATCTGGGGGCTGATTAATCTCACCAAATACATAAAGGCTGTGATGTAGCATCCACACTGTTCACATTCCTCTAGGTGCTTCCAGGGCCTTCATCCCAGCAGTTTTCTGTGACCACAGCATGATTTCCCAACTAATCAAACTAGAGGAGCAGATACAGCTCTTCTGGATTTTGGTATTAACATATAAAGGCAACAGGACTTCATTATCACAGATGGTTTGTTCGCTGTTTGTACAGATGCTAAACCTATTCCTTTGTACTGAATAGCAGTTCTATTATCGTCTTGAGAAGAAGCAAGTACACAATAAAGAAGAAACAGGTCAGTATGATCATTTGCTGGTCCTGTTGGTTGTTAGGAAAAGGAAAAATAGAGTTTGGAGATGAGAAGGCATCAAAACATGCAATATAATCTGCTCATTGATGCTGCATTTTCTTTAGAGTTAGCTATCGTGGCTGGTTGACTCTATTCAACAAGTAGTTTTTTAGAACTTAGCAAAACCCTAAGAAAAAAAGAAAAAAAATCAGACAATGTGCTTTGTCTAATGATAGGAAGCCAGATGGAAAAGAGCTATGATAACAAGCATCTCATAATCTCATTATAAAGAACAAACCCTCTGTTGAATGCTTGTGCTCCTTAGTCAAATGGACTCTCATGAGTCAAACAGGCTCAGGAACAGCAATTGAATGTCATCAAAATTCTCTGTTCCAATTCTGATAGACAGATCGTTTTTCAAAGTGTCTTAAAATAAATCTTTTATTTCTCAAGAAAGTTCTTGGCAGTAATTTGGGCTGATGGTAAACAAGCCTCCACTAATTGTATTTAAAGACAGAAGAAAGATGTTCGCATACTGACTTAGTTATGCTTAAGCGGGATGAAGGAACAAAGCAACAAAAACAAGACTACACTGTTTCTTTCTTACAAATGAGTTCCAAACACAGTTTCTTTATATGAAGAAGCTTGTTGACCTTCTACATAGAAACTGCTAGGTGAGTCAAATTTTAATTTTTTATGAAAGCCTCATCAACAATTTTGTTTCATTCCAGAAGAAGCTATTCTTGAACTGAATACATTCAACTTGAGAAAAAACACCACAAACCTATTTTTTCCTTGACACTTCATTACCGTCACACCCAGAATGGCAATAGTCAGCACCCTGCCTTCTCATTCCACCTGGAAAGAATTAATTTATCTGCTGCTCTGTGGAGTTATTATTGGCAAAAGAAACACGAATGACTAAACAGTCTTTAAGAGACCTTAAATACACAAGAACCACCTGTAGTAGAAGGAAAAAAGTAATGGACCATATGAAGAAATTCAGTTTAACTAGAGGCTTGTTTGAAGTCTCACCAGTGTGAACTATTCATAGTCATAAACATAGATTTATACTAAAATATTTGACTATGAACTTGTTAAATCTCTAAAAAGAAGGGAAGCTGACACTACATATGGCAAATGAAACTGTAAATGCAGAATAACCTTGTTTTCAAAAGCTAAAGAAAAACAAACACTGGTTTTTTTTCACCTGCGCAAACAACTCTAAGAACAAGACAGGGAAGTTTTATGATGAGGTAAATCAACAAAGGGTATCCCCAAGCAGAACACAAGTTGTGAGTCCGTATCCACAGGAATTTGGAGAAGTTGAAGGAACAGTCAGATGACATTCAGTGAGCACACTATTGCCCCTTTCAGACCAATAGCATATATAATTTATAATATATAATTTATATATAATTTATCCTCTATTTTATTTTAGTCTCACTTGTCACGATCAAGAAACCTACAAAGTTTAGTCAACTTTGGCCTCCAGCCTATCACAAATAAAGTCTAGTTGAGACCTTGTGTCATTCCAGGAACCACAATAATATAGCTTAGCTTACAGTCCATCCACAGATATTGGCAAAATCTTAATGGAAAGGAAAAAATTTGCACTAACTTCCACTTCACAGTTACACAAAGTCCATCTGTATCTTGCAACATGACTGCTTAAAATATTGTAGGAGTTTCATTCCCAGATTAATCTAGGACAGGCAAGCAAGGCCTTTGATTATTCAGCAAATGGCCAAGTTTTGATGAAAATGTATAACTAGAAAGAGGAAACATTTTCTGCAGAATTCAGAGAATGATATTCAGTGGATAAATAGTTAGGGACCTCTTCTACTTATCACCACAGGTGGCAATTTTAACACAAATGAAACACAAAAAATGACCAAGAGCATCAGAGAAGCCACATGAGGTAAAAGAAATCATGCTCGTGTCTTTGTCAGCACAATTTTTTTTACTGATGGCCTATTCTGCAGCAACTACCCTGCACTTCCACCTTTGCTCTGGGATCTAAGTTGACGCAGCAAAGCAGAAAGCTCACAGACAGACTCCTTACACTTATTTTGTACCTCTTCTTTGAATAAAATACCTTCCATTCTGTACGCTTGAAACCAAGATTCAGGTAGGTTGCATGATTTATAGATATACAAAATTCAAGCCACAATCTGGCCCTCAAATACTATTAAATAGTCTCTGAAGCAGAGCGCCTTTATATAAGACATTTAAAATTGAATGAGACTTATCACTGGAGACTGTATTGTAGAACAAACTTGTGTCCTGATCAGATTGGGAAGAAGGAAAAAAAAAATTATGTCCCAGTTAGCAAGAATACACAATGTTTTGCAGCGACAAATAAATTTGGCATTTCATGAACAAAAGAAATCCACAAGGGAATGGCAGGGAGGCAAAGATTCCAACAGTAGAGAGAAGGCAGTGGCTGTCACGCAAATTGTGTGAAGGGCACATAATACTCCAGTGAATTACAGTGTGATGTGTTTTGTTTCTGCTCAGCACACTTCACGTGCCCTTCCTGAAAACAAAAAAAGCACTGCTCAGTCAACCACTTGAAGCCAATGAAAACAGGCAAGAGTTGAATCCTGTCATCCGTGTAGAGATGCATTACAACATGACAAGCATCCACAAGCAATGAATTTGTAATGCAAAAACAAATCATAATTCAAGGCCTGCCCCAGCATATTTCAGGTTAGAACTTGAAACTGTCAGAAAGACAGTTGTTCAAAATTTTTCAATGCAGAAAAAACCCAAATTTTGAAATGGGGTCATAGGGGTAGACAAGGCTGAGATGATGTGCTGCTCAGCTGTAAGAAGCACCTTTCACCTTAGTTTCAGAGAGTTAATGGGCATCAAGGACGAAGAGCACATGCAAGAAAAGGGATCTGTGAATGTAAATAGAAAGAATGAATGAAGGTTAGTTGTGACATTTCTCTCAGGTTAAGGCCTTATTCAAAAACAAAGTAATGTGATGTTGAACAAAACGTTCTAGGCTGAAAGAGGCAAAATATTGGCTGTGATTTGCTGTGAAAGCATCATGCAAAACCCTGCAGTCTCTTTTGATCTACGAAGAGCTCATCTCAAGCGAAATGATTTTCAAAAGAAAATCACAAAACACAAAAACCAGTTCCATAATTGCCCTTCTTATCCATATGAAAACACTATTGTCAGGAAAGGCATAAAGCACAAAATAAAAAGTTCTTCAACATTTTGTAAAATCATTAACATCTGTTCTGATCAGAAATTAATACAAGAAAAAATAAACGTATGATGGAAACATATAAAAGAAGACTAGAAACAAGTCCTTCCAATCTCCAGCTAAACTGCATGGTCACTCTGGTATCTCCAATTAAATTGAAAGTGAAGACTCACAAAAAGTGTATTCTCTGGAGCAACTACTGGTTTTTAAAGTATCTCATATTTAGTTCAGATGATATTTCATAATAGTGATTACATATTATTATATATATCTGTGATAATTCTGTAAAGAACTCTTGAAGCGAGATACCAGAAAATGTCCATTGTTTACAGGTAAACTCATAGGACTACAATGAAGCTCTGATCCCTAAACTTCTTTCTTTCTGAAGAAAAGGTTCTAAGAACATTGTGTGTTTCTTTTGTGAATCCTGATTCAAGATCTTTCTGACTATGCTGGTCTGCTGTGAATGGGCAATTCAGACCACTTAAAGAAGTAGTGTCAATGATAATAGAAAGACTGGTTTTATTGAAATATTATGATATAAAACTGAAACTTACCAACATTTGATGGCAAGGATCACTCTGTTATGGTACTGCATAAAGGATAAAACAATGATTCAAAAGTACAGAGGCAGAACCAAAGTTACCAAAACAAAGATCAAAGTTACCAAGACAAAATCTTAGTGCACTTTAGAACGAGGCTATGCATGATGGCTGTCACTGACCAAAGAATTGTCTGGGTTTTGGGGAGCAACTTTGAGAGACTTCCCAGCTCAAGGGGAGCTAACTGCCATGCAGCCAGGTTGTTCAGGAGGGAGAGCTTAAAGGTGGCTCCCTTAGGCTGTCACAGTTATGGGGATGAAGTGGTTGACTCATAGTCAAATTATATGCCATAGGAAAGGCACGCATGAGACTCCTTGTACCCACCACTTTCTTTGCCCCCGATAAATGAGTCTTGGAAAACCCACAGTCTATTCATGTGTTAATTGCATGGTTGGTGTTCCAACCTCATGTGCACTGATGCTCACTGGGCCGTTCTGCCTCTTTGTGGGTTTTGAGAGAACAGACTGGAACAAGAGGAATTGGCCCATTTAGGGATCAGGCCTTTACTTCCTTTGGGGAATGAACCAAACCACCACTAGTTTGCTTTAGGAGTCGAGTGCATCCATCACAGTTTCTAGGCTTATTCTTCCAATACATTCCAGACCAGGTACAAACCTCTCCCAGCTGAAGTCAGTAAGAGTTTTATTATTAAATGCAGTCATGCAAGGACTTGAATAAAATTATATGGGGAGGAACATTTACTGGTTTTTTTTATTTCTTGACTATTCATCCTGCCATCTGAAGTAAGTTATTCCTAACATTCAATAAAAAGGAAGATTCTTTAAGACTTATTTCAGCACCATTCTGCTAACAGTGGAAGAAGTAATAAAGAGACCAGTTAACTCTCACAGAGACTGGAGTGCCACAGAGTGTAAAGTATTAAAAACCTGGGAGTGTTTTTGTGTGTGGGTGGGCAAGAGTGGGTTACACTAAGGAAGTTCTATGCTGAATGCTTATAAAAGTAATTTGTAGTGTAAAAATGCAGCTGATTTTTCACAAACACTTTTTCTAGTAGATGATGAAAATGCCTTTTTCCCCCGAACTAAGTAAAAAAAGTAAATTACAGCTGCATTTGAGCATGGGGAAATACATTACATCTGTTGAAAACAACTATCATAACTAAATTCAGAAAGAATAATGATCCTGTCCACTGCTGTAAGAGGATGCTCGGATGGCTCCAGAGTTATTGGCAAACATGTAATTATTGAACCAGTGTATATTTTTAGATATATATTAATAACTTCCTACTGAAAACCTTTTTACCCACAGGTAGAAAAATGTTGTGTCCATACTAGATAAGACCACCTTACCTTCCCTTTGGTCCAGCTCACTGTTTCATAATCTGTAGAGAACAATGACAGAGGGTCAGACCTGCTCTACTGGTGCAAGAATACTCTCCCTTCTTTTCTGATTTTCCTTTCACCATCCTCCTTTCTCCCTAATACCTCTCTCCTTTGTTTTGTTTTCTAAGGATTCACAGATCTTAAGGAAGATCCAAAAGATTCAACGGTGATACACTGTTGTATTAAATTGTCCCTCTCTCTGATCCCAGAGAGCTTGCAATACAGCAGAGCTACGAAGGACTCACTTCAAGAAGGGCCATCTGTCACAAAGCAGTGACTCTGCTGCCTCCTGTCTAGAGCAGAAGGTTGAAACCAAGCAGGAAACGACCTGGAAAAGCCACAAACTTGAGAGGGAATGAGGAACCGTGAAGGTGCACCTACATCATATGCCTGGCCAAGGGAACTCCAGCCCTCTTAGTGGCCCTGGTAAAACTGTACGCACACGGTGACAGGAATAGCAGTACACACAGTTGTTCAGCAAATGGTACCAAGAAACCAAAATAGCAATGTAAGGCAGCTGGGGAGGTTGTCTCCTTCAAAAAAAAAGACTCCTTTTGAAGGGTATTTTTGGTGGTAAAGAATGTTTTCGCCAACAGATTTCTGGCAGCCTTCAAAGCAAGACCGTGTAAGTAGGGCATGGGCTGAAGCATTCTTGTGTCCCAGTAACTCTCAACAGCTATAAGAGGCCCCTGGGCAATGGGCAGCTGGATCTAACATACAACAGATTGAGCCTTCAGAGGAAGCTGACTAAACCCCCACTACCTTTTTATCCATTAGCCTATATATTATTGTCCCCATATAGGCACTTCCTTTTTTCCTTTGAAATTACTCCTGTTTATGCCATCCTTTGCCCATNCCAGATACAGCCTGTACTAAACACGTTGGTGGGGGTTTCGGTGGTGTTTTTGTTGGTTTTTTTTTTTTTTTGACAATTAAAAACTTTATTAAATCAGTGCTATTTAAAAAAAAAATTGACAAAACTTCCCTGAAGGGCATCGTTTAAGCAGTATACTGCAATTGAAGACTGAAACACTGAAGAGTCAAGAAGCTAGTGAACCACTATTGAAAAACTGTCTGGGTTTCCAGAAGTGATTAGACCTAACTCCTTTTCCATACCCACTTTTTTCCTTTTCCAGTTACTGATTGCAAAGTTACACTATGAAGGACAATAGAGTTTCTGCTATAGCCCTTTTTTGTAAGAATACAAATAACACACGTCCCTAAAGGAACTCAAAAACATTGTAATGACCCTAAGGTGGGACTGCTTCACCCTTCCACTGGCAGTGTTGCACTTGACTGAAAGGGAAAAGCAGAAGGAAATACACTGGAATGCACGTCTTTGTTTTTAGTATGTATTTTCCCTATCTACGTGCAATAACCTCTTCTTGTCTCCCATCTTGTGCTTTGATTGTAAGTTCTCCATGGCAGGAACCATTTTCATTCCCTGCCTAGCACAATGGGGTACTCTCCATGATGGTTCTAGTTCGAGAGCTATGGTATAGGATTTTTAGGATTTAGGACTGGTCATTATAATCATAATCATGCTGAGAATGGTTATTATTTACTTGCAGATGCTTCTTCCTCCAGGCTACTGGGTATAAAGCCTTCACTGCAGTGTCATGCAAGTGCTGGCATTGCATAACAGGGCACCTCTTCTGGGTAAGAGGCATGAGGAAGATGAAGGATAAAGGAGATTATTCACTTTCTAGTAGGTAGGTGTTAACGTACAGAGACCCTGTTACCACCTATATGACTGCACATGGCTGCCTGGAAATTGTTAAAGAGTTTCAAGTCTCAGCCTAGTCTTGGGCTCAAACTTGGCATCTCCAAAGGGAAATCAGGACATGGACAGATAGGAAGAGAGGTAAGACAGAGCCAAGAGTCCAGAGAGAGGGGAGCTGCCAGTCAGGAAACAAAACCCTGGTTTAACTACATAAAAAGAAGTCTGTAATATTTCCATCTGTCTTCCACCCTTTTTGTAATTTTTCCACATTAAGCATTTCACCTAATATGGGGCAACACTGTACTTCAGAGCTGAAGTATGGTGTTCAGTGCTCCAGTGAAGAACCAAAGAAAAGAGCCAGGGATATTGTGACTTGGGCATTGCTTAGCAACAGTGGAAAGATCACAGCTTAATTCAGTTGCTTTTCCTTGAAAAATAAACAAACAAACAAACAAAGAACCAGAAAAAAACAAACACCCACACCACAGAAAGTCCACTTCTGCTGTTTACCTCTTTACTCTGTTGTTCTGTTCCTTCTAATTTCATGTATTTTGTTTTGCTCCCATGCATGTTCTGAAGTGAGCTTACCAGACCTCTCCAAGCTGCAATCTAGTGCTGGTTCATTCCAGCCAGGGGCCACTGTCTGGACAGTACACATAATATTTTGTAGCACAGCCTATCAGAGTATTTAAGGCAATCTGGAGGAAAAAATCATATTTTAATACCATCTAGCCATTGTATGCCAGCCAGAAGAAAATCCAAACATGCTCAGTGCTGTGGAAAGGGACCTAGTTGGACCTAGAAAAAAATCTGCCAAAAGAATGTGGGTGCAATCCTTTCTATCCTCCTCCTTTTTGCCAGTACAGATACAGCTACTGACACATTTCTTAAGCTCCTGCTGTCAGTTGTCATCTGGAGGAACGTCCCACTCCACTGACAGAGGGAGCTTAAGGAGACCAGTCTCCTAACTTAATCATCTGAATGAATTGCCTAGAGAGGAACACTGTGAATACTTCCTCTGTGTGACTAAACTCATGGCATTTATTCCAGTTAAAATGAACACGAGAAATCCAGACAGGATTTTGCACTGGGATGTAACCAGGACATTATCCACAAGAAGAGCTGAACAAAACATGAGGTAGATTTACAGTATCTTTTCTTTATGTTGGGCATAATTAACTGTAAACTTCATGCAGCATTTTCCACTGTAGGATCTAAAAGTGTCTACAAAATAAACCTTTGGGCACTGGGTGTCTGAAGATCCTATTGTTTTATCTAGTGCATGGCAAGCCAAAGATCACAAAGCATATCTTGGGCTACACTGAGAGTGAGCCCTCCTGATTTCCAAAGCATACTGTTTGGGTATGAAGCCCATTTTATCTCTGATGAGAAAAACCAATGTGAAACGTGAAACATAATATATTATTTTCTCTCTAACAAAAGATTCATGGGTAAATGAAGAGCTTTTAACACAGTCTTTAGAAGGAAAAGCAAAGTTCCTGGTAATTTCAAATATTTTAAGCATCATATCTTGGCTTAACCAAGGTTATGTTAGGAGAATAGGTCTAGCAAATTTCAACAGTCACTTTGGCAGCTGTGAAAATATTTGTGAAGAAGAGATTATTTTTTGTATTTTTTTCCAAGAAGCCTCTGCACCAGGTGGAATGGCACTAATTCATTTAGTAGTAGTGATTAGACAAAGATGTGTTTAGTTTAAGATGAGCTGGGAGAAAGAAACAAAAAACCACTGTAGTTCACTGAATGTAACAGCATATATAGTTTATATTTTACTGTAGGGAAATCTGTCAGCATAGTGACTTCACAAGTGTCACTGTTAGACAAAATCATTATGGTCACTTACCTCAAGAGTTTCTGGGAGCAGAGTAAGAAGGGCTAAGCAGAGGCAAGGCACTGAAATAAAATTAAGGCACAACAGAATCATGAGAACATGACATGTTGGAAAGATCCAAATCTGATAGACAGTTCTCGGAACCAGGAGAAGGTAGAGTTTTACAGAGATTGATGGAAAGACAGGAATAAAACTCTGAAACAAAAAAGTAAAAGGGACGTTTCAGAAGAGTGCAAGTACTCTGAAACAGATGGTCCTTTCAAAGAGAAACAAGTCTAGGAAAAAAGAGGGTGAGCAGATGTTATTGATGCTTCATCTGAATGATCGCTATTACTAAATTCTTCACCAAAACTAGGATTGATGGGAAAAATTACATCATCATCAAGGAAAGGAATGCGTCATTACCAGAGCATGCTCACATGTCTAGACATGCACTTGGGTAGCCAGAGCCAAATACAATTTTGGAAGTCAGAAGGAATTCAGAGGAGTCAAAATAAGTGAAGCAGAAGCAGCCATACGAAAGCAGATAGTTCGAGGTGCTGCTGGACAGAACTGACTCCTGCGTCAATGTCATTGCAAGAGTGGAGCTGTGGGGATGCAGAAAGTGACAAATTAGAACACTTCTCTGCAAGTAGATTTTTTTAAAATTTCTGATGCTTCATTTCCAGTGAGAACAGTAAATCTTAAGCACATAGTTGGGATTCACTGTAAGAAGTTTTCAAGAAAAGGAGACATTTTAATATGCTTCATTTCAAACTGTGAAACACACAGTGAAATTTTTATTCTGCCAGGGCCTAGACACTGAGAATTCCCTCCTCCTTTATTTCATTTTTCAAGGTTCTTCTCTCCTCAGATTCTTCCTTTCCAAAGGCACAACTACTCCAAAAGCTTTAGTGACTGATTCAGCATTGAATTAACTACTATTGAAAGTTCAACATGAAGTGTTCTTGAAGTGACAAACACAAGTGGGACTGTCAGAAACTGTCACGCCTGAAACTCCCCTACTCTTTTTAAGTTTAATGAGTTTCACTATCCCAAAGGAATTACTGACTGAACTCCCTGACCTCCCTTCCTTACTCTCCTTCTGGCCATGAAAAGCAGCATGGGAAGCATGCACAGACTCTTGGTTCATTCAATTCCTCAAGAAGAAGAGCCGTCCTAGTAGAATCAGCTTCCTTTTTCTGTGATTTGGTCCAACTACGAGCACAGCAAATCACATGCCCTGTAATTCCAGGTCTCTGCAACAAGCCTCTTACCCCTTTAGTGAGGATTCAATTGGTTAAAGCAGAAAGTATATTTTATTCCTCCAGAAAATCAATTAGTTGGTCCCTGAAACCAACACACTTCTCATATTATTCTTCTGTTAATTAAGGAAAAATTTCAATATGACTCCAAAAGGTACACAATAGTTTCCACCCACGCTAGAATTTTTCCACTAGCTGTGTTCATTTTTTTTAAATTTAAATCCTGCTCATAGCGGGCAGGAATTGCTAGGGCCCTTGGGAAATAACAACTACAGGCACTGGATGGACTTTTTCAGGCTATAACATGATTCAGTTCTTTATTCTCAGAGCCCGATCTCCAGAACGTGTCACCCACAGCAGCTCTCTCTACTCGCCAAACATCTTTGCTGCAGGACCGGGACATCACCTTGTGACTATGAATTATTCAGACCTTCCCTCAAAATCCCCACCACTCTGTAGCAGAAGGAACTGCAAAGAGCAACAAGGCAGTGGCCCTGTTAAGAAAGACCGCTCCACCAGACCTCAAGTCACATCACATTACTGGTCTTAATGCCATCATCTTGTGGCAGAGGGAAGCAGCCACCAGTGCCTGGTAAGAGGAGGTGAGTACAGCAGAGGACCACACACCTTTGAGCTTGCTGTTAGCAGTCAGATCACTGTATCCATGGAACTAATATTTTTTAAGAGACTAATTACTATTTTTACAGCTATTGCTCGCAACAGGCTGCAAAGCAGAATAAATGTGGGTTAAAAAGCCCTCTCAGACTCTGCTTCTGGTAGGGTTGGAACATCAACACTTGCCTCTCCAGGATCAAATTTCTCCCAAACAATTTCCCAGTCTTGTGGGGTATTTATACGGACTCTTACTTGAAAAGATCAGAAAGAGAGTAAATGATTTAAAATACTTTCAGAAGTGTCTTAGCCCAGAAAAAGGCAATGGGAGCTTCACAACAGCCTTCAAATAAGGGTAGGATTTCATTCATTTCTTTTTCTTTTCATTCTTTATCTAGATGGAGTGTGGAAGAGGAAATTAGCAGTCAGCTAAGAAACCTGAATTATCAAAATGTATAAAGTTGTCTGTCTCTACTATAGGGAACCTTGGCTCTTGTAGTCCGCTTATAGTGAGACTTTTTCTGCTTGAAATGAAAGATGGAGGACAGAAAATACCCCCAGCCTCTCAGTCAAATACAGATGCTTCCTGGGTGGTTTCCTCAGGTGTGTTATTTAAACTTCAAGACAGAAATTATATTAAACTCCTGCACATTTCTTCAGAACCTTTATTTTAGATACAAGTGAGCGGTATAAAATTTACTTTGGATGATAAACAAACAGTAAGAAAGAGCAGCCCAAACAAAGAGTTTTTAGAAAGGGAAATGCAACAACTGTGAGAAAATAAGTTATGCATGCTCCCAGATGATCTTCTGTCCTTTCCACATATGCACACAAAGAGAACACAACTCACAAAAATGTCACATTTCCATGACTGTACAAATCAGTCTCTTCAAAAGAAGTAGGAGGGTGTAGTAGAAGGATAGCAATAATTATTTGGACTTTCTGAATGAAGCAATGAAAAGTGCAAAAGAGAAGGGAAGGGAAGGGAAGGGAAGGGAAGGGAGAAGAAAAAAAAATGTCAATACAGACCATTACAGATTGTTTGTTTTCAACTATGTCTATAATAGCATACAAGAAAGAGGTATGGAAAGANAGGGAAGGGAAGGGAAGGGAAGGGAAGGGAAGGGAAGGGAAGGGAAGGGAAGATTACATGCTGGGCTTTTCAGATGTTAAAAAGAACAATGGGGTCAGTTCACACTGATTTTCAGTGAGAGGTGAATCCCTATCTTTCTTACACTCTACTGGAAGTCCAATCTGAAAAAAAAGAAATTCCTAAACATTACCTAATGGTTTCTGTTTTTATCTAAGTCTAAGAAGAAGTCTTCAATTCTATACGGGCAGGGGCAGGACTGTTCACTCCTCTTCATCTCCCCCCAGTTGTGCCACTTTGAGACTTTGCATATTAATGTTTACAAGACTGTTTGACTCACAGTTTGAGACAGCAGCATTAAAAATAGCAGTATAGCTATTTTAAAACATTTTCTTAATGTTCTAATATTAAGGTTTTTTAAGTTTTTAATGCTCGGGAAGATCTTTTTCTGTTCTGTTAAACTGAGACAGCCTTCCTCTGTTTTCTGCTGTAGAATAGCAGCACTGTCTAAGAGCAAACTAAACAGCTTTTCCAAAAAACATTAGTTTTTAAGGTTCATCATATGACTGAAAATTAAATTCTTCAAGTATGTCTAAGCTTCTCTGAATTCAGAGCCACAGTAAGGGTTTTAATCCTGATAGCAGAGTAGTCAGCTACAAGGACCTTTGAAAACAAATGGGCATGCTAGACAACAAACAAAATGGAATTTTGCTCTGATGTGTACAACCCTCCCACCTCTGTTCTTATATGGGAAGCATTAAGATTTTTTTGGCTTGAGGCACCAGACCTAAAGAGTTGACATAACTAGAGCTCTGGAAACTCTGCCTGGAAAGTCACAAAGGGATGGAAGGTAAAATCAAGTTTTAAACTGGATGAGGAAAGTCTGGGTAAGGGCAGAAAGCTAGAGATTTAAAAAAAGCTATTATATGGCACACTGCCTGAACAACAAGCTGATTTCCCATAATGCTGACAGAAGTACATGCATTAAAGCAGTTTGACTTTATAAAGTTACCGGTATTAAGATGACCGGGCTTATATTATAAAATGGCACGAATTGAAAAGAAAAGGTTTAATCTTTCCATACAGATCACTTATACTTCATGCATTAAAAACATGGGGACAGGCAACCCTAATAGATAAATTATCAGCTGAGAAATCTGATGACTCATTCAGGAGCTAGCTACATAGATCCTCATCAGGAAAGAGGAACAAGTTTCATGGGGTTTTTTCTGTTTGGCTTTTTAAAAATTTATTTAAATGAGAGGAAAAAGTCACGCAAGGACAGGACTTTGCTTATGAGTTTCAGCTTGATAATATGTACTGGGAAAGCTTTCAAGCAGATGAAGCAGAAATAGTCCCAAGTGTCAGAATACTGAGTAGGAGGCAAGTGGCAATTTAGAGCTAAAATAACCCATTTTTTAGACACAGTAGGCATCTCTCATTGGGGTTCCGAAAAAGAACTATTGTTAAATACTGACTTTTAGTGAGTTGGTAGAAGTCTTGCTCTTTATCTGAAAGTATAGCATTTGAAGGCCACACTGGAGGCCACTAAGTCACCTTGACTTACACGAAGTTGATTTAAATAATTGGGACTTCTAGTTTTCTGAGAAGAGACACAGAATAGAGGCATGTTTTAGTTCTACAACTGAAAAATAAGTATTTCAGAAAGTCAAGATGATATGAAATTATGGCCAAAACTGCAGGGTTTTTCCACCTGACTTTTTACAGAAGCTGTTAACATTCCATATTAAGTATGGGAATATTTACTTGAGTCTCCAGGGTGGCCAGAACCAGCTCATTTTGCATTTCTACAAGATCTGAAGGGCAATTTCAGAATGTCACATTTCATCACAATTAATGTCAGACACAAGCCACATTTTTGGTCAGTTAGACCTATTTTTCCTGCCTTTCAGGAAAGCTGGAGAAGCAGACAGAAAGGAAATGGTGCTGTTCCAACATTCATTAAACAACAGAATCGATCATCATGATGCAGGGTAAGACAGTAAAATGGGCTGATTAAGGTCTCTTGGCATTCTGGTGTTACACCACTGGATGCCTTAGACTAAGGCTGCTGCACAGTTCTTGCCTTGTTAAAAATTAGCAAGTATTGATCATTATATTTATCCTGACTGGGAAGGGGTCAGAATCAAAAAAAAACCCAAATAAGAACATGAGAGACAGCTTGGGATTTGAGCTCCTGGCTCCCTTGCAAACCAGGTTGTCAATACCCACTGGTATCCATCAAATAGCAGCAACACCCCTCTCAGAACAAATGACATCTTTTTTCCCCTTCCTCGGTGCCTCTCCTTGAGACTTGCTCCAGAACCTTACACCATAATGGTTAGAACATTTTTCCATATCAATTTATTCAGGGCCACTTTTGTAACCATCATGCCAAACCATCCTTTAGATTTAATCTTCTATTATCTTTGGCACAATGACATTGCCAGCTGCAGCCGTAAGTAGAATCAGGAAATCTCAGTTGCCATCCCCTAACTCATCAGCCTCAGCAAGAGAACAGTAGGTACCACTCCAGCACATGCTGTGGGCTTCCTATTTCCTCTAACATTTGATGCTGCTTCCCTGAGCACCACTAGGGCAATACCAGTTTTCCAAGCTGTGCAAATTTTGGTGTTCTCCTTTCAAGCATTAAGGACTTTGGGGTTGGCTTGCTTACATCCTTTTTCAGTAGGTACAGAAATAGGATGCTGTCATGCCCTTGGATCCATCACCTCCTCCAATTTCCATATATTTTGTGCTATCTCCTTATCCCAAACTGACATTCCATCCTGCATATCAGAAGACAGAGGAATGCAGTCAAAAGAGGGTAAGAGGAACTTTGGCACAAAATATTATGGGATTTATTGCACTGAATTTATGCAGCATAGGTTTCTCAGTTTAAGGCATGGAATCTGACAACTTTAATTGATTGTGAAATGATAGAATAGTTTTGCACAGTACAGTAAAAGTTTTACATATGAAATAAAAAGTGATGCAAATAGTAATAAATTGTATTTATTTTACAAAAACAACAGTGCTTTCCCAGGATTAGGAGCCCACAAGCAAATTTACAGGGATGGGCCAGCTGTCTTCAAGCGTGTAAAAGTAGTAAAGAGCTTAAAAGGTGCAAAATGAAGCTTATACAAAGAGGTAGATGCTCTGCTGAGGTCCTGTGCCCTGCAGAATCTCTTCCTGACACTTATCCTTCCCGTCATCCATCCATGGTCATGTCTACCCCTCCAGCTAAGACTGTGAACACAGAATTGCTGGTCACCCATGACTCTGTCATTGCCAGCATCTTGAAAAAATGCTTCCTCAAGACCTCCCGTTCCAGACTTTTAACTAACGAGATTGTGCAGAGGAAACCCACTGAACCCCTCTCCAGACAATATGCAGAAAAAAAAGAAGGCAAAAGAGAAGAGGAAAGAACCCACACGTGTGGTTTTACATGGCCCAGAATCTCCATACTGCCATCAGGCTGTGCAGGACCTTTCCAACAGCTCCTTCCTACTCCTGGCACATCAGGGAGAGAACGGAAAGCCTGAACACAGCAAGGGCAGGGACTGATAGCCAGGAGTATAAGTTATGAGCTGCATTAACCTAATTTTAACATCATAAAGGATACATGGCAGTTACCAGGTGCTGTTGTACAATCTCAAGTACTCTGATTTGGACTGAGCTTTCTTATCAGCTATATGGCGAGTGGCTTAGTTGTGTGCTAAATGTAAGCAGAAGTCATTAAGCCTAGCACCATTTCTGTGCTTTGACTTCCTCATAACCTCTACCTAAAGATGTAGGCAATAACATAACAATAACTCCAGACAAGTAGTATTATTAATGGCATGGATGGGGATGAAGGGGGAAAGTTTTTAGACATTTGAATTTCAGGAATGAAAAATAAATCATATTATCCTTAAAAGTTGATAATATCTGGAAGCCCCGAGCATGAGCCAAGATTTCTTTGTGCAGGCCACCATAAAGTTACTTTAACAAGTTACTCTAAAAAAAGTCATGTTCTTTCTTTTCTACTCTACCTTTCTGCTACTTGTCACAGACAGTATCAGGATACTACAGACAATGGCAAAATAGCCTAATCCACCACAGAAAATCCTATATTTCAGTCTCAAAGCATTGATTACTTTACATTTAGAGGAAAAGCTCTCCGCCTTTAAAATTTTGTAATGGATAAACAACAAATAGAAATTCTATTTACTGTTTTAAAATTAAAAGCACTAAGCTGCTTGGACTGCTTATACTTTTTCAGGATCTGTACAAGTGTGCCCAAATATCACCGTGTTCTGGATTTAATGCATGACATATTTTGCAATTAGCAGCAATAACCCACATGATACAGCACCAGAAAACATATTCAGGTTAAAGCCAAGAGAGAAGGTGCAAAGAGAGAGCATACAGCCAAAAGCTTTGCAAGTAACCTCCTCAACAGGCAAATTTCCATAATTCTGCCAATGAATCTGGAAGCTAGATCTTTCTTTTTCATGTGAGCAACCTTTGCACTAGCAATACTGTAAACCTGTTTCAGTTTTCTCTTGACACAGATGACTAATTGCAGGGAAAAATCTAAAAAAGACCTGAGGGAGGTAAATAAGGTTAGTTTAGTTTACTAGATGAGCAAGGGGAAACAGACAAGCAGAAAAAGCTAAAGGAGAATTAATGGCAGGAGAAATGCAAGCCATTCAGAAAAGCCTGTTGTTTTACTGAGAGCAGTGCCAGAGCCTTGGGGATTCCTGGTATTCAGCAGAGATGATGCAATCTGTAAATGTAAGTCAGCTCTGCTTCCCCACTAATCACACACCCCATTAAAAAATAGCTAGGGGGAAAAGCCCTGGAAGCTTAGATTGAGGCAAGCAGCAATTTTCTGTGGTCCTTTCTGAACTATTGACATAAATCCTACTCTCCTCCAAAGGAATGGCTGCCCTTCCACCAAATCAGAAGTTCCCGAAATGATAGTTCAATGCCGCAGGAGGTGACAGCTCAGTGGAGAATGATAAGAGAACTAAGGACAGCCAGAAATGGCTCAGAAAGTGTTGCTGTTCCTGCTCTAACCTGCCACTCTGCATTTATATTTGTATGGTCCTTAACACAAAAATAGAACCTCTGGAAAGTTTTCCAAGTAGTGCCTTTCCATGTTATAAACTGTGCAAAGAGGTATTTTCCACTATGCAGTCATACCTCCTCTCTCACAGCTATGCTTCAAAATACATTTTCCTTCTGGGGGGATATATGATACAAGCCATTTGCAGCAGAACAGCATGGAGATTAACAGTTTCTCAGCCTCCTTTAACCTGAGAAATCACTGCCCATTTGTGCCACCACGACTCACTGCATTGTTGCAATTGTTCCTTTATAACTAAGCAAAAATTAGAGCAAAACATGAGTGTTCATTAATTCCTTTTTTTTTTTTTTAATCACTTCTTTGAAAAGAAATGAACTTTTATGTGAAGAAAATAAAGCAATTCCAGTCATTTCATGGACCACAGTATATGCCTCAAGGAGCATCTTTGGATCATGGGGAAGGAAGTATTGCTGGAGCAAAGCCTGTTTCTAAACCAGCAAGACAGCCTGGTGGAAGCCCTATTCCCACAAAGGCATGGGGTTTCTTTATGACCACAGCCAGACTGCTGCTGCTGCTCTATCTTAATTACAGCTATCTTGGCTGTCTCTCCAGTGCAAACACACTGACAGAGACCATCAACATAGTTTCTTCCCACTAACACCAGTGGGAGATGCACAGTCATAAAGTCAGATCAGGTGAAGGTCAGAGCATGCAAGCCCTCCAGCATTCTAGACAAAAGGAAAATGTTATGCTTGAGTTGGAACTGCTACCTGTAAAAATCAACCATCCATTAGCTCAGAGACTGTCTCTGCCCGTCTTCTTCAACTACACACACACATTTACATACTTTTTGAGAGGGAACTTTCCTCATCAATACACCTGCTCAGCCTGGCATCAATAACTCTGCCTGAAGTCCAAAGTAACAGTTTGTCACCTCTACTAACACACATGCTCAGTTTGGATGACATACCCTCTTTAATCATGTCCTAAGCACAGCTCTACTCTATTGCTTTATTTGAAAACTAAATATATTTGGCACTGTCTTGCCTCATTCCCACATAAAATTGAGACAAGGAATGAAAACCCATTGTAAGTAAGGATAAAGCAACCTTTGTTAAAGTTTGCTCTACGATGCTTAATACTTAAGAACTTTGGATCATCTTTGGATGAAAGGAACCTGGCTGGTTCATATTTTTGTTTCACATGGGGACACAAAGTATATTCTCCCTGAGGAATTTTCTCAACAACAACAAAAAGAGAAATTTTCCAGTTCAGTTAAATATTTTCACATAAAATTTAGTGGCAATATGTCCCTCTCCCAGAGGAGAAGGGATTCTCCACCAGAATGGAGAATCACTGCAAAGCACCTGTGTTGCCTTAACTACCACAGCCACCTGCCTCCTCCCCATCCTTGGCTCTTAATGCTTTCTCCAACCACTTATAATCCCTATTACCAACATCAATCAGCCAGAGGAGGGTCCAAGAAAGAGAAAAGGCAGCTCATGACTCTAAGAGACTAGAAGAGAACCTGAAGGGTCAAAAAGAAATACAAGTAATTAAGTCTGTAGAGAGACAGTGGAGAAGAAGAGTGAGGCAAAGTAGAACAGAGTCAGAGGTATATCCTCATCATCCTAGTCTCTCACTACACTTCTGGAAGCAAATACTTAAAATCTGTTAAAGCCAGCAATGTTAAATAGCAAACAGTTTTGGCAGTCAGTTTCATCACCACCTGCAGCATACATTGCCACAAGTGTATGGGATCTTCAACCCCTGCATTCTCCTGCCACATGAACTGCTCCCAGAGCCACAGGGCTGGGAAACTCCAATTATCCAGTTCTTCAAGATCCAGGCAGATCCAACAAGAACCTCAGAGCTATCCAGAATTCCCCTCTAAATTCATCAGAAAGTCATTGAACTGGAGTTGCTCTGAAATACATTCTTCTTTGCAAAGGAAGAATTTTTATTCTTGACCAACTTCTCCAGCTTTAGTAATTTTCCTACATGTCAGTTCTTAGACAAACATCAGGAGGTGAGCAATTGACTTTCTCTATGAAACACATGCTGTATTTCATGCTCATTTCAATTCTATTCCACCTCTCTGATGAGGTTTTCTCTCAAGAGTTGCTTTAAAACTGGTAAAGCAGATGACAGGTCCTGAAGTTCCCTGAATGACCTTTTCCATTGTGTTAGCTTAAATAGGCTAGAGCAAATTAGCAAAAAAGCAGCTGTTCATTTTTTGCTTCCTTTAGTGTGGATCAGCTGGGGATATTGCTTTCTGTATTGTAATTTCAGCTTTAAAGACTATTTAGCTATATGAGAATTTTTGCTGGCAGTAGTTTTTCTGACAAATTTTACTTTAGACATTATTAAAGATTAAGGCAAAACAATTACTATTTAACAATTATGGTTAGTACTAATAGCACATCTGTTTGGTTTGAAAAGGTTGTCTCTGCTTCAGAAAGGCTAGACATCTATTTTAAACATCTTTAACACCACATAAAACATATAGATTACTAAAAAAGGAACCATAAAGTTCTGTGATCACAGTTTAGCAGTCTCCCGGTCAATTCTTCATGGCTACTAGGGAGAATATATGAAACCTGAACCAAACAAGCAGGGTGTAAAACACTTAAACAATAAGAAAACTAGGCAATATTTCTCATTTACAATTGCTTTGATTTTTCCAGTTCATCAGAGACACTAGTGAAGGGGACATTTCCCACTTTAGTGATTTTCCTCCTCTGAATGCAATAAGGACTTCCTGTTTTCAAGGCATTGGTGAGACAGTTTAGGAATCCTCTGAGGTTTTGATGCCAGATCCTCCTCTGACATAAAGAGGAACTAATGGCTGCAATCACCTTGCCTGCAGCAGCATTGATGTTTTCAAAATACAAGCCTCTGGATTTTTTAAGGATCACTGAGTTTTTACTCGCAAGGAAGCAACTTATTAACAAGGATAGGGGCCCCGGGAGTGGATTGATCTTTCCCATAACTGAAACATTCTTTGCAATACATTTCACTTCTAATTCATATTAGGAAAAACAATTACTGACACTCACATGCTAGAATTGATTAATTTCCTGTCCCCTCTGGCTGAAACCTTACATCACAAAAGACTGCATAGCACCACACCACTAGCAAGGTAGAAGAGTATTTATTTACTTAGTTGCTGGAAAATACAATTTATATGCAATTTCAGTAAGAACTACATCTGTTTCCCTTTTCCCCTTCTGTTCAAAAATTAATGAGTGAACCTTTCTTCCTAATTCTCATGTATGATGGGATCTTCCCCAGGATTTAGACTTTGTGCATCACTTTGAGTCCTCAGACTCCTGAAACACTCAAAGGACAGAGCACTTGCTCAGGCCCTGCTGAAGGACTCTCTGGCCTCAGATCGTTCCATCAGATTGTGGTACCTACGATGAGAGTTCAGCTGCCCAAACTCCTTTTATATTCACTGAAAGAGACAGGCAGCTCCAAAAGGTAGTTCACACGAGCTCCTCACATCAATGTTTCTCACATCAATGACAAAGGAAACCAAAGGAATCTATTGCTATGTTCTGTACCACTAAGATAGTCCATATTACTAGACAAAGGTCTGCTTCCCAGTTTCTAGGGGCCACTCATGTGCCTTGGTTGTCTCATGGTGGAAGTAGGGCTGAGAGCACATTGGCCCAATTCTATTCTTTATCTCGTGCTTTGTTTTCCATGAAAAGGAAAACCAGGCAAAAAGTGGGAAGGAGTGTGGCACCATGCTACATTCCAAGAGGTTCCCAGCAAAATCCCTGGGGAGAATTTGCCTCACTAAAAGAAATGCCTCTGGTGCCATCCAAGTAAGAGATGCAGTTCCATGCAGCTCGTTTCTTTCTTTTCATTTTTCTCTTGTGGCATAATGTATTCCTCTTATAAACAGTTTACTTCTGTATTGAAAAAGAGAGATTGGACTGGCTTTATTCACCTCTTGGAAGATACAAGCACTGCAGGTTTCATCAAGGGTAGAAGATAGCTCTGGATCTACATCCTGAAACTCCATTTAAACCCACAACACAAACTGTGAATGGAATCTTGCACGGTCACAGCCGTGATAACATCTCCAGGGGACAATTCCAAATTTCCCTCCAGAGAGCTTAGTGAGGTGTGGTCACCATCATGGAGGTCAGCCCAGTATTGACTCACAGCCTCCCCTTCTTGGGAATCTGCAGCCAACAGTCCCTGGCATTCTGGCAGAACCAGGGCTTGCTTAGGTCAGTGTGAGCTCAGGTATGTTCATGAACTGTGTACACAGTGAAGGCTACTGTGCCTTCACAGGCACTAGGAAGAACTGCTAGGAACACAGGTCCTAGGCAGAACAGCCTTTATTCTCTCTCTTTGTTTAAAGAGAATGCAAACCCAGTTGGCTCCTTGAAGCAGACTGCGTTTTAACTCTGTTCAAGTTTGAGGCAAACAAACCAGAGTATTACTCATGCTCATTATGAGTGCTGAGATGCTCCTAACAAAATGAGCTCCTTAAAAATGTATAAAAAGTAGGAGGGAAAATGCCTGGAAAATGGTTAAAGAACATGTTAACATCCCATAGGCAGAGATTTAGGAACACTGAACTGATTTTTTTCAAGGATGGAATTCTTTCCAAGATACTCAGAGGACTGTTCCGGAAAATGGTTTTCAAGACAACATATTTAAGTTTAAATGGGACTGAGTATTAAATGGGACAATTAAACTAAATGGGACTTATATAGATAATGATCTGCAGACACTGTTCCAGGGACTCCAAAGTTAATTTCTAGACTACACCCGTAAGGAAAGAAAGAATGTATATTGACAGCTATTAAGAACCATGTCTGCAAATGACACAGAAGGGAAAAAGATAGGCACTTAGAAGAATTTTTTTATCCAAAATTCAAAAATTTGTTTTTCAGTTTACAGGACTGGCCCAGGGAAAGCAGCACAGGGCACCCAGACCATGCAGACTGGTCAGGGGCAAGGTTATACAATGACCCTACTACACTCTGTCTGGTGTTTTCATCAAACATCAGTTCTTTGAGGTCTTTGCACCTTTTTATCCTCCAATCTTGTTTTGAATCCTTGTTCTCTTGCAATACTGGATTTTAATAGGTTTGAAAAGCTGTATAATTTATAAACCCTATGGTGGGCAAAAGCACAAATATTACTCTATTTTTAAATACATCCACATAAAACAATTCTCAAAGGATAGAGCCTGAACTATACACCAAATAAATGAATCAATATTTGCAGAACCTTTATAATTACCTTTTTTTCTGTGCTGAAATAGGGCCATATTGTGCTTTATGGTCACCATTAATTATTAAAATATTTTCCTGCACTAGTGTGCATCCATACATAGCACCTGCTCTGTGGGTCTTTTCAGGTCAGAGTCTTTCCCACTGACTTGTGCCTGTCTCGTGGCTCTCCATCTGAGCCCTCCAGCATTCCCCTGGGATTGCCGGCAAATGCTCCACAGTGTTTTCCTGGCTCGTTGTTCAATCTGTCTGCAAAGTCCTTGAGTCTTTCACTATCAAAACCAACCTGTCTACACTTCACAAACAAATGCCAGGGAGTTTCAGCCATGTTTATGAATGAAAACAGCTGTGCTTTTCTCCAGTTATACAAGGACAGCTGCTGGCAAAGAGTTTTAATAAAACAAAACTTCAAGATACACACACACCGTGTCACCAGTGGGACCCCACTCAAAGCAGTCTGTGGCAGTGGCTGCTCTGTGTACAGGTGTTTGTAAGCATGTTTTAGCTGCTACCAGCAATTTTGCTGAGGGGCCTGAGGCCCATAATTTCTCGAGGTCTTAGCATCCAATACATACAAAAATCAAAGTTGTAAACTCTCCCAAGATGAGCAGTCCTCCATTTTCAGTGCTACCAAATTATCAATTCACTTTCCAAATGATAGTGGAAGTAATTTGGTGTGTGGTTTTCAATTTTTTTTAAATATAAACTCACATCTTTTGGTCTCATTTTTTGTAACTGTTATAAAAATTACATTTCTATTTGATTTTTCCCATTTAACTGCTTTCCCTTTTTAGCTGCTGTCTGGCCTCCTCTTGTCTACAGTGAGAGGAACAGCCTCCATTTTTTAAGATCTGGGGGTTTTTTTAATATCTAGCTGGCTGCTTTTTATTCCTATTAACTTGGCCATGATTCTTCATAACAATTAGTCCAGGACATCTTCAGCATTTTGGTAGGGTTAATAACATCAAGATACTGGTTTGTATATGGAAATTGTAGACATACATTTGAAGCACTTTAATTTGTATTTATGATTTGCTCAGTGCTCAGTGTGTGGTTTTCAAAAGAGTTAAACTCATGTAAAAGAGAATTTCTGAAGATTCTGCAATAATTTTAAAAATACACTCCTACAGAAGGTATTCATTTTATTATTTCACATTATAAATGTCAGAGGCATTTGTCCATATTGGACCCTGAATCTTCTTTTTTGCATCTGTGCGCCTCACTCCATCTAAACAAAAAAGACAGGCAGGACATCCTGATAAACCATTAATTAGGGAGGGAATGACTTCTTTGGCAGGTAATATCCCTTGAACACACTCATTTGGTATCTAAACCCACATCACTTGTCGTTATCCCTTCTGACTCAACAGATTTTTGTCCCAAAGGAAGAATTCCTGAAAAAATAATAAGCTAGAAAAAGCAGGGCTCATTTTAGAACTACGGTTTTATTAGCCACCTCCACTGTTCTGCAATTATCCCATCCCCAATTCCCCACTGGGGTGAAACATAACAAGCACTTAAGAGTATCTAGTACAGAACAGGTCCGGACAAAGAGCTGGGAACAACAACTACAGGAGGAACTAAAGTAGTTGGTAAATAATTGTTTATGTTATAGGTCACAATACTGGGTTTACCACTTCCACCCCTATGCAAAGGTCCACAGTGTCTTTAAGCAGCCTAGTAAGTCAGTCATTAGCTTTTACACCCTCTCAGCTCTGACTGTCACATTGCTCAGTATGAACCCACTAATCCCCTCAGGGCTGCCAGGTTTACTCGAGGTCTCCCTCGACAAGCCGTTAGGNAAAAGCCGGTAGGAGTGATTCTGCTTCACAAAATTCCAGTTAGGTCTCATGGGGAAGGTAGTGATCACTTTCCATTGTAATACTGTTGAAAAAAATTGCACTAATTCCTTCACTAGGCCAGCCTAAAAAGAAAAACCAAAGTGTGTTTTTCAGCCTAAAACCCACACGTGTTTAAAGTTCGGTTGCACAGCAGAACACAGCCTGATTCTTGAGTGCATTGGCCCTCAAGCACAGCAGCCCACAGCTGTGCAAAAGTGAGTGCAGAACATCTCTGCAGATTGCTCAGTGTGCTCTGGGAACATCTTGTACTCTGTAGTGGACATCCTGAATTCTGAGACAAGGACAGAGCTGAAACCACTGCAAACAAGGTGTAAGATGACACAACATATTTGCTCTCTCNTTTTTTTTTTTTTTAAAGTGGTGGTTTTAATTTAATTAGATTTTACATTGCTAGGCTTCCACTTAGGTTACAACAGCTCCAGCAATTCTAAGCTCCCCAGAGCCCCAGTAAATGGGCTGGCTGCCTGAAATAGTTATGGGGAAGACCTCGTAAATATTACCCTTTTCCTCTGTGTATGCTAGAGGCCTGGATATACTTGCATGGAGGAAATTCCTATGCATGGCCAGGTAAATTAAAGAGTGAATATTGAAAAAGATGAACCACTCATGTAACAAAAGAGCATAGTATGAACTACAACCTGCAGCAAGCACAATGCAGCTTTCATGTGCTGTTTTGTAAGACAGCTTACCTTGACTTTCTAATTCCCTAACTGCAACTGAGAAAAACAAAATCTAGCTCACCACGATTGTCAGAGATTTTTTAACCTACTTACCATTCTTATTAGACTGTTGATACTAATCCATTTAGGCTTTCCAGCAATATTATCAAATTTCTAGTAAAATTACATAAAGTTACATTAAAAAACTCTGCAGGATATAAATTTTAAGTAATTTCCTGTCCCTGTTCAGGAAAATTCATCACCTGAAAAGCCTAGCTCTGAGATTTTTAGTGCTCAGGAGTGTGCATATTTCAAAAACTCAGCATGTGCATATTTCAAAAGCTCAGAACAGTCAGAGTCTATGAAAATGAGGGCTGTAATATAAAACTGATGACCTCAAATCCCATGACGCTGCAGTCAAAGACAGGAAGTATTCATAGGGTCAAATCTTCACAAAAACTGTTTAAAAGCCTTCAGGTTACCATTCCTAAGACATAGTGACAACTCGTCAAGTAAATGTATTTAAGATATGGCAAAGATATGATTTGCTTGGTTATCTTATATCAGTTGCCATTTGCTCTGAATAACAAACTCAACATGTCAGTTTACTGATATGAAAGTTCAGGAAAGTTTCTTCCATTCTGAAACCTGCTACAGTTTGCAAAATACTGCCCATATTGAAAACATGGAACATAAAATTCTTGTGCAGAGCCGCTTATTTTTGCATATGAGCATATTGTGACATTAATTTCTGTTTCCAACCAGCAGTTGCTACTGCCTCAGCATGTGAAAGGATAAGAAAATGGATGGGTTTTTCACCTGCAAACTTGCTGGTCATATTACCAGAGAGAGGAGATGCTGAGAAATGTTCCTATTTGTGCTCCATTATTACTGAGTGAGTAGGATCATGATAGCAAAAAGCTAGAGCTTTTGACTTCTCTGGCTGCAGAAACTCTGCAGTACTGTAGATGCCCGAAGCTGATCTATGCACAGACTCTGTACTTTGATGAATACTCTGCACTGGGAAACAGTACACTAAAAAAAAAACCTTAGAATTCTTCTTTTTCAAAAGACAGGTTTCTGATAAAGCCTGCAAACTTCTTCTAGTAATTTCTAGAGAATTAGAGGGAATGACACCAGTGCAGAGTGGTCACAAAGCTAAAACATTAACTTTAGTTATACTAATATAGGCCACATTCCCACTGTATCCCCAGGGCCCCCATAATCTTCATTGTTCTCACCATGCTACTCTCTCTGGAGAAAGGGGAAGAATGAGTAACCCTTGTGCACACATGTGCAACTTCAACCCAACAAGGCCAGGTCATACTTTTCTTAAACTGATTATCAGTTTTAAATTCCTTGAGGTTTTTTTTTTTACCCACTTGAGAGAAGCAAAAAATTTTCCAGTTCTGAGAGTGGTAAGCACCATTCCCTTGCAAGCTGGTACAGCCCAGCTCATGACTGGTGTAAGTGAAATTGTCCTCAACAAAAGCAGTCTCTTACAGCTCAGGCAAGACACTTGCCTACCACATTCTCATTGCCCTCCACCTTTTTTTGTGATTTCCTTGGAATAGCTACATTGTTTGGAACTGAAGAATACACCTGAATTTACAGGTAAATGAAAGCATGGATTCTGGAGATATTTACAGTGTATGTAGCACTGTATTTGGACATATTTTACATAGTCCTCCTTCTCACCTGTCCTTCCAATCATTTTTACTACCATTTTACTAGCACAAGTCAAGTCAAGGTCACATTGAAATTACAGCTGGTTACCTTACGTTTTCTCTGTGTATAGTCCTTATAAATTCCAAATATGGCAACATATAAGAGCATGACAGGAATTTATTAACAAATAAAATTAGTCAGAGAAAGGGCATCATTGTTTTCTTTCTTATAAAATCCCATCAGCTGAATATGCTAGCCCCCCGTATAAAATAATATCTTCAGGCATTTAAAGGCCATTATTAACTTTACACAGCTGATATACTGCCTTTGCACATCTGGAATTTCTTTTTTTTTTAGCAAGAGGTTAAGGAACAAAACAATCTTTTTTTCAGTCGGTATTATTCTTTTTTAAAAATGCTTAGGTTTGCTATGAGTTTTCCTTTCTTCATATCAAATTATTATTTATGAGCTATACAAGAGGTGCCAAAAGCCAGGCAGCTTTATTTGAAGTGCAGCTCTTTGGAGATGAACTGTCACCTAGACTGGGGCTCAAGGACCTTGAAACTTCTAGATGATATTTAGAAGTTCAAGGTTCCCTCCTGATCTGTGTGTCATCCATGAAATCACTTGAATGTAATCTCCAGGAACTGACAATGGGAAACACCATTGTCACCTAAAAGCCATACCACGTAACTATGGTGAAATGTGCATTTGTAATAATTTTGATTTAAGTGGGAAAAATTGACAAATATAATTTCTCTGACTTGTCATGCCACGGATGAATGCTGATGCTTTGAATGAAGTCAAACATGTTTTTCAGGGTCTTCTTTTGGGTGAAAAATCACAAAGACAGGAGTTCTAGTAATCACCATCTAACCTCTGCTTGCATGGTTCAAAGCATGTTTTGAAAGAGTTTGGCTAAAAACTTCAGTTATTTTACAAATATATTTTGCTTTGGCTTCACTAACACCACCTTCACCGTATATTTCCTTCTATAGGTGTTACTAGGGCAGCAACACGGCAATCTGTGCTAACAATCTCCACTCTGTGAAACCACCTACAGAGAGATTTCTCAGCGGTCACAGATAACTAGGGTGAAATGGTTATCTGCCTCTCTCTGGCTGCCACAAACAACTGTGCCATATAACCTCAGCTGTAAATTAATCAAGCTCCATCTTAAGACAGGGCAAGTCGCTGCTACCCCTAGCATCA
The DNA here is from genome assembly GCA_013397055.1 of Pachycephala philippinensis. Lineage (NCBI taxonomy): Eukaryota > Metazoa > Chordata > Aves > Passeriformes > Pachycephala > Pachycephala philippinensis. Next base: position 218,689 of record VWZT01013650.1, on the reverse strand, counting down.
GTGGCACCTGTTCCTCTACTCTTTAAAAGGAGCTTGGAAAGCACAGAAGGATCATAAGTGTGCAGCTCTATAGCCCACTTATGCGGGACTAAGATACCTGTTGCATTACTTGGAGAGAAGGCATTTGGACTGTGAAGGGAAGAGATGAAAACATGTATGTCTGGTGTGGGAGATTGTGAAAGTATGTCTGGTTTCCCGTTGAGGTTTTTCTCCTTTTCTTTTTTTAGTGCTATAGTAGAAGGAATTTATCTCATTCTCCTTGTTCTGCACCACCCTGGACATTAGGTCTTATCCAAACTTAGCAGGAGAGCTTGAAGGAAAGGGCTCTTTGCATCAGCCTGGCTTCTCTAAGAAAGATTCTTTGAAGAAAGGTTATTGAACAGGTATTTGATATGTTTGCTACCAAAAGTGGAGACTTAAACGTGGAGAGAAAGTACAACATTCTCCTTTCTTTCCCTGCAATTTTCCACACCTCCAGCTTGTCAATTGCACTCCCATTACCAATTTAATTAAATCAATGTAGTTCACTGTGTGAGTAGCTTTTTTAGACTAGGAGATCAATCTGTTAATGAAAAAAAGTTAAGGCATTTGGAGAGGTATTGTGCTTTTAGAGAAGAATAGGAGGTTTCTGAAAAACAGCTTGTAAGACAATACTTGTGGTTGTCTATAAAAGGTATGTTTGCAGCTCACAGATAAGGCCAGCAACTTTGGACTGTGGTGGTTGATGTCCAATAGCAAAAATATTTAACACAAATGACCTCATCATATAGAACACAGACAAAATAAACATCTTAAAATAGGGTAAACCAAACTGTTTTCAAAAATTTAGAAGAGTGGAGTACATCGCACCCATGATTCTCCTTCTTACTTCAAAATTTGTGGCTACGTAAAGTTTATTCAGGTCTTCAGAAAAGGGATGTGACCTGATTAGACAAAAAGTCTTCATAAAACTACAAGATATTTGAAAGACAGTCCTCTCATTTTTTTGCAAGACAAATAACCTCACTCTCTTCCCTATCCAGCATTGTTAAAATGAAAAATGCACTTGACTAAATCACTTCAGATGTCACACAAAGGAAAAACTGACTATGTCTTCGTGCTTCTACAAAATTCAGACCATTTTTATTTAAATAAAACTCCAGTTGCATTAAGAATAAAAACTGTGCTTCTCTAAATCATGACATTTAAACTCTGACACTGAAAACTGATCAGAGAAAACATTTGCCTTTTCAAAAATGTATTTTCGAAGCTGAAAATATTCTTTGAAATTCATCAAATGTAAATTTAGTACAATGGTACACATTACCTACCAAATATTCCTATAATTTTAATCTGACAATACACCATGTTACATATTTTATATAAATGTTGGTACCAATTGACAAGGATAAATCTAAAATTTAATGCTGGAATTGAGTGAAATACAATTATATTTGAAAAGGAACCTCAAATTAATAAACTTGATCACATATGGAGAAGACAACTGATTCAGCACTAATAAATACAGGAAGCTGGAACAAATGCTTGCCATTGGACTCCACCACTTCACTTACCCCACTGGAAGTCCACCGTCATCACTCCATCTAACACAACTTCTTAGTTCAGAAAAGTAAAATAGTTTCAATTTTGCTTTTTAAACTTCATTTGAAAGACCATGGTCTATTGGGACACTAGTGGAAAGCAGTTCAGAACTCAGGATATTAAATTAATTTTCATTACAGCAGAGGCATAGATTTTAGAAATGTTTTTTTCATTAAGACAATCACTCTCCCTTCTCTTATTGCATATTCCTCTTTTATTGCATATTCTTCTTTTATTGCATATTCAAGTGGATTTTTAGGACTTCCTCTACGCATGGCAACAAAATTTTGCTGCTGGACACTGCTCTGTCAGTCCCAAATGATGAACTGTAGGCATCTGGGGAAGAACCAGATGTGTTTGTTGTTCAAGTAACTGAATATGTGCTTCGTAGTTCATGGGCTACATATTTTGTTTGCATTCCCCAACCTAAATATCAAGTCAGGTCTATCAGTAATCATAGCAATTATCAAGCTAGTGCTTAAAAAAAAATGTTTAAGTAGAACATGAGAATATGACCAAGACATGTCCCAGGGTTTTTATTAGATGAGACACTGATGAAACCAAGGGTCACCATAGAGCAAGACCTCCAGTGACCTAGATGGCTCCTAATTTCGACTGTCAGTCCAGCAAAACAAAAACCACCAAGTGTCACAAATAGAATACAGGACAGTGAGCAGTGCTGAGACTTTTGGCTGAAATGCAAGATGGATGATTTCTCCTAAGAGGTGGAGCAGGATACAAGTTTATGGCTTTTAGAGGGAAGTGGAAGGGTAAGGTGAGAGTCTACCTTTCCTTCCTGCAAAGCCCCATAGCCAGCTCCTTCACAAAAAAAAAGGTATGGTCAATAAGTACTCACCTTTTACTAGCTGTGTGCTGAAACCATCCTACAGCGGTCAGCTCTGATTCCTAAAAATGCAAAGTAAAATTCCCTTTGTTCTTTCTCCTATCTGTAGGATTTTGTTTTGGTTTTTGGTTGGTTGGTTGGTTTTATATTTTTGCAGTAGGTATTTTTTACTATTTTTTTTCCCGGGCTTTGGCTGAATTTATTGTGTTCTTACTTTTAAAACTTGCTGGCTTCATTACAGCATGCACACTAATATGTTTATTTTTGCATTTTTCCAGTACACTGCTTTTTACACACCAACTAAGCACATAACACCACATTAGACATGAACAACACTTAGGGTATGATGCTTTTGTTCTACCCTGCTATCTGGCAGATATTCTTACAGGTATTTTCCTATAGACTGTGGACAGCATCAATATGGATGGGAAAAGAGTCAACAAACATTGGTTTACCTGGCAAAGTTTTGGTAGTGGGGGGAGCTGCAGAAGCGGTTTCTGTGAGAAGAAACCAGAAGCTGCTCTCATGTCAAACAGAATCATTTCCAGCTGGCTCCAAGATAGACCAAAGCTGAGACAATCATATATTGGTAGCATCTCTGTACTAACATATTTAAGAAAGGGTAAGAAAGCTGCACAACTACAGCTGAGAAAGGGAAGTGGGAATGTGGGAGAGAAACAGCTCTGCAGACACCACGGGCACTGAAGAATGAGGAGCAGGAGATGCTCCAGGTACCAGTGCAGAGATTCCCCTGCAGCCCATGATGAAGACCATGGTGTAGTAGGCTGTTCACTCCCACAGAAGCGAGCCCATGGAAGTCCACAGGAGAGCAGATATCCTCCATCTACCTGCAGCCCCTGGAGGACCCACACCAGAGCAGGTGGGTGCATCTGAAGGAGGCTGTGACCCCGTGGAGCGCTTGTGCTGGAGCAGGTTTTCTTACAGGACTTGTGATCCATGCTGGAGCAGTCTGTTCCTGAAGGACTGCACCCCATGGAAAAGATCCACCTAGGAGAAGTTAATGAAGGACAGTGTACCATGGATGGGACTCCACACTGGAGCAAGGGAAGGAGGAAGAAGTAGCTGAGAAAAAGTGTTATCAACTGACTGCAAACCCTGAACCCTCTGTTTCCCTGAACTGCTCAGTGGGAAGGAGGTAGAGAAGTCAGGAGTAAAGTTGAGCCTGAAAGAAAGGAAGGAGTGGTGGGGAAAGTATGTTTAGGGTTTTTTAAATTTGTCATTATCCTACTCCGTTATTAACTGTCAATAAAATACAAAATTCACTTACCTGAGTTGAGGTTTTTATTCCCATGATGGCAGTTGTTGAGTGAGCCTTACCTTGTAATAGCTTTTTGTATTTTCTGTCCCTGTCCTATTGAAAGCGTGATTGCTAGAGCAATTTGGTGGGTAGCAATCCACCACATAAGGTTAACCACAAGAATAAAAAATGTCATTTTCTAGAGTGTTCCTATATCCTGGGTTGTTCAGGTAGATGCCTGGCATAAACATATGACAGATGCCAGGTATACAAGGTAATAAGCCAGAGCTAATCAATGGCTCTTTGAACACAAATTCCTTCTCAACTAGTTGTTCTGTTCTTCAGGTCAGCTGAAGGTATGATGTGTGTATCCTATTTCTTGTTAACTAAAATGAAGGAGAGGGAAACCTTTATGTTCAGTGCTACCTGGAGCAGTTCAAGAACATTTCAACCCATTGACAAAAAAAATCAAGGAAATGCAGCATGAAGTTTTCCATTTCACAGAAACAAATATACTTGACATGAAATCTCGAATAATCTCCTTACCCCCTTCATATGTACTCCATGTGAAGGAGTTTACTTTTTTCTCTGAATGACATTTTAAGGACAGGCTGCCAAGCCCATTTGTCCCTCCATTTGCAGTTAATTTGTGTTTGCATGAGGTTTCCACATGCTGTTCAGTTTTCTGGTAGGGAACAGTTCGTTTCCTTTCTTCAATGAGTTTCCTTTCTGAGAACATGCTGCACTGCCACCATTAGAGGAGCTGCAACCCTCACACAAAATTATGGGCAATCAATATTTCTTAAAAATACCAAAATAAATGCTCAATACAACTCAAAAAGTTATATCTCACATAATTCAATTTGGCATCTTGCAACAGAAGCACAAAAAGTCAGAAGGCAGTTTTGGGCTATGATCTTGCATGACATTTGTAGAGTTTTGTCAACTGCCTAATTAATCCCATCACTACATTTGCAAGCAACAATTCCACTGCATATTATCTGAAAACAACGCCTCAATCCCTAAAAAGCTATCTAACAGATATCTAACTTGTTTAGTTCTGATGACACTGTCAACCACAAGAGGGGGAGACCTCAGCCCTCCAAATACTCTCTTGATTCATACTGCTGCATAATTTTTGTTTTAATAACTTTGGCTTTAAAATCTTCTACTATAACAAAATTAAGAATTTTTTTAAATGGGAAAAAAAAGAAGCAGACTAATTTTGTGCTTCCACTATCACAAGATCGGAGCTATAGCTTTCTAAGGAAAACACAGAAGCAATAAAATCAGGTATTATCATATTCTAAAGCCACTCTAATTCACATAGAGGAAAGGAATAGCAACAGCTGAAATATGCCCTTTAGAATAACAACTAGAATTAATCTTTGCCATAAGACTTTGTAATATATCCTCATTGTCTTCAGTGACATATGCTGTTATCTTAGTATATTAAATACCTAATAATCGTAAATTACTTAATTTTCACAATGCATTTACTTCGAGCAGATTTTATTAATAATCTATTCTGTACATGGGACAGCTCACTGACAGTATTTCAGAAAATTATCCAGATCTACTATTTTCTGTCATACTCATTTTCTTCTTTTATGATTTTTCCTTTCAATTTCCTCCCCATTTATCTATTGGCTATTATGGAATAATAGACAAGGAAGAGTTTTATTTTATGAAGATTGTGTATGTCAGGTTTCAACCCAGAAGGAATTCCTATAGGCAAGATATTTGCATATTCAAGCTTTTAATTTCCAGCATGCAAAAAGAGAGATAGTGTTCCTCACTGTTGAGGGAAGTCCAGTTTTTATGATGTAAGCTATGAAGCTTACAGATATTTTCATATGGTTTGTCTATGAGCTGTATGTATGCTGTACAGCACATGAAGTTCAGGGTACCCTTCCTGGGCACAAATTACATCCATGGAAATGTTTCCTCCTTTTGAAAGCACATAAATTTCAGCTAAATAAATGTGAAAAACTTCAAGTGGATTTCAGTTCTACTTTGTGAGGTGAACTTCTACCTTGTGCAGTACAAATGGGCCAAACCAACTGTTTACAAGTTAACCACATACTTTCAACCCACAACATGGACATCAATCCAGTATCAGACATAAAACTACTATTAGCACATTGGTAGAGATGTACTAAGTGTGTTAAGGTGTGAGCTCACAGAGAGAGACAGCACGGATGTGACCAGAATTAGATGTTTGTATCTGAAGGAATAACGAAATCTTCTTTGGTCCTATGGAGAGAGGAATTTGTGGACCACAACTCACTTTAGCCCAAGATGGATATGTAATACACGACATGAACCCTGCCCTCAAACTACCTGCTCATTTGCACTGACTGCAGACAGCTCAGTGATCTAGCTCAAGGCAAAGTTTAAAGTTCTAGATGTTTAAGGTTAAGTAAAATGAATCCACACCACTTGATGTCTGAAAGATAATCTGAGACATGAACTTGTCTTTGTTTATTTATAAAGATACAAAGTCGAAGAAGAAATTCAAGCACAAAACTCATGAGAATTTTATCCACCTTAATGAACTCTGATTACATTCCATTTTTGGCAGCACTTAAGATGTTAAATAAGCATAATTTAGTAGAAAATACATGCGTGGGTCACACTGGCAGTTTTTGTGGAAATATCACAGAATCACAGAAACCCAGAAAATGCTGAGTTGTAAGGGACCCATAAGGATCATCGAGTCCAATTCTTAGCCCTGCACAAGACATCCCAAGAGTCACACCATGTGCCCAAGAGCATTGTCCAAACACTTCTTGAACTCTGTCAGACTTGGTGCTGTGACCACTTCCCTGGGGAGCCTGTTCCAGTGCCCATCCAACCTCTGGGTGAAAAACCTTTTTCTAATATCCAACATAACATGACATAACTGACATAACTTCAGGCCATTCCCGCAAGTCCTGTCACTGGGCACCACAGAAGGCTGATGTCAGTAGAGAAGGTCTGTTCCAACACTATTTGAAAAGATGCCATTCCACACAAAATTTTTAAAAAGCTTTCTGACTCACATCTTTGCCTAACCTGAGGACCTGCATCCCAGAAGATCCCGTTCTCAGAGAAATTGCAAACTACTGTAGAGTGTGAAAGTCTATGTCACCCTTGATCACTGTGAGTGCCAGCAATGTCAAGAGACGCTTCTGTTGAATTAAAGGTAGTACATACGGCTCTGACAAACAGAGCTACCATTTCAACTTTACCTTTAGCAATACTGTGATGCTGTTCATTTCTTTATTCCCAGTAAGGGGCACAGCACAGAAAAGACCTCTTATGGGAGCCCGGGACCTTCAACCAAGCTCTCTTGTTACCATGATTTCTAATGCACAAGCCCTTCAGGGAGCATCTGACTGTACCTGCTGATTCATTCTGACAGATGCTATCAATTCAATGCACTTTTTCAAGGGAAGTGTTGCAGGAGTAGCTTTAGGCAAGCAGGAGTCATAAAGAGTCCTATGTTCAGTGGAGCCAGGATAAGTTGCTCTCTCTTAAGTGATTCACTCTTGACTACTCCCCTCACATAGATTCCTATTGTTGCCTATATATGTATGTGTACATCCACCTCACCAGACCATCCTGACAGGTATTACTCTGCTCTTCGTGTCAGCCAGGGACCCCATCCCAGCATGTGCTGCAGAGAGTCCATTATCCTCTTTGATAATAGGTCAAGTGTTAAGTAAACATAACGATATCACTTCTGTCCAAAGGCTGCAGCACAGGCAGTGTCTCTCCAGAGACAGAAAAGACTGCAAGGAAAGCCAAGGGGAACTTTTAACTTTAAGGAGAAAGCTGGGGTATAGCTATTAGATTTTAGAAAAAAGATGCAGCATTCTTGAATACTAAGAATAGAAAGCCTTTCTCTTAAGAGCAGCACAGAAAGAGAATGCAAGTCCTCTGTCGATGGTAGAAACAATTTAATTACTGCATCCCATGCCTTGCGGATTAAGCACATAAAAATAAGCACAAATATATCGCTCTGGTTAGTGGTGTGTAATGAATTTTAACCACCACATCTCATTTGCTTTGCACTTCCTCATGGCAGTCATTTCCTTCTTCTTTCCTTGAGTGTGAAAGGGAAATGTCTTTACCCATAGTCAGGACTGATCCAGAGGTCCTGCTCAATCCCCTGATTTGCAGACAATAACGTTGCAAAAAAACCCTTACCACAGTTTCTCATGTACCTGAAAAATACTCTGAATTCCCAAGAGCTGGGCACAGTGTGGATAAAACAGGTGTGCTCAAAGGATTGCAACATATCGAGGAAGGCTAAATTGAATTCTTCAAGCTAGGTTAGTCAAAGCTTAGTCCAAAACATCAGTTCCTAAACCACAGAAATAGGCTGTAGCCCTGCTGTGACAGTCAAGAAGAGCACACAGTCCCAGATAGGGACCTCTTGCCCTTAGCCCTACAAGAGCTCTACAGCAACATTCCAGCTGTGGCAGCACAAGGCACAACCTGGCTCCCCTGGCACTTACCCTCTTCGAAGCTATAGTTAGACAGCTACCAGTGCCTGAGCCACCTTGTTCAAAACTAGCACAACTCTGTTTTTACTAGATTCCCACTCACAGCTCTGCCTGTAGGATTAAAGCTTTGTCACACCGAAGGAGTGGGGGAATCCCGTGGCATTTAAACAATGAGCAAAACCGTGAAGAATACCCAGTAAGTAATAATCCTACACCAGCTGGGGAGATGCTCTCAGGTACATATTATGATGTGACAACATTTTTTATGGCCGAAATATTTTTATGCCTGATTCAACAAATAATTCTGTGACACCCTCTTCCGCAACTGAATTACCATTACATGGGTATTCAGCGAAATATGGAAACAGTACTTTAAACCATTTTTTTAATACTTATAAAACTACAGAAATAGTGTCGTTTCCAACCCAAATATATTATTCTGTAACACAGCCCTGGATTTGCACAGCCGAATGTATAAGTTGTTTGTTTGTTTTTTTTTGCTAATCTGACAGGTAATATATTTTAACGAAATTATCTACCTATACATATTACAAATTATTAGTTGTCAATTAGATACACTAGTAATACAGATAATTATATGTTTCAAGTAACAAACCTGTACTTTGACTTGCATTTACAGATTAATTAGCACTTCTGGCAAGTTTCTAGAAATAGAGCATTCAAAGTAGCAGTAACAAAGTAGTTTTGATCCAGTTCTTTCTCTCACCCTTCTTTTATCCCATAACTTTTATTCTCCACACATCTATGTTTCACCTTATTGGGGAGTATTTAGCCTCTAAGAAATACATATATTTTTCCATATGGAGAGTTCTGCAAATAGTTTCTTTCGCATTTTAAAAATACAACAAAATAATCCAAAATTTTTCTCATCTCCATGAACTTGCTTTTTCAAGATAACAATTCATCCTGTTCCAAGGACCTGGACTGTAAAGAGCCACTTTGGTGGCCTTGTTGAAAATGGGTTGTTTTATAGACATATGGAAGTGTCATTAGGAAAGGGGTTTGAACCCAGTGCTGACCAAGAGAGAGAAATTAGTGAAATGTAAGAAACATGCCTCCATTAAATGGTCATAATTTCCAGCCTAAACGCAAAATCAGAATTCTGTTCCTACACAGCACTTTGAAGGCTTTGGTTATGCACTAATTACAATGTGCATCGAAATGAAAACAAAACACAAATCCTTGAAAGTCAGCAAGAACAAATTCTTGCCCTCTGGACAGCTCTATGGCAAAGATCAGCTCTTTTTCTGGGATGCCAGGGGCAAAGGACAGAATTTTTACCCATGACTTAGCACATACAAGAATGTTTTTTGGTCTGTTTTCATAAATTCTAGAGACAGGCTTTTAGAGGTGTCTGTGCAGAGATGAGCAGAAGGAATGCTGTTCTCTGAAATCCTAAATGAAAGAGTTATTAGTCATCACTTCTGCTGGTGAAAATCCGAACACTCAGTGGTGTCTCAAGATCTACAACAACACAGATAAAATGGGAACTGGGGGTCTTACGATACATGGGAATTCATGGATGTCTATGGTGTCTAATTATTTTTACTATGTAAGGGTGTGGGAACAACTGCAATTTTAAAAAGCAAGAAAACCATTACTAAGGAAGCAGATCTTACAAATTGCATCCTCCATACCAATAGTGTGGGCTTCACCAACAGGTTTTGGTTTTTAAGTTTATGAATGAAGTTTTCTTAACATAAGATAAGGTTTCCATATTTAATTTGGCATGACCTATTTACTTAAGGGACTATTCAACCAGTATTGCAATGAAACATAAACCTACCCAAAGCTTACTAGCAGAGCCTCCTTCATCCATTAGCCATGAAAGGCATTGCAACTATTTAATATTCTATTCTCTTTATTAAAACCAGAGTTAGAGAGTTATATAGTTAGATACAAGACAAATAACAACTCATAACATACACACCTAAGTCACATGTGAGAGAGGGTTTTACCCTCAGAGCACTTTTCTAGCTGGGAAATATAGAAATTCAACAAAGCCATCTGTTTTGTGCTCCTTTCTACAATGAATGCCCTTCTTCTGCTCTGAAATGCCTTTCAGAAGGATAGCGCAAGCCAAATTGAATTGCACAATTTGAATTAAGTAAGATGCTTGTAACAAAATTGTGTCTCCTGTACAGTAGGGGCAGCCCTAGCATGGGTTTGCACAGAGAAAAAAATTTATTTCTTATCATTCACTCTCATCTTATTGTGTTTAGCCAATATTCCATGGAGGCAAGCCAATGATTTTCCCAAACAGAAACAGCGAAGGAAATCATAGCACTGTGAACAAGTCAAACTTTCTGTTAAAATATTGGTGTTTGCTAAGTGTTTGTGTAGCTTTTGCAATGCCTTCTAGAGGGCTGATAAGGGAGAAAACTGAAAAAAAGATAAGCTGGAATCCACTATGCTTCATATAGAACTCCTTTAGGAATGCAGCTGAATGTTCAAGAACACACTATGACAGAGAGAGCGAGCACAAATTCCAGCTTAAGTTCACTCTTGGGCTTCTGCTGTCATGAGCAGCAGCATCACCATTTGCTTGCTGTGCTGTGCACCATATCAATACAGGGTAAGGAACAAAGCCCCATGAAGCTTCCACTTCTAACTTAAAAGTGTTCTTTTCGTGTCCTTTCCCAGAACACATTTTCTCCTCTTTTTTCAAAATGGGATTGTGGAACACTGTTCATTTACAGCATGTCCTGTGCAATACACGTGAAGCTGCAGTTCCACAAGATTACAGACAAGAGCTATCCAACAGTACTCGAAAATCAGGATGTGCCAGAGCACTCAGGGGAACACCCTCTCTCCTTTCCTTCATCACTCGCTGACACCCAGCACCCAGACTCTGATGAGGAGAAGGAAATACAAGGCTTTAGTCCCAATAATAGTGAGCTTCCTGTCTAAAACACAGTCAACACAGCAACATCTCTATGTCAAAAGCTACTGTACATTTGATACAATGTTAGATTACCTTACATGATATTAAACGGGGATTTTGTGATCCCTTATCTAATATAACAAAACTTCCATTTAAGGCCATGCCAGAACAAACTATGGCTCCCCGCGACATTTGTCACCCTTCCCAACACAATTCAGTTCTCAATCACTCTTCCTTTAGACTCTAAACCTCTAACTAGAAAGCCTCCAGAGGGGAAACCAGCACAATAGATAAGTGGATTTTATGAAATTATTCATTTTTCCCTTACTTTAATTTAAAAACTTGTTAATAACCTGTTACTAATCAACACAGAAGTGCTTACACCACTAGCTAAAAACAGGAAAACTGCAATCATTTGCAAGTTCATCACTTCACATTACTTTTGTACCATATCTTTGTCTCCTATATTCTGATTTGAGAATTTCCATCTGCCCTTTGTGATCACATCACATACACGGCAAGTCTTAACAGTATTTTTTTTTCAAGGTAATGTAAATATATATGTTCCAGGAACCTTAAAGTTGTTAAACTGCAAAAAAGACCAAAAAAAACCCAAAAAAACCCCAAAAAACAAAAAAAACAACCAAAAAAAAAAAAAAAAACCAAGCATGTAATTTTATACAATTAAATAACAACTGCTGTCCCATGAGTCTGCCCTTTCTTGGTGCACTGTTTAATGCAATACAAATACAGCATTTCCTGTCTACTGCTAGTGTTTGCTTGAAATTCCTTCAGCAATGTTTGCATGTGTGTGTCTATGGTTTTTTTTGCTTAACACCTTTGAGGTGTTTGTAGTATAGCATTTCTGCTACAATATTCAATTATTTTCTCTAGCTACAAATATTTTCTGAAAGAAGCAAGAAATAATAAGTTTTAAAACAGAAAATCTCTCTGATTATCATCAGAGATGAGCTATAAACTGCCATCATTGAGACTTCTCAAATAAAACATTGTTTTTATAGTGGAAAGCACAAGCTGACTTAAATACAAGGGAGACCATAAAGTTTTCCTCTAATTCATATCGCTAAGTCAGAGGCATTAATGCATGCTCATGAGAGAATTCTGAAAATCTTGCATAAATATTCCCCAGAAGAGATGTCCATATGTTTTCAGCTATAGGCCCTTGTTTTCACCCTCTGCTATGATTCACAACTGTGCATACCAGCTGAGAATGCTGCTCAGACCTTGGCTTACAAACTTTAAGATTGGTCTTGATGATCTAAAGATCTCTTTCAACCCGATGATTCTATGAAATTGTTTAAAAGACACTCACAGATTTGCCAGTATGTCCATTCCAAGTCTTGTGATGCTCCTAACAGCAGGCTGGATCTTAAAAACATAGCCAAACACTGACATATATAACAAATTGAATGGTTAGGAAAATAAAAGTGACAAAAGAATGGTAATACTACACTTACGGTTTCTCCAACCAACAGCAGGAGCAGTCTGCTTCTATTCCAATCCTGTTGATTTCAGCAAAGATTCATTTAGGTCAAAAAAAGAGCAAAGCTTTTGCAAAATCAGGCCCTGAAACATTTTATATTTTTGAATGGAATCCTGACATTGTGTAAATTTGTGTTTGCTGAGAAATACTGGCAACATGACTTACTGGGAAATGGGAAAGCTGGGACCCCAGAGCCTGGAGAGAAAAGAAGGTTTATTACTTCTGGAAAGGACAAGTTGTGGATACACAGAACAAGAATTGAAAGGCATATTCTTAACTTCAGTAAAGGGTCTTGAATAACTCCACCTGGCTACTTACACTCATTCACTTAAAATTTCCCCTGCCACCTGTCCTGGTCTCTAATCATCTCACATCATGAAATTCACATTTAAAATCTTCAATAATTCAGCTGTTCAATTAGTCAGCCAATCAATTATTCAGCTATTGATCTGCCCCACAAGGAGAATAAAACTTTAATGGATGGACAGTTAAACTTTCACAAACAGAGGAACCTGTGTTGCTGATTACAACTTAGATTTGATCTGTGCCCAGGCACAATTCTTGAGGGCAAAGGCAGGGGTAAGTCTGGGGTTTTTTTCTCTTTGCAGTTCTTAGATTAGCTCTGCTATAGCTCCAGAAAATTAGAAAGATCTGAAAGTTTCTGTCTCTGTCATTACAGGTGATGCTTATCTACATCACTGGCTTCTTGCTTAGGAAATAATTATGATTGAAATGATGCTTTGGTCTGGAGATAATTAAACACTCCTCTAAAATCTACAATGGAAATTTTAAACCTCAGTTGCATTGTTTTGTTCCTTGCTTTTCCTATTCTAGATGTAATTTCTTCATAAGGGAGGCTTCCAAAATTTTTTTCTTTCCTCTTATAAGCTCCTTATTTCTGATCTACATCTTTCTTTTTAAGCCTGCTCCCAAGCAGTTCCTCCTCCTCCCTTTCCCAGTGATCTTTATGCTGAAAGTCCATCTTTTTCAATCTCCTTTCACAAGAACAATGGTGTAGGTTTGTACAAGGACTGTGCTTGCTTGGAAACCATTCCTACAGTTCCTACAGTTAGTCACTGGTGTCCCAAAGCACTGAGACAATATTAAACAACTTGGCCAACCAAGTTCATCCCAGGACACAGAAGTTATTCCTGCAGATATTCCAACTTCTGCACTGCTTAAACCCTGCCACCACCAGTTTCATACCCTCCTGTCAGCTCAAAAAGGGGAAAGCGTAACCAGTCAGTTACTGACACACCAGCACAGCATTACATGGTATTTTTTAAATCAAACCTGTTTTCTACTGTCACGGTCTCTAGATTTTTACTTTATTCCATTTCAGGAAGGAAGGAAGAAAGGACAAAGGAGAATAAAGGAGAATACACACTTTCCAGAAATGAAAACAGCTATTTTCAAAACATTTTCTGATGAACAACAGGTATCACAAGATTTGGTATTTTTATGAGAATAAGAATAGCAAAGAAAAGTGAGTGGAAAGTGAGTTGCAGATAGGTCTCGACCAGCAGTACTCCTGCACAGGCTGGTCACCCCAGCACAGGTGCTAAACTAATCCAAAAGGGGCAAGGCAACTGGATCTCTTCCAAGAGCTCTCAGCAGAGTTATGTGGTTCTTATCCCATTTACCAGTGCCCATCAGTCAAGCCCAAAAAACTTGACTATTACTGGTTTTGTCCTAGTCTAATGAAAGTTCTAAGAAAGACCTACTTCAGGGAAGGGAGAGGAGGAGAGAGTTCATGCAACACATGTGATGTGTAGTACACAATCACATGTGCACATGTACACAGTACACGTACACCTGTAAGGGACTTTAGCTCCATCACAAGGTGTTTTTCCAAACTGCTGTTATAGGAAACAGAGCAGCCATTGCTTTGCAAGATTGTAGCAAAGTGCTACTTACTCAACAATACCCACATAATACTAAATGTATTCATCTTGAGAATAAGCTTTCAATGCAGTGAAACAGTTCTAATCAATAATTTGTACCTTGTGATCATATTACATTGCAACACTGTGCTTTCCCCTACCTCAAGAATCCAAACAATGGCACTTAAACCAAAACAAAAAAGCACAACTTGTCTAATTTTTGGTTTAATGTATATCAAATTTATGTAAGGTTTTGCAGATAATTTTTTTTTCTAGTAAAGCACAAGTATACAAATAATAAATCAACTTCATCAAATTATTGGGAAATACTCATTGAAGAGGAAAAAAATCAGTAACTTTAATGTCGATATAACTCAAATCACAAAATTGTCAAAGATAGCTTATTAGTTACTTTAAATAGGCATTCAAAAATTGACATACCCTGAGGAATAATTACAGGCTATATTAAGATGACAGGAGTTTAAATTCATAGAGCTAAGCATACATGCCATGAAGTGCCAAAGACACATTGAATGAGCCCAAATTTCCTTCGCATCTATTCTCATCCCACATTTATCCTCCCTGTTATCTATGTACACAATACAACCAAGTACCTTCAACCTAAATCAACCTGAATGTTTTGGCCTACGGATAGCTTTGACAGTAAAATGCACCTACAAAGGATCCACAGAATAGGGCAATAGCAGTGTTTTCCAGAGCAATATGACTGCAGTTTCTTTGATTTATTTGACTTGGAAGAAGGCAGTGCATCTTTTCAGAGCTATGGGGTTTTTTTCTCTCGCATTCTTTATTTTATTGTGCCCAAAGATCCATGTTTCAGCTTATGCTGGAAGCTGTGGCCTCAGTCCCATAATTGGTTGCTGTATTGGGTTTTTGTGGCCATGTTTTGATAGCGGTGGGACTGCAGGGATGGCTTCTGTTGGAACCTGCTGGAAGCTTCCTCCATGGCCAATCTGAACCAGCTCCAAAATGGACCTGCTGCTGGCCAACATTGAGCCTATCAGAGATGGTGGCAACACCTCTGGGATAACTGAGCAAAGAAGGGAAAAATGTCACTGCACAGGAGCAACTGCAGCCCCAGAAGAGAGGAGTGAGAACACGTGAGAGCAACAGCCCTGCAGACACCAAGGTCAGTACAGAAGGAGGGGCAGGAGGTGCTCCAGGTGCCAGAGCTGAGATTCCCCCAGACTCCATGGTGAAGACCATGGTGAGGAAGGCTGTGCCCCTGCAGCCCATGGAGGTCCACAAGGGAGCCAATATGAACCTGCCTCGTGTGGAAGACCCCATGCTGGAGAAAGTGGATGTCCAAAGGAGGCTGTGACTTCATAGGTATTCCATGCTGGAGCAGGGTCCTAGCAGAACCTATGGCCCCATGGAGAGAAAAGCTCACACTGGAGCAGGTTTGTTGGCAGGACTTGTTACCCCATGGGGGATCCACAGTGGAGGAGCCTGTTCCTGAAGGACTGCCCCCATGGAAGAGACATATGCTGGCACAGTTTGTGAAGAACTGCAGCCCATGGGAAGAACTCACCTTGGACACGTTCATGGAGGACTGTCTCCAATGGAAGAGACCCCATGATGGAGCAGAGGAAGAGTGAAGAGCTCTTCCTCTGAGGAGGAAGGAACAGCAGAGACATGTGATGAACTGACCAAGTCCCAATTCCCCATAAGTCACTGCAGAGCAGGAGGTAGAGAAATTGAGAGTAAAGTTGAGCACAAGAAAAAGGGAGGGGTGGAGGGAAGGTGTTTTTAAGATTTGTTATTTTCTCATTACCTTACTCTGATTTTATTGGTAATAAATCCAACTAATTAATTTCCCCAAGTTTAGAGTCTGTTTTGCCCATGACATTAACTGGTGAGTGATCTCTCCCCATCCTTATCTCAGCTCTCAAGTCTTTCATTATATTTCCTCTCCTCCGTCCAGCTGAGGAGCGGAGTGACACGGCAGCTTCGGTGGCCACGTGGTATCCAGACAGTTGTATTAATCAGTTCAACAATTAACTCTCACTGAAGTGAAACTTCTTTACATGCTATTTTCCCTACGAGATAGAAAAGACAAAGCCCAACTACAGACCTGTCTAAGTAACTACTGGAAAAACAAATTTTATCTGATGCAAAATTTGCTTCTTTTCTTTGCTCTTCGCTTTTCTTAGCTTTTTCCTTTTTCCTTCTCCTTTAGGTTTGCGTTTAAAACTAAACACTCCAGGCAAAATAGCCTTCAGCTCTAAGTACTGTAGTGCGCTACTGATAGTAGTACACTATATAACTCAGGAACTACCTGAAATACTACACAATTTCATCTCTATAATTTCCAAGTGGGGCTGACACCTTTATTTTTTTGGCCTTATACTTCAGAGATCTATTTAGCCTTGAAATATATCAATCTGCAAACAAAGCAAGACTTTCTCCCCAGAAATTCAACAGACTGACTCTATTATAACCAGACTCTGACTGTACTGCTAATAATCATAATTTTTCATACTATGAGATGCAAGTGTAGTTTGCAAATACTGTTACTAGTTGCAGGGTAGGAAATAACTCAATCAAAAGTCAGTATGATTGGATTATTTTTCCCACCACTGAAAAAAATAATTTTTTTCTATACAGATTTCTATATACAGAGTTTTATACAAATGGTGATTTCTGTATTTTTATATCACTGTTAGAAGAGGGGGATCCCTGAGCTACTTTGATTAATATACATCAGAAAACAGGCTGGGTGGAGAGTGCTTTGGGTCAAAAAAGCCATCCTTAATTCATGTCTGCTTCTGCAAAGTTTGAAACAAGAAATTTCTTTCCTCAAGCTTCGAAGTGAACCAGACATCAGAGAGAGTATTCCCTCCTGGGAAGCTGCTATTAAATCCAGGCATTAAGAGTACATCTGTATCTGTTGAATTCAAAAACCAATGTTCTACATGTTATCTTTGAAGTTTATCTAAAGGCCCAATGGATATAAACATAAGCAATCCTTATAATGTCTCTCCCCAAAATTCCACCATACCTACCCCAGGCAACCAACACTTTTCACACAGGGACTCTCAAAATATTTTATTCATGGACATGCAAACTGTAAGAAGTATACCCTGACAAGAAAAGAAACAGATTAACCCTGCAGACCTTGAGGGGAATAAAAAAGGCTATTTTCTTTGGATGAAGACTTAAACACTGCTTCTTCAGTGAGTTTAATATGTTCCTCCCACACTAGGTTTATTTTTTGTTTTAATTCTTTCCTGTGGCACAGTCTGAAGTGCCTTCTACTGTGCTTGGCAGCCATCCTTTCACTGTCCAGCTGCTTTCTCTTGCCATTAACACTGGGATGCCTTTGTTACCAAGGGATAAAATTTACAAGCACATTTCAAGCAAAATTACAGGCAGTCTTCCTGCTCAACAAGAACAGTATGGAATTATGATTTCCAGAAGAGTATCTTCCAAAAACAATGTATGCTGTTTCTCATTTCCTCTTGGCAAGAATGATATATTCAATCTCTGTTAATTGCTTCCTGTAGACACACTTCTAAATAATAGTTTGCACAAAAAAAAAAAATTAAGATGCTGATTATTTTAGGCAAATCCTTCTCAGATTAAACTATCCATTGGGAAATAACCTGACATACAGCATAGCATCACTTGATTCATCATTATATGAGGCCAGACAGAGGTAAAAAGTGCTCAGAAAAATTTGCTGTTGTATCAACTTTGAAAATTACACCTAGAGCTATCCTTCAAACACAGTTCATTTCTTAACCTAGAAGTAAGTTAAATGTGCTGACAAGACTCAGAGCTGTCCAATGTCCACAGTACAAATATAGAGAGACCTTTCTCAAGTACTTATTTCAGCAAGATCCAGCTTGGTCTGAAGCTGAAAAATTCAGACTTGGAAGAAACATGAGTAAATGTGCCAGACACTAAAGGACAATGGAAGAAGCTGATAAATCAGTCCGTATTAAATGTGTCACTACTACCTTATTAAATACTTATTATATAATACTACTACTTATTAAATAAGTGGCATCTAGTGGATTAGGCACCTGAAAAAAAAGTCAGGATATTTAAGACCTATTACTCTGGCTATAACCTGTTAGCTGACACCTGAAGATCGTAGCATTCTCATGCTTCCTAATCCTCCACCGTTATCCCCCAGACTTTGTAGAGTGTTTTCAGTGCAAGGTTGTGTTTAAAAACATCACATTCTCACATGCATATCCCACAAGCTATCTGTGAAAAACTAAAAATTTACCAGCGTGGATTTCAAGTGTGTATAATTGGAAAGGTTACCTGAGAGACCACTCTTCCTCCTATCTTCCCACTCCTGAGTCCCCATAGCTTTATTCCTCTTCCCAAGACAGATTCCCTCTGTCTCACATCACCTAAGGGATGCATTCCCAAGCACTAACACTTTGTAAAGGTGCAAACTGAACACATGAAAAAAAGTGTGATTAACCAAATACTTGTCTGCTGCAATTTGGTTTCTGTTCTTCATAGAGATATAGAACATGGAACATGTGGAGCCAACAGAGATCTATTCCATATCAAGCACAGAAACATACGAAATGTGAGCCAAGTGATTAATGCTTCTTCACATAAGGTGAGACGGATTATCCCAGTGCTGCATTCCTGCACAGGGACTGTACACTGCAACATGCTTCCAGGGCTGCTCCAGCTTAAAATAAAGGTGACACCACACTGACTTCCAGCTGGTTTATAAATTATATATTTGTAGCTTCCCTACTTGCCACCTAATTCCTGGAACACAAAGACAGGAATAAATTCAGTCCAGCCTCTTTTAACAACTGATCTGAATACAAATGTCAAGACCTGGGCAATGCATGAGCTGGGGTAATTTCCCCTATACAAATATACACAGAGTGTTAGGCCCAAGCTAAACATTAAAATAAGATTATATTGACTGGATAACTAGAAACTGATGACTTTTTTTTAGCAGGAAACAGAGGTTTGAGACCTCTTTTTTGACAGGCAGGTCTTTTTTTAAGACTACTATTCATGAGGAGGTGGGTTGCTACATACCAATTACTTACTTTTATGAAAATAAATTGCACTTGCTTTTTATAAAAGGAAAAAAAATGCAATTCATTTAATACTTGCAAATTCAATAAATTTGTGAATGTTTATTAATTCCTAGACCCAGTCTATTTTCAAAACACTTTGGCCTCCAAACTCTGACAGATGTTTGCTACGTTATGAGACGTGGGGCTTACACAACACAGGGGTTTAAAATATGCCTTATACAATAACAGTCCAAAATTTCACAGAATTAAAAATGGCAAAAGCCCCAACCTCCTGATATCTTAGCAATAAATTTTTAAATTGATGAACAGTGACTGAGGACAATAAGGGTCTGATCTAAATCCCATCAGACACTAGAGGAACCGTGGCACTTATGTTTGTGAAATTACAAGCAAGCCTTTAACTACTTCTATATTTAGATTCTTATGTTGTAAGCCAGTGGATATAATGAAATGCCACGTTCATTGACTTCAGCTCCATTTGACATCCACATACTTGGAAAGCACCTGTATCTGTTTTTTTTTTCCTTTATGGCCTCATTCAAATGTAGCAATCACTAAGAATCTGAAGGTACAAACCAAACTCTACACATCAAACAAGATGTTGTAAACAGAAACAATCCTCAATCTAAAAGACCTATGGTTAATACCATCTAAAGCCCTCCAAACACTCAGCTTTTATGAATTCAGTTATTAAAAGTGTCACTGCAATACAGAGTGGGCTACCTCTGATTCATTCTAATCATATGAAAGTCACGCACTTTGTTCTCACATATGGTTAGCAGCCTACAGTAATTTTTCCAATCCTCAGTGATTACTTTATTTTATACTTTATTTGGCATACAAATACACAAATCTATTAGACCTATTCCAGACCACCAGTTTTGGAATGTTTCAAACCACATGCCTGATGATTTGAGGTAGGATATGACCAAACCAGCACTACAAATATTAAAAAACAGACAAACAAGGAAACAGTCACCTGGAAGGGGCACATCATTTTGTCTTGCCTTCTCCTGATTTACATTCCCATTAATGTGCAATTATCTTCAAACACCAGCATAGCAAGAACCCATCCTGCACAGTATTTCCAGCAAAGGAATTTGTGCTGTTTCATGTTTCCTCACTGCCTGGCACAATCGGCATCTTTTGATGGTTTTTATGTACCACACTAAAAATAATTTTTACTAAAAATAGTAATTACTCAAATTATTGGATAAAAAAAGCTAAATGTGGGCTAGCAATATAAAAATGATAAAGACAATGACCTAATTAACTGTGTATCAATCAGTGCACTATCATCCCAGGCAAAGCAGTAAAGAGACTGATTCAGAATGCAGCCACAATATAATGATAATCACTGTTTTATGGAAAATAGGTCTTAAATGTTGATGGGACTATGTATTTCGTTAATTTGTGTTTCAGTTAATGGCAAGTATGTTAATAAAACTTCTTGATAAAAACATTGTGATAAACAATTTAGTTTTGTCACATAACAAAGGAATAAGCTAAACAGATTGAGGATTGGTTGATGGATGGGTCTCAACAATAACTATAAATGTCAGACTGCTCTGCTGTGACCATCTTTTTGCCAAGACTGGCAAACTTCTGAACTGACCATGAGTCCTCATGCAAACCCATGTCTTCATAAATAACCCAGAAGAAGAAGTCCAACACTTGCAGATGACAAAAGGGCAACAGAGTGCAAATTAATTGTGGCAACAGATCAGATTGAATGGTGAAACTATTTGGTGAAATAGTTTCATTTACATAACATCAATTTTAATACAGCCAAACACAAATCTAATGAAAAAGAACATATGCCAAAGCACATAATGGATGGAGGACTCTAATCTCAAATTTAGAAGGATGCTGGGGTTTATGGTTAAATTACTGACTGAACTGAAGATCCAAATGCAAGTCTGTGACAAATGTAGGTGTCCACATTGCAAGTGAAGAATTGGAAGTGCCTTAGGAAAAACTGCAAGAACGACACATGTTCATAAAATATGTGACTATGACTAAGTGACTTAATCTATCCAAGAGAATGTTTAATTAGCCCTCTTGATCAGAGCATAGAGACACCACCATTAGATAGATACTTCTCACAGAAATCTCAGCATGATGAATATTAGAGAAATCTGGACTAGAAACAAAGGATAACATTGCAATTGTAAGGGCAAATAACTTCTGAGGAGAGGTTACTAGAAATGCCTGCCAGCATCCACTTTATGTAAATGAAGACATTTTCTATACAGTATATCATGAAGTAAAAAAATACAGCCTTGATGCTGGATTTGCATGAGGGTTTGCATCCTGGATAATAGAAGAGGCGACAGTATGTGATCCCTTCTGCTCTTAAATACCTGTGAATCTACACTGACACTTGTGGTCTTTGGTAGAATAGAGTTTACCACTGTCCAAAAATCTATCCCCAGACCAATTTTTCTCCTGAGTCAAGAAACTATCGTGACATCTTCTGTTCACAGGAGGTGAACTGTTTTGACAGAAGTCATGCTTTCACATTTCTTTTCTTCTGTTTAAAATTTAGCCAACGCTGAAACATCTGAGAGCAGGTTCAGCACAGCCATTAACCTTGCATGCACCCCGATTCCACCCAGCAGCTGTAAGCAGTTCACAGCAGTCACACTCAGGTGTGACTCTGGCATTCGTATAATTGCCTTTATTCTCAGAACTCGATACTATACTTATCTCAGCTCTCAGGCTCTTTTACTTTTTTTCTAAAGTGACACCCAGGTGTGAAACATAAATGGCCCATTGAGTTTTCATCGGTCAATGACATTTATAGTTCTAGCTCTCTTTAGTCTTATTAATGAAAACAGATTCTAATACAGCATGTTCTGGGCCAGTACTCCAGCCTGCTTCTTGCTTATAATTGGCAGTGCCAGGTACCCACAACAATTCTGCTAGTACTGATACAAATCACTTGTTATATATTCTTTCAGAAAGCAAATTGGTGCAGCTATTTGCCTTTTGCATCCATAAGTATCATGAATACCATGATACGCCAGGCAGTCATTTCTCATGTACTCTGTGAAAATTGTGGAATTTTGCAATTTGATACACAAACATTATTATTCTATAAAAGCAACAGCTTCTTGGTATTCCTGACTAGTATTTTCTGTATGAAGACAAAGGGGTTGCATGGCCATCAATCTGAAAGAATTCTTTTAATGACAAATTTAGCCCCCATCTTCTTGCTTTATTGTCTAGTCTGTCCACTGGTAGATAAGGACAGCTGAGATTGACCAGCAACCATCATTATTCACTTATAAAATTACTGCCAGTAAAGTGGCATGGCTTGTGGAACTAGCAAATACCGACCATCCAGCAGAGCTGAACATTGGAACTGTTTCTCTTGGGAGCATTTTTTCCTACTACGCGTGGGCAATTTTCATCCAAAGAGTTTTTAGAATTTTACATAGGAAACTGTGAATTGAAATCACTGGGCTGTATCCTTCTACTTTATCCTGATGTTTTCTTCCTGTCTCAATTCACATATACTCTATTACCTATCTTACTCTAATAGCCTAACATCATGTCTTAGTATTTATTGTTTTCCCAGTGTTCTGCACCAAATGTTGGAACTGGAACCAATCTTGGAATCTGCCTGTAATACCATTAAGTTCCTTAAACACAGACAAGTCAAAAAATTATTGTCCAGTAGACTTTGCATCAAGACAGTGATCTTGAGTCTTGTTTATTACCATGATAAACAGACTTTCAGCCACAGGGCTGAGTACCATCATTTACTGTTTGTTTCAGTCACTTTCTAGGGGATAGAGTGTTTTATAGCTGATTGTTCAACTAGAAATCAAGACAGCATAGCCTTCATGTAGCGTATGACTAGTCATTTAGGATCCTAATATATGCTCAGTTCTGTACCAATGGAGGACAAATCCCTGTCTCTAATACAACTGTAAGAAACTGTAAGCAGCTTGGGAACAAGGTAATTCCAGGCATAAGAATGAAATAGTTCTCGAACTCTGAATGTGGGTAGTTCCAGGCGGATAACTGGAGAGCGGTATGATGAATATGTCACCTCATGTTAAACTTCTATGTACTGTCAGTGTCGAAATAATCATTCTAAACTCACTTCTCACACCAAGGCTATTTTAGGTAGCTCTATGAAAAGTCAAAAATCCTTCCCAGTAAGTCCAGTTTCAGTACAACCAGGGCAAACTTTGAGCAATCAGATTTGCTTCCTTAGCAGAAATTTTATATATCCACGGCATGAGTAAGTGCAAACCTCTATCAAAATGTATTCCCATCATCCACAATTATGTCCTTGAGTCAGAGAACTGCAAGTACAGTACATTCTGCCATTTCTTTTACTGCATCCATGCTGTTTATTCTCCCACCACAAAAGTTTTCAAGAGCACCAAGCTGTTGTTATGACTCATAGTAAACACCAACGCAAAGCAAGCAGCCCAATTTTCTTCTTCCCCGATTTCACTAACACACATTCAGTTAGAAGGGAGAAGAAAAAAAAAGGGAGAAAGGAGAAAATAACAAAGATCCAGTTCTTATAAGCTTGTAAATCCATGTTGAGAAAAGAGAAGGCTGGAGAGGACTAGACAAGAGACGAACAAAAATACCATAGCAATTCAACACATGGTGAGGAGGTGGAGTGGGATAACACTACAGAAATGAATGCTTATGACTCTCACATCATCGCCCCCAAAATAATCAGCCAAGAGAGATAATTACTGGGGTTAGCTTAAGTATATATATGTGTGTGTGTACATGCAGAAAGGAACAGAATGAAAGGAACTGATCAAAACCTCCATCTCAAACAAGAGACAGGTTCAATCTATTACTTAGCAGCCAAACATAAGCACAGGTGAGATCAAACTCCAAATCTGAATCACAAGATTTCTGACAGCAGTGTCCATCTCAACAAAATGGATTGACGGGGTATGGTACAGATCCAAGCTAAATCACACAACCCTAAAACTGTTTATAAAAATCCTCAAATAGGACTTCTGAAGGTAAAAGGTTAAGAAGCTCATCACAACACAAGCTTCAGCCAATTCATGAGCATTACATAGTGGAGGTTTTAGTTAGAGAGTGCTGATGGGTTCTACCTGAGAAGTGAAGGCAAAGACCCAGACTTGTCCACAACACCAATCCACACCTGCTACTGCAGGTACTCCTTCATGGAGTATCTTAAACAATATGGATAACAAAATCTGTGGCTGTAACTGGTGCTCATCACCTTTGACAGTCTATCTTTTTTTCTGAACCTGTATTTGAGGTTCTTGTATTTGGTGTTAACTTTGAACTATTTGGTGAAACTGAACACTTCTGCATTTTCAGGATGTAAGGAAGAGAAACATAAAATGCAAAATAAATTATATTACATATAAAAACTACTGTTTGTTCTCTGATTTAATATCAAAAGCTGTTAAGGAAAAAAAAAAACAACCGAAACCAAATAACTAAAGGTGGTCTAAAGGAAGGCTGGCAAATATACTCCGTAAACAAAACAAAAAACATAAATTCCCTCAAAAGGCTTCTATTTCAGAGTGATAATTGCTAATTTTAAATAAATCAATGAAAGGATGCAACTATATGAAACAGTATGTTTTGTTATATTTGAAACGATTTCTAAGCCATTATTCTCTCTATTTTCAGTTAGAGATCAACATTCAGGTAATGCTGAAATATTCACCATCACATTTTTTCTCAAGCTAATTCAACTTTGAGATTATTTTTAACATGAAAGTTCCCCTAAGAAACGTGAAAAAAAGATGTGGGTAACTTTGGGGGGTTTAAATAAACACAGAAGCCCATATCATGGTCTGTTTTTATAGTAAGTTTTTATCTGGGCATTTTTTTTAAGATTACTGTTATTCAGATTAAAATTTCGTCTCATATCTCCAAGATGGTATGAGGATTTATTCCATGAGTGGGCCAACACCTTTTACAAAGTCAACAAGATCCCCAATTGTGTACCAATTCCAGGGTGACTTTTAGGCTGGTCAACCATCTCCTCTATAAGGAACAGGAAAATAAGAAGTTATCTTACTTGTACTGCCGCAGAAATGCTGAGGTCCTGAATGAAGAATTCATAGAATTCACAGAATCACATAATGGGTAAGGCTGGGAGAGACTACCGGAAATCATCTGGTCCAACCCCCCTGCTCAAGCAGGGTCCCCTAGAGCACACAGTGGGGTTGTGTCCAGGTGACTTTTGAATACCTACACCTGCAAATCCAGTCAGCTGGTTACTGATCAGCTGGTAAATTTCCATTCTGTTTTTCTATTGCTCAAGTTCAACCTCAATGTTCCGTTTGCATGATAGAAATTTTAATTTGACAGAATTCAGAAACCGTTTTTGGCAATGCAAATCATTCTTCCAAAGGACAAGAAAATACAAGATTGAGTTCAGTGCCCCAGAAACACATTTGAAAATTTCTGTGTTCAGAACATCAAAATTAAAGAATAAATCATATTTAATTGTGTTTACAATTCCATGTTTGAAATGCATACCCTTTCTGTAAAGAATTTTGGTTTTATCATTTTCTTCTCTGTAAAAAACACATTTTAAAAACGCCCTATTGTAAGTATTCCCATCAGCAATAAATTTCTTCTTAGTATAGATCCAATCAATACCAAGACTTTTCTGCAACAGATTTAGGGACTCAAAACAGCAGTAGGTGGGCCACATGCAACTACTAAAAATGTCACTCTTAGTTAACATTTCATAGCAAGCATTGAGCTATGCAGCAGGAATAACTATAACCACAGAGCAGAATAGAAAAATGATGGACAACATCCTCTAGCTTAAGGAACGTATCAGGAGAAGTTTCAAGTGGAAAGGAAATGAAAATCGAAGAATCATAAAAATTACTCATAAATAGTCCTACACAGAAAGAGTAAGGTTAAAAAAAGTCTTGTCATGGGACTTAGGGGGGCCATCTACCACAGATTTTGGGATCATGACCTGGAAAAATGCTAAGAGTTCCTGTGTAAAATGAAGAAGATTTAATGTAGCCATGGGAGCTATCACCAGTCAAGAGCGACCTCATTTCATTTCAGAGTGGGTGTTCTTGCAAAATTTGGGTAATTTTTATCCAGAATTAATCAATTTTAACATATTTCCGCTTATTACCATATCTGTGCTATTACCTTGTCACCAAACTGTAAGAGTGAGAAAATTCCAGAGTCTACAAGGTGCTACAAGAAGAGAAGAGGCTCAGCAAAGAACTGAGTGCCTGCAGTACCAGAAAAGAGACTGCTGGGAAAAGCAGGGGAGCTGATGCTCCAGGCTCCGAAGTAATGGAAGAGAAACTTGCCATGGATCAGAGAGGACTTCGCAGAGTTGCCACAACCCAGGAAGCTACTGAGCTGTCTGAAACCTGAAGGAAAAAAGAATCTAATGGCAGTGACAGTGGCAGAACAAAATGTAATTACGGACCTTCATTCCATCTCTAGCTACCTTCAGCTTTCAGTATTTAACAAAAAAAAAAGCCAAGTATTCTAATGTATACTCTCATAAAATCTGATGTCTCTTCAATTTAAAATCTTGTGGAACTTTGAGAGTTCAATGTAAGAAAAAGTTTTAAGCAAATCCACCTCAAAGTTCTGGAGAACTGGTCACCTTCTCCAGTTACATCACACATGGCACTACCAAAAAGCTCAGAAAATTTGAGTTCCTTCAATAGGAAGGTTGCTGCACAACCACACAGGCATCTCACCTGCTCTACCAGCCATTCAGATCAGGACAGAGCCTGGTTAAACACCAGTCAGGAAATGCAAGTGGGAGGACACAACCTACAGTAACTGTATAGAATTTCTATCAGGGCAATAAGTCCTAGGCAGATATTCTTTACTGTCATATTGCTCCAACTAAGAAAAAAAAAAAAACCACTATTTCTTCCACTTTCACAGTCAGCAATGCTGTGAG
The DNA here is from genome assembly GCA_013397055.1 of Pachycephala philippinensis. Taxonomy (NCBI): domain Eukaryota; kingdom Metazoa; phylum Chordata; class Aves; order Passeriformes; genus Pachycephala; species Pachycephala philippinensis. Next base: position 191,243 of record VWZT01013650.1, on the reverse strand, counting down.
TAGCTGTAGCAGCATCTTCTGGAAGGAAGAAAATTAGATAAAAGGGAGCCAGCAAGAAGAAAAGTTTAGAATCATACAGTAGCTAACTTGATTTAATCAATTGCCTTACGAGGCTAAGAAAGAGATCTGGCATGTGGCCTATGCTGCAGAGACTGCAGTGGCATGCATCCAGTTATATAAATCTGGCATCTAAGTTCTCCTGTCTGCTCCTCATTCCACAGCTAAATCTGTAATAGAGGATGATCCCTCTCTTTCTCTTCTCATATACAAGCACAAGTGAGGGATGGAGTCTACTGCACAACTGAATGAGCTGGCACTGCTTTGAGAGTGCAGAAGGGCATGCCTTTTGAAAATATTTGGCTGTTAACCAAAGGTTAACATCTCTCTGCACCCCCTGCTATTACAAGCCAGAGGTATTTCAGAGAAGAAAACATAAACATCTCCAAATATTCTTCTAACAATAAATTATAACCCAAGAGTAAGTTAATTTTAAAAACAAACAAACAAACAAACAACCCCCCTCCAAAAAAACCCCAACCAAACCCAGAAGTGAAGAGGCTGGAAAGAAAAGAGATGTAACTGGTGCTGACTATGAAAATCAAAATAGGTAGAAACCAAACATGCTGATGATCTCACATTACCCTTAGCTTTTCTCAATGCCTTTTTCTGTTGTTATTTTGGCAGCTTCTGATGTACACACATATTAGCTGCTCATCTAAAAGAAGGCACAGAAGAGGTTATTCTCTAATTGCTGACTCCTTAAAAGGCTGCGTCATTTGCACTTCACACAAGAGGTTTCACAAAACCCTGCACACAGTCAAGTCCCACATACTTGTCTCTACTCAGTGTCACAAATGTGCAGGCCTTGCATCAGCACTGGCTTCTGGCAGTGCCTACACAAAGCCGCACATGAATGCTATTAAAAGACACATGTATTATTCAGTGGGACACTGCCCAAACTTCACCCACTAAACTGAGTAAAAGGAGCACAGAAAATGCACAGGTCAGACCAGAGCATTCTTATAAGTGCTCATATACAGAGAGAACCAGGCAGTGCAGTTTATTGTTTGAATAACCTTGTATATAAAGTGAGAAAGAGACCCATGTAATATACCATGAACTTACAATATTTCTGTAATCCAGTGGCTGACTTATATAGGGTCCAACGAACTGTCTGATCTTGTACCCTTACTTTTTTCGTCCCAGTTATTTTTCACTTTCTTTCTCTGAGCCTTAGATTCAGATACCATTAAGTAAAACAGAAGAGGAAGTTCAAACAAATTAGCCAGCTGAGATCTGATGGGAAGCTAGAGGGTCTGGATACCAATTTTCAGTAAATGACCCTGCAAATAACCAGCTGGGAAGTTTAAGAATCCTCTTACAGCCCAGTACATAACTGTGCCAAGAGAAAAAACAATACCTGAGCAGACTCTCACCACGTTTTGCAGTGTAGAACTGAGCAGAGCTGAGCATCTTTGCACAGACTGTCCTTCACACTGGCAGCTGTGCAGACCACAACATGGAGTCACAACATACTGTGAGAACATTCAGCTGTACTCTCCTCCGTAGCCTCAGTTTAAGTATTTGTTGGAAAATAATGGAAGATTAGTGAGGAGGATTCTAAACACACTCAAGAACTTTCAGCTGGGGTGTCAAAACCACACACATCATACTAATTGTTCTTTGGCCTTGTGTGTTGGACAAGAAGAATATCTGTGTTTGGATAACACAGACCTGTGATACACTTAGAGACATCCTTGAGATACCTGCCTTGGTGTGGGAAAGACCAAAGCACAGTGGGAAATTACGCCTGCAGGAATCCAGAAGGGCAGGTTTGGTGATCATCCAGCATGGACAGCACTCCGTGGTGCATCCTTGCCTGTGTGCCTCTGGCCAGGTGCTGCTTTGGGGATCCCCTGGTTGGGGAGGTAACAAAAATTGATTTACTCTTTGAATTTCATGCATGGTTTTGCGTTTCTTCCAGTGGCCTGCCTGTGCCAGCTCACACAGTATTTCAATTTGCTGTGGATTTGAGCTGTTTCATAGGTTTTGAAGCTAACACATGCTTCACAAGACTGCTACTCTATAGGGCCTCTCTCTATAAGGAGAGAGGACATAGAAACTACCCAGTCCTGTGTCTGAAAAAGGAATCACAAACCATATCTTGGCACTCCACCTCACTCAACAAATAATTAACCCATACTGCTTTCCAGGAAAATTGGTGCTTGTGCATAAGCAGTCACTTCCAAAAATGTGTTGCATATATAGCATACATTTTTTAAACTACCAAAACATACACAAAGTGATTTATTCCATCTTTTTACTGAAAGCCAGACTACTACAAAATATATTTTTCTACAAGTGGTTTGCAAGATGATTTTCAAAGCATAGGTCTGTGCAGTTCTCTATAGTTGTTTGATCTATGTCTTCTTCAGTCTCAATCTCTTGAACTCAGCATAAACATTTTTCTCTATGTATTTATTTTCCTCATCTGTTTGCTTTCTTTGACACTGCTGAGTGTTGGCTATCAGCCATCTATTATAATCTGTGTTCACAACAAAACTGGTGAAAGGGTTTCATTATTGCACTCCCTGAAGCAGTTGCTTCTGCTTCTGGTCTTCTACAAACCTAGTTATATTAACACTGCGTTATGAAAGACACCAGATGGACAGTACTGGAAAAACCACATCCTTGTTTTCAACAATACATGCCTTAGGTCATCACCTCTCTTCCTCCCTATATGAGGAAACATTATTACATTTCTTAGAAAAAGTCTACAGGGTGTAGCATGTGGAATTTTTCCCAGATTCTATAAGCAAACAATTACATCAAACCGCAAAATGGTTTCCAAAATAAAGGTGTTTCATACTGCAAGCTAATACCAGTGGGATGGAGTAGTCTGCTGTAAACATGTCAAAGCTCTCGGTTTCTTCAGATTTTTACCCAGCAGCTCTCATTATGTTTGGACAGACATTTCTTGTGGTTATTATTTGTCATGTTAAATGTTGTTTTTTTCCATACGAAAGACACAAGTTCTTTTCAAGATGAAACTGTGAAAGCCTCTTGCTAATTTTCTCTGGATCTTGAAACGAAGGATAAGAAATGGGATTGAAGAAAGAGATTAGTAACATTCAAAAATAAAATGAGAGAGTCATCCTCATACTCATGGAGGAAATTCCCTTTGCCCAGTATTCTGCTTACTCCATGTCTTCTGGTACAACCACTGTTATTTCAGGCTGACATACTAGAGTTTAAGTGCATGAAACAGTGAGAGAAACAGTGAAATAGGTCTGATACTTGGCTGACATGATTCCAGTGGGCTTTTCCCAATGGAGAAGAGTAAGGATAGTAAAGTGACAGTACAGGTAGAAAAAGAACAAAAAACCCTCGCGAAGTTGAGTTAAAATCAGTTGCTGAAAACTGAATTTCTCTCTGAGTTTCTGACACCTGGGAATAGTCAATCTCTCCTCTTAGCGCTCAAGTGCAGCATTTTCTGTTTAATAGTGTCCTCTAGTGACAGGGAAAGACTTTTCAAACAGGAGGTGAACATTCTTCAACGGGTAAAAATGAGGTGGAAGAAAGTCTTGAAACTACATGAGTCAATTTGTTAATGATCTTATTGCCACCACGGGACTTTAGTGTTAACGTACACATCTGCTGCACTGCAGCTGAAAAGATGCCTTATTGTTGCAGCTGCTCCTGAAAACCAAGCTGAAAATTCCCATTCGAGTCTAGGGCATGGCACTGTAAGGCAGGCTCACCTGAATGGGATTGTGGTGGTTTAGTTTGCATCTTTTACTTTCTTGTGAGATAAGAATTAGAAGAAGGGCAAAGCAGGTTCAAAACTTTAAAGAATATAAAGAAGTTTATTATTAACAGAACTAAAGGTAATAAAAGAATGACAATGATAAAAATTAATGCAAACTCTTGGTTTAAAATGGTCTCTTCAAACCACCACAGGGATGAAAGGAGCACCCTGCAGCTGCAAAAATTTTCTTAATTCTAAGACTACAACCTCTACCATGGTAAAAAATGTGTTTCTGATTCTGTCAGAGATGATGATGACTGATGCTGCATTGTAGCTAAATTCTTGCATCTTTCGTCAGGCAGCCTTTAGGCATACAGAAAGGTGGGCATCCTCTAAACCTCATGGTCAATACTAGAACTTACTATAAACACTGTCAGCTAAGATGTCTAAAATAGTCTTACAAAGTTTATTTTTAAGGAACCTTATTAATAGTTTTATAATGTAGCCATAACAGCCAGCTTTTTCTTTTTTTTTTTTCCTTTTGCTAATACTATTTTTTGAACTGTCATGAGAGGAATAAGCTAAAACACCAAAAAGTAATACAGATTATCACATGTTTTTATAGACAGCTGAGAACATAAATCATTAATCTGGCTTTGCTGAAGTCTATATCAGTAAGTCTGGCCATTTTTCTTCTCATGTCGTGTCCTTTTAAACATGTTATTCAAGCACATGGAACAGTGCATAAACATGAAACACAAGACTTATTTTAGAGTAGCTATTTTCTAGCCAGTTTTATACAAAACAGATGAAACTCTGGAAATTAGAGCCAATTAAAATGTTACCCTTATTTAAATTCCCTCCTTCCTGATACTTCGGGCTGCTCTGAAAGTTTACTTTCCTACTGTTAATTCCGTTTTAGCTGTATCAGAGAAACAAACCTTTACTCTGAAGTTTATTTCTTAAAGTGAAAAGTCTCACCCTCCTTATGAAGCTGGCTGACATTTTAAAGATTTTAATGCTGAACCAGGAAAAGATAACTCTCATTTTTTTCCTCTTAACTAACATGGTTAGCCAATTTCAGGTCTGCTGAAAAGTTATGGAAAACTGGAAGAAATGTCACTAATGCTGCTAGTGTTCTTTGACAAGGACAACGTGGCTGCACTCCACCACTGAGAGGACAGAGAGACCAACAGATAAACAGATGTCAGGTTACCTGCGGCAAAGCCTTGGGGTGGTAACGTGAACTCCTTGCTAGTTTCTCCAGTCAGCGTCAGCAGAATGTGACTGCAGCACCATCAGTGGCAGAACGCACCTTCTATGGCCCAGCTTCCATGTGAGGCCTCGAAATGTCAGTGTAAATACACACCAAGTCCCATCCGGCACACAGCTGGAAAACTCAACTCCAAGCACTTCAAGCCCATTTGCTGCAAAACACACATTAAAGCATCTCCAGATGAATCCAAGGCCTGTGGAAGTGGGCAGCTCTGCCAGGGACCCTTCCACAAGCTCATCCCCATACTGAATCCACTACGGTTCTGTTGAGCACCCAGGCCAATGTCACAGGACTTGTTTTCTGCTTCCTTGGCCTTGTCAAAGCACGTCCCCAGCTGACACCAGTCCTGATACACAGAAACACCCAAAAATGACATAAAGTTCTTGTCAGGAGCTGTAGCTATAAGGACAGGGAGTAAAGGGTACAAATTACAAGAGGTGAAAATTAGGTTACATATTAGGAAGAAATTCTTCACTGTGATGGTGGTGAGATACCGGAACAGGTTGCCTGGGGAGGTTGTGGATGCCCCAGCCCTGGCAGCATTCAAGGCCAGGTTGGATAAGGCCTCGAGCAACCCGATCTAGTGGGAGTCCCTGCACATGGCAGGGGGGTGGGACCAGATGGTCTCTGAGGTCCCTTCCAATCCTTTACATTCTAAGACTCTACAATTCTGTGAAAGTCACAGGGGAGGTGGGGGCGTTGGGAGGAAGAGGGAGGAATTTCCTGGTGCTGTCCTCAGTGCCACCCTGCTTGCTTTGAACCTTAACTTGCTCAAACCCGTCTGGAGGCCTTTTCCCTCTCTCACCTTTGCACGGTGTGAGGAAACAAAACGGGCAAATGGCGGCCGGGCCCAGCACCGCCACCTGCCGGCGCGCACGGGCAGCGCGGCGGGGCCGGCGGGGCGCTGAGGGCGGCCGGGCTCGGAGAGGGCTGGGGCGGAGGTCGGGAGAGGGCCCGGGCGGAGGTCGGGAGAGGCACCGGGCGGAGGTCGTGGTTGCTCCGCGCCGCCCGTGGAGAGCAAGGCGCCGAACGCCGCCATCGTTGCCAGCTCCGCGGCCCCCCGAGCGCCCTGCCCTGTGCAGAGGGGCTGGCGCAGGCAGCAGAGCCAGCGGAGAGCAGGGCGCCTTTCCTCGGCAGTGCTGCAGAAGGGCTCAGCTCTTCTCTCCAGAGCACGTTTCTCACAGTGTTGGCGCCATACACCTTTTCATTCTTCTTTTTTTTCTCTCCTGTGTCTGTGGTCAGAACGTGCAGGAGGATGAGCAGGGATGATGTGGAGAATGACGGGGTAGAAGCGAGCAGCTGCAGGAGCAACTGGGATGGGGAGGGCACAAGTGACCGTGTGTGCAGGGGGTTGTGACAACAGGCGGCAGAGATTGTCAGGGCGGACAGGGAAGAGAAAACCCCACAGACAGTCTTTTTCTAGGTACTGTTTCCTTCCACAGCTGAAATCCAAACCTTCATCAACCTGAAACCCTTCTAAACCCCCATAATTCTTCTCTGCCATCCTAATCCCCAAATCTCATTTTAGAGAGAATCTTCTCCTCCTGGAAAATGTTCTCATTCCACCACAACAGTGAAGTGAATTTCCAGGTCCTCTATTCAGTTCCCCCATAATGCTCTCATGTATTTTCCATCAGAAACCAGCCTGGTGTGGCTTTTCACTCCTTAACTGGTTTCTTCACAGGCAGCATTGCACAAAAGATAGGAACACAATCTTGGCAAAGTGCTTTCTAAACCAAAGGGACTTTGAATTTTCCACTGTTGGCTTTAAGGATTCACAGTTCTGAGGTAGGAGCATGCATACCTTTTGCCTGACACCACTGTTTCTGCAAGTGGTTTATACATAGTATCTCACCCATGTCTACAGAAAGTTTCCCCTACTGAAGGAAACCAAATCATAAAATTCAGGCTTTGATCCCGTTTTGCCATGTACTTTTCATACCTTAGATGGAGTGATTTTGTGGGGTGAGTCTAAGTCTCTTGAGTCCCTGCCCCTTCATGACTTCAACGTAGTTCCCAAGTAATATAGGTCTACTATTAAACTGTCCATGTCTTACTGGGTTGTTGGGTTTTGGTTTTTTTTCAACAGCCCCATTTGCAACAAGAGATAGGAGACAATGGAAGAACAACTAAAGGAAAAGTGAGACTGAAGTCATAAAAGAAAATTAGGTTCACCATTTGGTATTGACATATTTTGTAACCTATGGATTCACTGAACTCCCAAACAACCTGTTGATCATACTGTAACTAATCCAGCTTCATCTATTTCTTCACTAACCATAGCCCCCCATGCAAATGAGATCCATTTTAACATATAAAGTTATATATATTTAATAACGTCAGGTAAGGTGTGAACTTTGATAAAGTGAGAGGATCTAGAAGAAGCCATACAGGAGGCCCCTTCAGCTCCTAGAAGGAAACCCAGCCACTGCCACACAGAGCAGATTCTTAACAGTGTGCAAGTGCAGAGGAGACTCCTTCCCCTCTGTATCCTTCCCCTCTCTATCCACTCAGTGCAAGGGAGCACTACACACTCATCCTTGCTTGGTTTTTACTTTGTACTGATAACACTGGCTACATATGATGCAAAGATGATATTCGGAATGTCTAGTATTTGCTGCTATTTCAAGTTCAAATGTGGTTACACAATGAAGGATTCAAGATTAATCTGCTCGAAATGCTAGAGATGTTAAGAGACAAGAAGCTGAGAACAATGATTTAGAAATGGCAGTTCAATTATGCAGCTTGGAGAAGAACAAGAAAATACTGAAATTGAGATTAAATGCCTTTAATTCATTCTATTTTGAACCAAAATTTGGATAACATGTGCTTCCTGGTGAACAGCCAGGCTCAGCTGCAAATAGTGCTGTCTAAAGAGCAGTCTGAAGGCAGTTAACAAAGGAGACGAAGCACTCACTGTGCTTCAGAGGCTTTAGGCAGTTGCAGGAGGGAGACAGGAAGGGAAGAACACTCTCCTTGAGAGATTCTCTACATAGCTTTGGCCAGATGAGCAAGTCCAAATGTTCCCATGAAGCAGGGGTTAAATGAGAATTTCTTTCTCTCTCTTGGACAGGAAAGAGGTCATATCACAGCCATAGAGCATGAATAGTCATGATGAACAACCATGTCAGGTTAGCTCCCTCCACACACTTGAGAGGACGAGGCTTAGCTAATAGTGTGTCTACTGAGTTTGTTTGCTCAGTCTTCAAGGTTCGGCCTGAACAGCATTGACTTTTTGAGCTTTGCCAAGGCTGCCCTCAAGAGGAGACTCATATTCCATACATGGAGCAAGCATCTGAGTGCAGGCCACCTATGTAGCCTGCCCATACTTGGATGGTTTGGGCAACCAGCTCTAGGTGACCCCATTTGAACAGAGACCTTGGACTAGATGACTTCCACTTGTGCCTTCCAACCTCAACTGTTATTCTATACCTCAGGCACAAATTACAGAATCACATACTGGGTCAGGTTGGAAGGGACCACAGTGGATCATCTGGTCCAACCTCCCTGCTCAAACAGGGTCATCCCAGAGCACGTGGCAAAGGATTGTGTCCAGACAATTCTTGAATACCTGCAGTGAGGGAGACTCCAAACCCTCTCTGGGAAATCTCTTCCAGTGTTTGATCACCTGCACAGGAAAGAAATTCTTCCTCGTATTCCTGTGCATCAGTTTCTGCCTGTTGCCTCTTGTCCTATTGCTTGGCATCACCGAGAAGATCCTGGTTCCATCCTCTTGACACCCTCCTTTCAGGTACTTACTGTAGTGGGTTGACACTGGCTGGATTCCAGGCACCCACCAAATCCACTCTCACTCCCCCCCCACAGCTGGGCAGGGGAGAGAAAATATAACAAAGGATTCCTAAGTTGAGATAAGGACTGGGAGAGATCACTCATCAAATACCATTATGGGCAAAACAGGCTTGAATGAGAGATATTAAATGAATTTATTGCTAACAAAATCAAAGCAGTATAATAAGAAGTAAAATAAGACCTTAAAAAACACCTTCCCCCCCACCCTTCCCTCCTTCCCAGCTCCACCTCCTCCCCTTCAGCAACTCTGAGAGACAGGGAATGAGTGTTACGGTCAGTTCATCACTCATTGTTTCTCCCACTGCTCAGGGAGAGGAGTGCTGCCCCTGCTCCGCAATTACACCTGCGCAATAACTTTTTAAAATTCTTCTTAAGAATGTTGTCACAGAGGTGTTACCATCCTTTCAAATTGGCCCAGACTTTTCCAGCAGCACATCTGTCTTGGAGCCACCAGGGATGGGTTCTGTTGGACATGAAGGAAGCTTCCAGCATCTTCTCACAGAAGCTACTCCTGTAGCCCCCTGCTACCGAACCTGGCCGTGCAAAACCAATACTCTTATATACATTGATAAGGTCTCCTCTTNTCCCACTGCTCAGGGAGAGGAGTGCTGCCCCTGCTCCGCAATTACACCTGCGCAATAACTTTTTAAAATTCTTCTTAAGAATGTTGTCACAGAGGTGTTACCATCCTTTCAAATTGGCCCAGACTTTTCCAGCAGCACATCTGTCTTGGAGCCACCAGGGATGGGTTCTGTTGGACATGAAGGAAGCTTCCAGCATCTTCTCACAGAAGCTACTCCTGTAGCCCCCTGCTACCGAACCTGGCCGTGCAAAACCAATACTCTTATATACATTGATAAGGTCTCCTCTTAGTCATCTCTTCTCAAGGCTGAACAAGCCCAGCTCCTCCAGTCTTTCCTCATAAGAGAGATGCTCCAGTCCCTTAATCATCCACTGGTCCCACTCCAGGATCTCCATGTCTCTAGTGTCCTGAGGTGTCGGTGTACAAGGCCAACATAGTTCCAGATGTAGGCCAACAGAGTTTGCAGTATAAAATGCGGCACCATTTACAGTAATCACGCATGGGCTAGAGCTACAAATGGCTCACCCATAAAGCAGTCCAATCCCAGACTTAACATGCGTAGGCTACTCACGGCTCTCCTGGGCACACCCCCGCCCAGGGATTACGCGCCGGCCGGCTTTTCCACTTCCCCCAGGTGGATTGCAGTCTGTGAGGCTTGTACTGCCAGAGGCTCCAAGCCTTTGAGGCTCTAAGCCAGTTATCGCTGCAATACATACAAACATGGGGCACCAGATGTCAGAGTCCAGAAAGTCCAGCATAGAGCAGGGTGGCAGGCATCAGCAGGGTCGCAGCAGGCAGTGGCAAGCAGTGGCAAGCATCAGCTCAGCATCGGCAAGCAGCAGCTCAGTCACTCTGCCTCAGCTCGGTATCTTGCCTTTGTGATCCTGCAGCACAGCCTTTTATACCCATCTCTTGGGCCACTCACGTGCTTCTTGTTACAGGAATCACCACACCTGCCTTCAATGCTGGCCTCCCCTCCTCCCAGGGAAACAGCTGTAAGTCATCAAGGCCAAGGCTGCCCGCAGCCCACTCCTGCAACCCCACACTGAGGAGTCCAGAACTGGACACAGCACTACAGATGTGGCCTCACCAGAGCTGAATAGAGGGGCAGGACCTCCCTCGACCTGCTGGCAGTGCTCTTCCTAAAGCACCCAAATCCATTGCTTATTTCTCCATTGCTTTTATAATTCTCATAAGTTACTGAAAGCAGTATTCAGAGCAAGCATACACATACACGCAGAAAAGAAAAAAACCCACAACTGATACTGTAACATTTTACTTTCTGATAGAAATCAGTATCCCAAGATAAATTTTATGTATTTTATCCCATTTACAAACCAGCCAGCCACCTTCTCCGCAGGAACAGTTTACTTGTCTAATGTAAGATAGGAGGGTATTTTCACTTTCTTTCAAGATAGCCTAGAATAGGAGCAGTATTTGAACACCTCAAATTACAGCACCTCAGAGCACAGAGAAGTAGTACCTCAGTGGTTTGATTTAAGGAGCTGCCTGCTAATGGGAACATATCAATGACTAGCTGAAGTATTCCTAATAAATCTATTACCTTGACACAACAGCAAATATAGATGTTCCTCATTTCACAAAGGGAGAAACTGAAGCACAGAAAACCCCATTAGTAATGTGTAATCAATGAGTCACAGTAAAGAAAAGGAAAGGAAGGATATCAGGAAAATCTATATGGCTGAAAAGAAAGAACAAAGAGATGTGAAAAGTTTGGCTGAAAGGCTTATAGTGATTCTAATGTGTACTTACCCATTTAAATGCACAGAAATGGCACACTTAGAGCTGTAAAGTTTGGTACCTGCATTTTTAACTAACTGGAAAGATTCTGTTTTCCTTGAGTCACTCCTAAATTACTTTGTTTGGATATAGGGGAGGAAACAAACAAACAAACAAACAAAAAAACCTCCACAAAACACAAAAGTTCCTTGATATAGTATAGCATCTACTAAACAGCTGTTTGTGGTTCTTAGCTAAACTCACTGAGAATGGTCCTGGTTTTTGTTCCTGTTTTTTTCTGTTCCTTCCTACGTAACTGCAGTCAGATTTTTAACCCTTGCAGTTCTACATGTGTTCCAGCAGTAAAATGCATCTAAGACTTCTCTTTATAGCATTCTCATGCATTTCAGATAAAGGTTGCAAAATCAGTATCTAGTCAGAATTCCCCATCTGCAGGTGCCAGTAGCTGCCATGTAGCCATTGGTTTACACAGAATGAAATGAAACCATAGAGACATACACCACACCCAGCAAGGAACAAATTGAAAGCATCAACAAGAAGGCCATGAATAAGGAGGAAACCAAACTGATACCTCTTGGAGTCTTTTTTTTAAATCAGAAAGATATAGGCCTTATGACACAGGAGCACAGGAGTATAATGAAAATATTTTTTCACATGTAGGAGGTAGACTGTGGAGCTAAAAAAAGAAAATGATCAGGGAGACACAAAATCAGTAAAGCTGCACGAAAAACAGTGTTCCCCTTCTGTGAAAATTCCTAAGATTTTGCAATTTCCCTTGCTAAATCAGAGTAAGTCAAAATCTAAAAAGCATTCATAAATGAAGCAAATGCAAAAAAAAAAATCTAGACAAAGAGATGCTGTTTTGATCATTTTGAAGGTCAAGTTTTTAGAAGTAGCTTAATTTTATAAAGGCAAAATTAGTTGTCAAAAAGAAACTGGATTTATTTTTTTCAGAAGACTAAAGAAAGATTTCAAAGTTCACATAAAAAATGAGACTAAACCTTTCCCACAAATAGGTTTTTTCTGAAAAAACAGATTTTTGAGTGAGAAAAAGAGCCACTGAAAATTGTGAAGCAGTCATAGCAATCTAATAACCTCTTCCACATCTCAGACTATAGTAAGGAGCTGTTATGAACTGGTAGACAGACTTTTTTTCTATGGGTCTTCTCTCTTTCCCCTTTTAACCACGACACATTTATTGTATAATAGACGTTGTGAAGGCATTATTGGACATTCACTCACATGAAAGAGAGGAAAGAGGTGGAATTTACTCTTCTTTTCCTTCCAAATCTGGTATCAATGAAATGAAGACTAATAAAAAATTGTTGCAACTTCAATAACAGTACAACTCGGATCGCTATAGACTAGTGATAATGAAAAAAAAAGAAAAAGGAAAGAAAAAACTGGAGCAAAAGTAAAAAAATCAGCTGGAACTATCTAGTACTTGAGAGACACAGACCATTTAATTGCCAGTGGTCTCTGTCCTTCCTAGCTTCAATGTGAACAATGAATGTGTTACCCTACAGCTTGAGTATATTCCATTTGTCAATAATAGTCTCGTTAAACAGTTCCATCAGCATCATGATGTCTTTGTTCTGGTGTACCCAGGATAAATAATATTCAGAAAAGACACTGGACTACTCATTAAACTACTCTTAATCTATTTCATGTTGTAATAATACAATTCCTCCAAGAAAAACATGTTTTTCTTCATTGCAAGTGCTCATCAGCAAGGAGGAGACAGTAGCCAAAATGCAATTTACAAGAAAAGAATCAAGTGGTTAATTAGGGTATACATCAACGCTTTAATAGATATAATAAAGAAACATGCAGAGCAAACTAATAAAAAATTCCTAGGTTGATGCATATAACTCCTTGTTAAATTTTAAAGCTATACATGAAAGATAGGGAACTATAGTCAAAATTGTGTTGGTAATTCAAACTCCAGTTACAAACCATAGCCCCGCTGTCTACAAGAGACAGGAAGGACTTCAGTTTACATTGTCAGATTTTCTATAGAGGATAGAAAAGCATAAAATGGGACTGACCTTGTGGTCCTCAGAAATGGTCAACAATTGGTTATTCTGATCCTTATAAGCAGCAGGCAGTCTGAGAATGTAGTAGCAGGATGGCAATTCAAAGCCAGCAGGGTAGGGAACCAGCTACTCAGAATGACAGAAATGGAATTAATGTGTCATCTAACCTGGGCTTCTTCTGCGAGAAGGTGACCCCCTTAGCGGATGAGAGAAAGGCTGTAGATGTTGTCTACATAGAGTTCAGTAAAGCCTTTGACACCATTTCCCACCGCATTTCCCTGGAGGAACTGGCTGTTCATGGCGTGGATGGGTGCACTCTTTTCTGGGTATAAAAGTGGCTGGATGGCCAGGCTGAGAGAGTGGTGGTGAATGGAGCTACATCCAGCTGGTGGCTGGTCACAAGTGGTGTTCCCCAAGGCTCAGTACTGCAGCCTGTCCGATATCTTTATTGATGATCTGGATGAGGGGACTGAAGGCACCCTCAGTCAGTTTGCAGACGACCACAAGCTGGCTGGGAGTGTTGATCTGCTGGAGGGTGGAAAGGCTCTGCAGAGGGATCTGGACAGCCTGAATTAATGGGCTGATTGTGATTAATGAGGCCAGCTGTGTGAGGTGCACCAAGGCCAAGTCCCAGGTCCTGTACTTGGGTCATAACAACCCCGAGCATCACTACAGGCTTGGGGAAAAGTGGCTGGAAAGCAGCCTGGTGGGAAAAGGACCTGGGAGTGCTGGTTTGACAGCAGCTGAACATGAGCCAGTGTGTGCCCAGCTGACCACAAAGGCCAATGGCACCTGGCCTGTGTCAGCAATAGTGTGGCCAGCAGGACCAGGGCACTGATTGTCCCCATGTACTCGGCACTGGGGAGGTCAGTTTTGGCCCCTCGCTACAATGTCTTTTGACATTGAAGTGCTGGAACATTTTCAAGGGCAACGAAGCTGGGGAAAGGTCTGGAGCACAAGTCTTATGAGGAGGGAGAGAGCTGGGATTGTCTAACCTGGGGGAAAGGAGTCTGAGAGGGGTGGGGGCCAGATCTTATCTCTCTCTACAACTAAGGTGGTTGTAGCAATATGAGGATCAGTCTGTCAGTTACTTTTAAAAGCAACAGAAGATAGGACAACAGGAAATGTCCTCAAATTGCACCAGGGGAGGTTTAGATTGGATATTAGGAAAAATTTCTTCACTGAAAGGGTTGCCAAACATTGGAACAGTCTTCCCAGATAAGTGGTTGAGTCCTCCTGCTGGAGGTATTTAAAAAGATGTGTAGTTGTGGCACTTAGGGACATGGTTTTGTGGTGGACTTGGCATTGTTGGGTTAATGGTCCATGATTTTCTTTTTAACCAAAACGATTTTATGTTTCTATGTTCCATATTTTGCTTATTTCTGGCTAAATCTAAAACTACCTCAGTGATTCCTTTAACTTGTAACTTCCTTAGCATTTCAAACCCAAGCTTATAGGGACAAGGACTGATAAAATATTGCGCTACAGGGTCATATAATAAAAAGCAACACTATTTAGCTGTTTTAGTCCAGAGCCCTTCTGTTGTAGTGCATGATGTAACAAGCATTTTCCAAGACAGCCCACAGATCCACCTGTTCTGCACAGCCTGACACAAGCTGAAGGCGGTAGCAGAAGATCAAAAGTCACCTGCAATACATCACAAGAAGAAAATTATGAAATGCCCAGGTTGCCTTAGGATGTAGGTGACACCCTTCTGTTACTCAGGAAAACTTAAACCGTATTCAACAATCCCTGACCTTCTGACCTGGGAAAACATCCTCCTGCCTTCAGATCTAGTGATTAATTTAATCCTGACTCTATAAATGCAGTACGTCAGCCAGACGCTTCCCAACATCCTGCCTTGCAACCACATCAGAAAGCTGACTTACATTTCCAGGGAAAAGGAGGGGAATGTCTCCATGCCCTGCCAGCTGTGCCCTGACGTACCGGATCGCTGCGGTGCAAATGGAATGCAAACAAACAGCAATGCCACATCCTTCCAGAACATCTAAAGCTTCACCTGCTAACTCCTGTAATTACATTACCCGCCCTTGCAACTACCTCATACTCATGACTCAGTGCTAATATACAGTCAGACAGAACCTTCAGGTGTCTTTTTGCCACCTTTTCCTCTATGGTCTAAAGTTTACTGCTGCAGTTTCCATTTGAAGTCCCTAAGAACATGTCTTTGAACAATGCACCCTCACATTTCTATCCTTTCATACCATTTTGCTGTCTCTGTTTTTTATTATTCCAGGGGAGAAGGGCATCTGTTTCTTTCTCACTACTGATGGAGCCATGCTTTGACTGTCCAGAGCAATCAGCTTGAGTCTCTGTGGCCTCCACAAGCACAGACCTGTCCCTTACTGCAGGGATGCTAATGGATATTGTGTCCCATAGCTTTTTCGCTCCTTCAAACAGTAGCTCCCTGCACACAACAAACAATAATAAGTGGAGAGAAACAACAGAAAAGTGAAAATAAATGAGAAACAAGTTGTTTATAGTAGCAGAAGGATTAGTGGGGGGGGAGGGGTTCTTAAAATTGTTACTTTGTGACTATTCCTCATTTCCCGAAGTCTGCATTAAATTTTCCAAAGCTAAAAAGTCAGCACATTTCAGCCATTCATGGAGGGGTTAAAATCAGATGTAGTAATTAACTTTTGACAGCATAGTGTATTGCCATCTTGTGGCTGGTTTACCTATACCGTGCTGAAAATGTGGATAAGATAAGTGCACTTTTCTTTTTGCAGTCTTATGTAAGCATAACCATTTAAGAAATGTAAGGGAGGTTGATCGCAAGTAAATGAAGTATCACATAAACTGAAAAAAGGCTCAGACAAACTTAGTACCATTCTATCAAACTATTTCTCCTTTATGTGTGGCTGCTGTTTTTCTCCACTGTAACCTATATGTTAATTGCTTTACTTATTCTTTGTTATTTTTTGGGTTATGTTTAATTAAATGCAGTTCAGTGACATTTTTTCTTATTTTTGCCTTTTAATATCTTTCGTATTTGATTTTGAAAATAAAGACTTCTCTAATCAGATTCTGTGAAATTGTTGAAGTAAATTCAGCAGGAAATTTGATGTGACCAATGAGTAAAATAATTAGCTAAAAAAGCATCAACAAAATGCAAACATAAAAGCTATATTTCAACAGAAGTGTATTAGTTACATGTTTATATGTCCTGCCCAATAGAATGATTTTTTTCCTTCGGTGTATCTCCAGAATACGCACATGATAAACATCTGAACAGAAAATTAAATACAGTAAAGGGAAAGGATCTCTGCTCAGTAATATACATGAGCCCAAGACATATCCTCCTGAACAGGAGTAGACTTGGGCTGGCACTTTAATGCTTTCCTGGATTAATGCCCATAAAGAGATCTGTGTTGATTATGAAACTGTCCTGCTTTGGTGACAGTGAGAAGCATATATCACAAAGTGGCTCTTAGTTGTTTCGTCATTCCTTTGATCTCACTCTCTTTCATAAAGATGTAAATCAGATACGACAAAATCAAGAGAAAAAACAGTGGAATCAAGTGAGGTTAAAAAAGCAGGATAATCACTCTCAGTTACCATTTAACAATCCCCCTGGAAAATCTTCTGGATTTTGAAGCCTTTTACACTTATTCTAATGTTGCCTGGATTTGAGTGTTCAATATTAAAGAAACCTGAAGTTTCTTCAGTCTGAAGAAGGTGACACCCTCATTTGACCTGCTGCTTCCAAAGGTGGCTGAAGCAACTTCCCTGCAAGACAGTTGTGAACAATTGCTTGCCTTCAGTGTTTGTATGGGGATTTCTGAAAAAAAGAAAAAAGAATTAACCAAAAATCACCCCCCAAATCCAACCACCCAGCTTGGCAGCTCCCCCTTTCCTGTGGTCCACTTCACAGTTGTGGCCAACTGTTCCCCAGCAGAAACAAGAAGAACCAATTTTCACATGCTTCCACATGGAAAAGATGAACAAACAGATGGCAGAACATGACCCTGGCATCAACTACTGTTCCCCATTGATAACTGTTGATACCAGCATGTACTTCCTAGAGTAGTTCTTAGGCAGTCCTGCAGCTGCAGCACACAAAGTTCACACTGAGCAAAAGATCATCCAGAAAAACACTGCTGATCTTCACAGGAAGCAGAGATGAATCACTTCCTTTTTGTAGTCCTCTGCCCCCCATTTTTCTTTTACGGAAGATTGGAGCAGAGAAACAATCACAGTGTTCATTTGCTGGGAAGGAGAGAAAAAACATGGAACTGATTTCCAGCTATGGTTTCCCATTCAACTGTGTTACTCATAACAGTTTAAACAATCTTGGGCCTCCTTCCTCACACCCTTTTCTCCATCTGTGTGGTGCAAATGCAAGTGGTTTTGCCCCAGACTCTAACAGACAGCTGCTCTGTCTGAAAAATAACCTGCCAAAATGAATTTGGCTGTTTTGTACCTGGTCCCTTATGTAATTCATTGCTCACCTACATGGGCAGTAGAAGAGAGAGAAGTAATGCTGCAGCAATTAGCCATGGGAACAGTGAGTGGGTAGCAGGTAGAACCTGCTTGCTTTCATGCTGAGTTCCTGAAATGTACATCAAGTTTCATCTACAGAGTCCTTCTTCCTTTTTCGGAAAGCATTACCATTTTCAGAAAGCATTAAGCTTTCAGAAAGCTGTCTTTTGAAGAGCTCAGGCCAATTAGGACTGTGTTTGTACTGCAATTTGGGCAATACAGAGATAGAAAATATCTATACATAAATAGGAATTTCAAAACTGCCTTAGCACTTTCCTCTAATGGATTTGAACATCTGTTTTGAAGTGTAACTGTACTTGTGTAACAATTCCCAAGGTGCTAACTCAAGAAGAGAGACAGAGCAGATCCAGGTCCCTCCATGCTAAAAACACAAGTCCCACAGGACTGCCAGTTTTCCCTAGATAAGCAATTAATTCAGCAGGTAGCAGCAGCAGACACCAATGCACCCACACAGTGGGTTGTGTTCTACATAACCAACCTCTAAATTTCATTCTCAGCACTTTAGATGATGAGAATGGGAGGTGAAGCAGTTGGCCAGACTAAATTAACTTGTATATGTTCCAGGTGAAACCCTGATTGCTTGTGTTAATAACATGCAGCAGAAGGTGGCCCTGAAATCCTAACTTTACTTATTTTTTGATAGTCTGCAAATAGAAAGGCCCTGGTCTAGGCATGAAGAAGACACAGCAGCCTCAAAAATGAGCTGAACTATGCTTCATATATTTTTCAACTGTGCTGTGAAATCCAAACCAGCTGGCAAAATGGATCAGTCACTAGAGTTGAACAGAGCATGGCTGGGGCCCTGCAGCTATGTTCAGTTTAGCTGCGAGTTGTGCTGGAAGGCATTATGTATTTAAGGCCCAAGTACAAGATGATGACACTTGGCATTTCCTAGAAGCTGATAGCTGCAGGTAGTGGCAGAGCAACTGGCTGTGATGCAGCAGGAGTGTCAGTGCTGCCAGTCTTGATACAGGGTGACTGCAAGTGCCCAGAGGTTTGTTCCTGTTCAGTTTCTGCATTTCTGCTTTGTATTTAGAGCAAACACTCCTCCTTAGATAACTACAGGTAGGATGTCCCCTGGCTTTCTCCAGGAGCTGCAGGGCGCCCTAGTAGGAGTGTCTTGGGACATGCAGGAGTTGTCACCAATGACAGAAGGTAGCATTCAAAGGAAAATGTGAATTCGAAGTACGTGTCATTTAAAGATGTCTTATTGGATAAAATTTGCCTTCACCTGGAGTTACTGATTTCTGTCTGGAGAGTCAGCCACTACATACTATGTCTGGATAATATAAATGGCTTTTTTGATAAATTAAGCCCTTGAGCGCTGTTTTTGTTGTTGGTGGTGATTTTTTTCTTTGAACTATATAAAAGGAAAAGAGGGTATTGATTGGACTTGGCAGGTGGTAAAGGAATTTATCCAGGCTGCAATCTCTTCAAGTCCAGCCAGTTTCAGCTTTCCTATTTTAAAAGCATTAACCATTTGCTCTGTGCCTGGCAGTCAGGGAAGAAAAACCATGGAATGCAATGAAATTATTTTACTTCTTGGGAGGCAGGAGATGAGGGTTTTAGTAATGACTTCAAAGTTGTTACCACGTCATCTCTGATGCATATATGAAGTTAAGCACCTTGGAAAATGCTGTACATATCCTCTGTAGAATGCAATGTTGAAGCTCTCTCGAGAAAATTGCCTACACTGAAATCAGACCTGAAAAGCTTCCAAATCACACAGACTGGGAGAGGAAATATCATGTAAGGAAAATAGAAGAAAAAGCACCTAAATAAGAGATTTAATTCAAAATCAGTCTTGAAAAGTAAAGCTACTGAAAAACAAGGAAGGGGATCATAGACTGCAATCTCAAGGTTTTCATTAAAAGCAAACTAGAGATCATGAAAGCATTTTTTAGGAATCAGAGAATATCTGTGTTAGTAGTACTGTTAAAACCTTAAAGATGAAAATTAGTGTTGTACTTATATGTAACACTTTGTAGAAACAATGAAACTGATTTTAGGTGCATTAACCTGAGCATCTGAAATGCCCTTGCAACACCTCCTGAATTCAGTGGGGGATTTCTGAGCTTCCTCAAGTGTTACTTCAGCCATGACAAGAAAGTCCTGAAAACAGCAGAATATTTTACAGCAAGGCAGCTGTAAAACTCTGTTGCTTTTAACAAACTCTGCTGATATCTCCAAGGAAAAGTTCTTATTTCCTCAACATTTTCTTGATGTATACTGTGTGCTAAGGTTCTGCTGATCAAATGGTTGCGTAACAGATGCAGATTTGCTTGTGGTACACTGGAAGGCAAGAAGTGACAACACGCTAATTCCCACAAAGATTTTGCACCAAAATGATGTTTGTCACTTTATATTCCACATCCTTCATCCCACCACTCCTGCCTAGATGATGGATTGGACTCAACTCCTGCTCCAATGATGTGTGTGATGGCTCTAGCTGCACTGTAGAAGTAAGACTCCATAAGCACCTGTCACTTTTCTTAGGTTAGGGTTGCAAAATAAAAGGTGTAAGCTTACCACAAAACAAAACTACCATGTTACGTGGCCTTGATTGTCATTCGGTGTGAGGAGAACTCCATTATAACCTATACTTATGATTATTATAATTTGGTTATAATAAACAAAGCTGTGAAATAAAAGGTTAGCTTTACATTATTTGTCTGCTTCTTGAAACGACACTTAGTGCTGCTGGAATTCCATGTTTATCACATCCCACAGGCTGCTAAGCCAAATCTGCCCTACTTTGAAAGAAATTATAAATTCAAATTCATTTATGCCAGTCCTGACAACTTCACCAGGAATCTAAAAGCCCATGTGGTTGGCAGCATCACCAGGAAGAGAGATTTTGAAAGGTTTGGAACAGGAGTCGAGTGAACAGGACTGTAGGTAGTAGATAATGCAGAAAGCACACCCATCCTTCCTCTGCTGAATGTTGATGGAGGGGGAAAGCATGGGAAGGATGATAGATAATCACTGGAGGCTGCAGATGTGATCTGAAGAGATAAATTGATTTTGATTAAGTAACAGGATGCATTTTTCTGGTTGGGTTGGTTTTTTTTTCATTTTACTGTTCAACACAGAATGACCCTTTGAGTGCAATCCCAAACCCTGCTGAAGACTGCCATCAATTCAGTAGACTCGGTATGACACTTTCTAAATTACTTTATTCCCTTCAGAAGAATGCAGGCAGTAAGAACACTTTTTGACACCTTGGTGAAGTCATGAGTATCTCTAGTCATACTCGAATGCAGCTGCTTGAGACCATATGTCCATTTCATTTTAGCAAAACAAATTGATTTCCTGACTGCAGTAAGAAGAGGTTAAGACTTAGTTCCAACTCTGCATGCTAATACCAGGTAAAGAAAAATCCATGTCTTTGTAGACAAAAATGTAAACAATAGAAGAATTGAGGGGTTTTTTAATCACATCATTAAGCTGTCCTGATTACATCATTATAATGTAAACAACATTTATGGAATAAGAAATTCAGGACACAGTCAGACCTGAAGCCTTTCCACTGTCTCCAGACACAGTTAAAAAGAAAAGTTACACTTATGATCTAACTCCCCTGAAAATACCACAATCCACTGCCTGGTTGTCCTATTAGAAAACTGAATTTCTGCCCTCAGATTTTAGAGTTTCTTACCTTAGTTTTTAACAGACTACACCTTTAGAAAAGAAATATTTCTGAGTCTGTTGTATTTATTTCAGCCTTTAAGTGTCCAGGACTGTGCATAGTGACTGTGGGAGGGGAGAGAGAGGAAAGTCCATCCTGCAGTCCTTGGAAGGTAATCCTCCAGCTGCTTTGCCATACACCCCCAGCTGTCTATGTTACTCTGAGCTCTTTGTGCCCAAAGTGCAGCCCGTTCCAGCCAAGTCCAGTGGTTTTGATATGATTCTTAAATAGGGTCGCTAACCCAGAACACATCTCAGCTAAAGCCAAGATCTCTGCCTTCACAATAATGTTGAATTAAAAGAACAATAAATTACACCTGTTTCCCCAAATGGCTTTTCCCATGATAGAAATCTGCGTTACTACATCTTGGTGGCCTTTCAGTGGAGTTTTTTGCCATCCATTATGCCAGGCTTATATCCAAGGAAATTGACAACTCTCCCCTACTCACCTCAGACTTCCTACCCCATGGTACAGACATCCTCCATGGTGTAGACCTCCTCCAAAGTGTTTCTTTTTGGCTATTCCTCAGTCTCTTCTCACTTAGAAACACAAAAACTGCCACACTGCATCAGGTTAAATGCCAGTTTAGCCCAACAGCACTTATTAGCCAGTATTTCAGGAACCAGAGGTATCCCATAATATAATAGAAGTACAGTGATGAAATAAGTGCAGCTTTCCAGCAGTTAGCTGTTTAGGAGCTGATATTTAGGAATTTTTACTGGACGACATTGTTTAATACTCAGAAAGTTGATACTTTTTATTTCATCGAATATCTGCTTTTTAATCCTTTTGGCCTTTTCTTGCAAAGAGTGCTATGACTTAATTTTGAGTATTGTAAAAAGTACTTTCTTTTGTGGTTTCTTTTTAATTCACTGTTGATAATATCATTGGATATCTCCTCAACTCCAAGGAGAAAAAAATTGCATGTAAGAATTCCCAATTCACCTTCTCTAAACCATTTATAATTCTACAGGCTTTTATCATATTACCTTCTCATCCATCTCTTTTTCAGACTGGAGAGCCAAAGTCTGTCTTTGCTGTTGGGTGTCTGATCACCTTGCAGCCCTTCTCTATCTCATCTCCAGCTTTCCTGTACCTGCCTTGAGGCTGCTGGGGAAGAACTGTATACTCCTTCATGCTGTGGAAGCACTCTGAATTTATGCAGCGCTGTAAGAACTTTTTCTGTGTTTACTCCATCCCTTTCTCAATAATTCATAGTGTTTCATTTCTTCTTTTGACCTCCCCTGAGCATGAATCAGATATTTCCAGAAATCTATTCACAGTCACTCCAAAATTTATTGCCTGGGTAGTAATAGCTAATTTAGAGCCTGTTAATATGTATGAATAGTTTGAGTTATTTTTATTCCATTTGCATTACTTTGCACTTATGAGCATTAATTTTCGTTTGTCATTTTATTATCTAGTTACACAGTATTATGAGATTCTGCTACAGCTCTTTGCAGTCAGCTTTAGATTAGACTGTTCTGAATAATTTGTTATCAGATGCAATCATCTCAAAGCAGTATTTATCCCGTTTTCCAGCTCTTTCCAGCTTCATACTTTCCATTCTCTGTACCACACTCAGATTTTTCTAGAACATGGTCATCGCCCCCTTCTCAGTCCTTTTCTAGGCTTCCTCCTCAGAACACCATGAAAAAAAAGATGCTCCTGAATCTCCCATTCAGTTAGCACATCTACAACAGGCTGTCTGTGTGGGATTCATCCCGCCTAACTTTAGATGGTGACATCTATTTCTGAGCCAAGTTCTTTCTGTAATCAAATAGAGAGGAAATAGGCAGCGCTACAGTGGAAGTGATCCAGCTCTAATGTAAATGTCTAAAATGCATCAGATGATTCATGTCCTAAAAGTGTTTATTCCTCCTCATTGACTCCAAGGGAGCCTACAGTGAGTGGAACAGATGCAGATTATCTACGTCAGAGGCAGAGACATCATAAATTAGGTGAGAAGAATCCTGCTTTTCCCACGCAGATCTCACTGGGCTGCAGCCACATAATTTTTCTGATGGACTAAAAATTCAAGAATCACATTCTTTAAAGACCTCAAAGCTGGAAGAGGAGAAGACTGGGTTTAGCAGAAATCTACGGGGCTGCAGCTTTGTGATTTCTCACAGAGGAAAAATTCGACTCCCTTTGCTCAGTGTGCCACATGGCAAGGGGCCCATGTGTAGCCAGGAGCTGGTCCAGCTGGATGCAAGCTTCCTAGAACAGAGAGGGCATAGCTGTGCACAGGCAATATTTCACATGCTCTGTCCCCCATTCCTGCACTATCCTGGCTCCAGAATACCATCATGTCACCACAGTTACTATCAGAATGCTTTGACTTTCTTCTCTTTCCTTGGGAAGATTGATTTACATCATTGCATCATTTCTGTAGCATCGTGTCTTCCACAGAAAGAGCAAGCTTATAGTGGACATGTGTACATCAGCTTCTCTGCCTCGTCTTACTCACCATCCTTTCCACTCCAAATCACCCATCACAGCAATCAGGAGTCATGCCTGGCAGGGCATCATTCACTTACAGCTTTCAGACTGCTCCCTCCAGAAGTTAATGGTAGAAGCTACATTTCTAAAAAAGCAATGTTCCCACAACAGTCCGCTGAGGTAGGTAATATAATCCTGAGACACTTGGTAAAGTTAGCTCTGAGATCTGTTTTACAGACAATAATACAGAGGAAAAGTGCTGAACTCCTAAAAATCTTATTCCTGTTCCTTTATGCAATATCCACCAGGGCACAAATATCCAGGGAGCATCTTGTTCTAAAGCTTTAAAATGTTACTGCAAATTAATGTGCACTGGCTAATACCCTTAAGCAACTGATCTACTCTGAAAACATAGCTTATAAAAATACTTTTTCCTCTCTCAAGGAAATATTCACAAAACACAGCCTATAAAAAGTCTTTAAAAATAGAATTATTTCTCTTATCGCCATTTAGACTACCAGGCAATCTTCTGACCCTAGCTTGGATCAAATACTGTCTGAGATAAGAGCAATGAAGCAATACGATAAAGTATAGTGCATAGAGAATACTACTGCTTACCTTAGGAGAAATGGAAATATTGAACGTGGTAACAACACAATCTTTTATCAATTTTTATTATGATCATGTTCACTACGTCTAGATGTGGAAGACTCATGTCCTCTCCAGAGAGAAACCACTGGATGCGGTGTTTGGCTTGGAATTCTTGCCCGGACACTGGTGAGTAATGCCAGCCCAGGAATGGCAAAGGAGAGCAGGTATTCTCCCAAAAGAAAGCTTGAACCAAGAGAGAAGACAGCAAAGGATTATTTAAGACTATTCCATGATGAAAAGGACAGAGTGTCATTAATCTAATTACTTAATTTTTAATCTAACATTTAACACAGATGTCCTGTACATTTTTCCACATCAATAATGGGAGATGATTTGCAAAGTCAGTGTAAAGTCCTACCAAATGCTTCATAACTAAAACTTGAAGAAACTATGACAGGGAGATGGAGGCTAAGCTAATATAATGAGATATATAAAGAAAAATCACGTGATTGCTGTAATAAACTGTTACTGTATGAAGGTAAAGTTCTTCTACAATGTGGATGTCCCAGCTGAGGGCTCACCTCTAGTCCATGTTACAGTCAGTGGAGAAAAACCAGATATTTCTGGGGTATAATTAATTTTTTTCTTAAATTAGACCCTTAAATTAGGACACAGCTGTGGAAACCCCACATCCAGAATGCTGTCTTGTGAGCAGGCTCCCATCCCTGGATTCCTACCGCTCATTTTTATTAAGGAATTTTCTAGCTAATATTGAATGCAAATGATGTGCCTCAAGAGTCTTGTTATTTATCTACTCATTCAGAAAATCTCATTGAGCTGCATTCTTGTGTAACTGCTTAGGACCTGCACAAATGCTAATGGAGCACTCTTATGCTTGTCTGAAATTGATTCCTCTCTGCTGTGGAGAAAAATTTTCCATAGGGCTCCTTCTTTCCAGAGTTGTTCACAGGGCTTCTTCTTCCCCCGTGATTATTTTTTATCTTAGGAAGTTAACAGAGTTGCAGTTACGAACTTGAATTTTAGCATTATGTATATTTTATATGTCATATCTAGCATAAAATACGTATGATAAATACTCTCCCTCATGAGAGGCTGTTCCAACAGTCTGGGGCCTGGCCCTTTTGGCAGCCCACGTGTGCCATGTGCCCAGGAGCCAGGCTGTTGTCACCCGTGGCTTTGTGCCAACACTTGGCCATTGGTGGCGATGCTCTGCTCCCAGACAGTGCCACAGCACAGCTCTCTGCTCCAGGGGAGCTGCTCAGCAGCATTGCTCATCCTCTCCAGCAGCCAGCACAGATACCAGGCTCAGGAACAGAGGTGTGGGACACCAGCTGGGTTGCAGGTGGCAGTGGGACTCAGGGCTGGATGCTGATGCAGTCTGTGGGCAGTGTCTGTCCTGGATTTGCTGAACATCTCAGAGTCCTGAACAAGCTCCCAGTCACACTCAGATCAACAGATGCTAACTGGAGTGAGAGGCAGGTTTCTGCCTTCAGAGTTGGCCTTGTAAGTCTTGCCTGGAGTGCTGATCATTTCTCTTGAAAGCCATCACTTCTGGGTGCAACCAGTACATAGAAGGGAATTAACAGTTAATCCACAAAAACACATGGCAAAAATCATATTCAAAATTCTCATGGTGTGAACATGCCCCAAGCCAATACAGAGTTACAGAGGACACAGGCACAGAGCTTGCAGCTCTACCCTTGGTTTCACAGTCAGTATTAACGCCTTTAATTTATGTAAATTTAAAAAAAAAATTAAAACTTTTCTTGTTTTAAGGGAGGCAACTGAAATCTTAATTAAAGTAAAGGCACATAAGACAAGTTTTAGGAATCCTTCTTTTGAGTTTTTGAAGATTTCACTGATACTGCACAAGGAAATATTTTTTCCCGATCACACAGATGCTGCTTTTCAGATCTTGTAATACAGTTTACAGAAGTGGCTAAAAGTTTTCTCCATTTTGCCTAGCAGGAAATGCATTCTTCTCATTTTAAGCACTTAATTCTTGAGTGTTCAGAATTAGTTACATCAGATGAAATCTTGGAAAAGTTCCTTTTAACTACAGCAGGCCCAAATTTCACCCCAGGCTAGATTTTCAGAACAACTGCTGGCTCCTTACTCGGAGAGATCAGTGGAAGCCTCAAGTGCTCAGAGAAGCAAAAAAATCTGGGTCTAGATATACGAACCTCAGGCTGAGCAAAAGCAAAGGCATCTGAGTTCAAGCACTGCTTTTTAAAATTTGCCTGCACATGTAGGAATTTATTACTTTCAATGATCTACTCATGATCTGCCCCCTGGCCTGCAGAGCCTAACCCGTGGGATTTCTATCACAATTACAGCTAAGGTAAAAAGCCAAAAATGGCTTTTTTATCAATACAGCTCTTCTTGTAATTTGAGTGCTTTGGAGTGCTCGTTGCAGCTTTGCCTCATGCAGACCAGACACAGAGGGAGGCAGAGGATCTTGACAGGGATCAATAATGCAGTGTAGACAAGGCATTACAGGAGCGTCTGTCTGCTTTGGTATCTCCCTCTGCTTTTCCAGGGGGGATAATGGGCTTTGTCATCTTGCCAGCTCTGCCATCCTAGAGAATAGGTCATTGCTAGTTCAGCTCTGAGTGTCTTCTCTTTATCCACCATCAACCACAGCACTCTCAGGACATTATTTCTGTCTGGTATTTCCATCCTGAGAAGGATGTTCAAGCTCCCTTACCATGCACAAAACAGTGTTCTTACCTGCACAGCTTATGGTGATCTCCCAGGAAATAACTCCTGCATTTTTCCTCTATGCATGCGGTAAATGAATGGGAAGCTTTCTACCTATTCTGAGTATGATGTGTATTTTTATTTTACTTTCTCGAAATTTTTTTTTTTTTTTGTGTCTCTTGACTGTTCTATATTAAGCAGCAGTCTTCTGAGACAGCTACTTCCTGGTAAAGAGAAATCAGAATCCATTGAATAAATCCCTGATGAAACAAAATGTTGGGCTTTCTGTATTGTCTCCTGGCAATGGTTTTCAGTGACTTTGACAGCAAAATAGTATTTTTACTTTCTCGAAATTATGAAGAAAAGTTTAAGAGGTGAAGTAAAGAACTGAGAGAGAATTTTTCTGGTAAGGCTTGCAGACAGCAAATTAAATGGAAAATCAGGAAAACGTCTTTATCTCACAGCATGTGCAGGAGGAAAACATTCTTGCAGCAGTACTTTAAAGGTGATGGTAAAGAAGACAATGAAGGCAAATTCCACGAGAACAGAAAAAGTAAATGAAGAAAAACAGGATCGGGTTTGGACAGCAAGGTCCAGATGCCCGGCCAGACTGGAAGATACCATGTTATCAGCGATGGGCTACTGTGAAACCTTTGTTTTCTCTGCCCTCCCCAATGCCCTTCACATGAGATGTCTTTTGACCACTTCCAACACCTCACTGTAATAATCTCCAGGACCTCTTTGTCCTGCTGTGCCATTTCACCTGTTCCTGATATTCCTGGAAACCCTGGGAGCTGTAGGTGCCCTCCCCAGGCAGGCCTGCTGCAGCACCAGCAAGACCCTGACACGTACCTGCAGCTGCAGCTCCCCCACCAGCCTGATTCCTTCATGCTCTGCCCCATGCTCAGAACATCCTGTACAAGGCAGTGTGCTGCTCCATTCTGTCGTGCTGTTTCCATATTGATCCACTTTTATTTCAAGCCCCCAAGAAAATTGTGAGAGAAAAAGAAAAAATTCTGCTTTTACAGTTTTCCTAAAAATCTTTTTCTTCCGTCTGTCTCCTGCTATGCAAGGCCTTTGCTAAGTGACTGATATTCTTCTGAAGATGGTTTTTTACTTCCTCAGTTTATGCATAACTTTGTCAAAACTACTGTGTGCTTCCTCCCAAAAACTCCTTGTTCTATTCTGGTTTTTCACCCATCCTCCTTCATGGCATTGCAACTGAAGTGAGTTATTTAGGGCAGGGACACTGTGTTTCCATTTCCATTACAGAAAGTTTGCAAAGTTCTCCATGACTATAAAATAACAATTTTCCTAGCATTCTTAGGTGGGACAAGGTTAGGGGGCTCCAGAGAGGTTGGTCACTTCAAGTCCTGCAAGCCCTGCTTCTGGATGTCGTCATTCCACAAAGCATTCCTTCAAATGAGAATTTTTGTGGCTGGGTGCCAGAAAATTATGCAATGTCTCTGAAATGTGAGGCACGGAATGGATTAGTACTTTGTCTGTCAGCTGAAAATTTGGGTTATTTTCACATACTGGGATAAAGGTGGTTCAAAGAAATCATGAAGCTGCCACAAACACTCTGTTACCATTTGTCTGTTATGAGCTAATGCTGAAATATCTGCGGCACTGCTGCTCCTGTTCCACCACTGTGTAGGCAAAGGATCATTGCAGGAGATGTGAAAGTGGGACACACGATCTGCCCACTTAAACCCAGGAAGTTGTGTAATTAGTTTAATTCAAAGTGATAATTGACCAGCTCATGACTATTCCAAGGATAAAAAGAGCAGGAAAGATGGTCTGGTGCTAACTCTGTCTCAGCCACTTCAGGCTTTCTGATTATCTTCTTTATATATTTAATTAAGTACATTTGAAGGACAAATCTAGAGGATAATGAGCTTTTACAACTCCCAATGAAATTAAAAGCAGCTGCACACGTTCCTGGGGTTCTGAAAGAAATATATTCATCTCATAAAAAATACATTAGATGACCATTAAAGTTCTAAAACACAACAATAAAAGCAAATACGTTTATAATTAGTGCTGCCCCTCATTCATTAGACACAGGCTGGCGTCTCCACTACTCAATCAATGCTTTGCTCTTACTTTGTACTTTCTTAATTTTGCCTTCATGTTTGCATTCTTCTGGATGAAAAGTACTATAAATAAGCAAGCTGCTATTACTGCTGACCGCAGCCTATGACATCCTCCCAAAGCTTCTTGTTTTCCTGGGTGTCAGACTGATTTGAAAGGAGCTGGTTACATGAGTGACGAGTGCTTGTCCTCATCTGGGCAAGCTGCTCTAGAATAAATATAGGAATTTGAGACAAAGATTTCATCCTGTCCATTTAGGGACTTGCAAATGCAAAACTATTTCATGTCAAAGGCAGAGAGTGATGATGGTGCCAGATGATAGGACAAAGCCCAGTGGTACATGACTGATTGCTTTGGGAGACAAAGCTTTTATTTATATCTAAAGGTAGATTATAAAAAATGTTGGCAGCTCACCCCTGAATATACACTCCATTTCATGTGACTTGAATTCCAGTAAAATGTGTCATATTAAGGGAATTAAAAGTTGATTATTATATTGACAGGGGCACAGGAAATAGAAAAATAGATTATTTTAGTGGGCGCAAAGATTCATTATCTTGCAAATCTAGACAAAGTGCATAAAGTCAGTATTGACAATGTAAGTATTTCCGTATAAATAGCGGTAAATAATGCTTCAAGAGAGCAGTTGCACAAACTAGTGTGTTTCTGCAGACCTTGAATAGACTTACAGGATAAACTTGTTTGAACAAGCATATGTTTTATCACAGTCATAAACACTGAGTGTGGATTCTGAGACATGTAGACTGAGACCTTGGAAAGCATGGATGCTATAAATATTGTAGAGGTCACAACATGTAATCAGCTAAATATGTGTTGCCTTGTATCAGCAAATGGGAACTTCAGTTGCTAAGGCAGTGAGTATTGTCATTGTTTGAGATCAAGGAAATTCAGACTCTTGTATCTGCACATCAAAGAGACATTGACCGATGGGATAAAGCTCAGTGAAAGATTCAAGATGCAGAAAATGTATTTTCTTGTCTCTCTCAGTGTAAGTGATAAGTTCCAGTTTTGCTCGTTGTGAACCAATAAAGTGTCGGCAACGAACTGGAGACTGGAGGAAATTGTCACTCTGCAGGATTCCCTGATTTCCTATCACAGGCATTAAAGTACTGTGCATCCTGTAGAAAACAGTGCTGCAGGAGCATAGCCAAGAGAGCAAATCTTTCAGAAATGGTTTCACTCCTTTTCTGTCAGTGTCTAGGCAGTATTTTAGTCAGCTACCATGGAGCTGACACTGAGCTGCACATGAGTTATTGCCTCCTTGAATTGAGAAGGCATCAAAAGTACCACAGCTGGGCAGCTCCCTGTAAAAACCATCATTAGAGCAGTGGAGAAAAATGAAGATATGAAGTTGCATTTGCAACAGTATCCTTTCATCCTTCCATCCCTGCACTGAAATCTTCCAACAGAGACAGAGGAGCAGGAGATAAAAACAGAGGAAAGACTCTGGACTCATACATCACAAAGGTGTCAGAGAGAGAAGGACAGAGGAAGAACAGAGAAGTGGAATCATGAAGGATGCAAAAGGACAGGAATAATAGGAAAGAAAATAAGAAACAGGCTTAACCAAAAATATCAGGAAGGATACCTCATATTCTAGAAGAGTTGCACTGTTACAGTAATATTAGCATAGAAAGAAGAGAAGCTTTTCTTAAGCAGTTAGAAATGTGTGGCTTTGATGGAGTCCATCAAACTTTCCTGTCTCCCGGCCCTGTCAGTTCTTACAGGGGTCAGAAAGGAATGAGGGGCTGAGGATTGTAGCAAGGGCGGATGTTCTTGGCTGCCCTCACACTTCCTCTCCTCTCTTCTCTTGGTCTGTTTCTTCTTGTATTTCCTCTGCAAGCCTGAGACCTCGACTTGGTGTCTCTGACAGTGTTACATAAGTCACCCATCTGGAAGCAGCGTGTTGTGCAGGCAAGGAAAGGATGCTGCTGCTTTGAAATTTAGATACAGAAGAAAAAGAGTAAGTCAGACACTGTAGCTGTGAAATATTGGTTAGTTTAATTATTTTTGACACACGCTTTCACTCCATTTACTGAAGAACTGTGGAAAATTTATACTCTTATCTACTCTTACACCTTTACAGTTACTCTGTAGGAGTGGTTTTAGCTATATCTTTCACAGAGTTAGACTTCTCTGACTGATCTTTTTTCCCACTGTCTTCTTTCACAGTAATGAGGTTCTATTTGCAATACATTTCAACATGTTTACTGTAATTATATTCATAGCAGTACAAGTAAGACATGGCTGAGAACACATATTCTGCTTTTGTTTACTGTGTTTTTCCCGTTTGTTTCTTCTGGCCCTCAAATGTGATGCTGCAGAAATTTTTCCTTTAAGTGAGAGATGTGGTAAATTCTGCCCTCTTACCACAATCATGAGCAGGGCACCAATTTCCTTAGCTCATATTCCTTTATCTTCTGCCTTCCCAGGTTTCCTTTTGCCTCAAACCAAGCCCTGCGTAGACACAGTCATTTGTCCATCCAGGTGACTCCCAGACCGGGATCATTAAGGGAACCAAGCAATTACCCAACAGCAAATACAGTATCTCTGTTGTTGTCAACCTCTGCTTACTTTAAACAGAAAGCACCTGAGGAAAGAGAAGGTGGCCATAGTGGCACAAAGGAAATTTTCTTCTGAAAGAAAGTGCTACTGCTTTCCCAACTCCTGCACAACAGCCTCAAAGGAAAGTCAATAAGCAAATGCAGAGGTGATGGTTGGGAGAGAGAAGCCAGTGCTGTGGGAGAGAATTGAATA
Source organism: Pachycephala philippinensis (assembly GCA_013397055.1). Lineage (NCBI taxonomy): Eukaryota > Metazoa > Chordata > Aves > Passeriformes > Pachycephala > Pachycephala philippinensis. Next base: position 159,191 of record VWZT01013650.1, on the reverse strand, counting down.
GATTCTCACTGCCTACATGCAGAGGTTACCTGTGCTTCTCTTCAGGTTCACTTTCTCAAATTATATGTTCTATACTCTTGGAAATAGCATTAGTGACTCAGATTGCTGAGGACTCTGCCTTTGCTGTTATCTGAGTGTCTACACACTGAGATTTGCATTTCTGGCTTTAAAATTAAATCACAGTATTGTATTTGGCACAGAGCTTGGAGAAACTTTTCCAAACAATGGCTACACAATGCATCTGCCTGTCAGTGAGAGGGTACAACTCCAGGAGAATTTCAAATCTTAACAAGCTGAGAATTCTGTTGGCATTCTTCTGGCTTTTTAGTTTGTTTTAAAAGCTGATTTATATTAAAAAGGCACCTGTCTCATTGGTGTAACACTTTTGTGTCACAAGATAGTAGTCAAGGTAAAACATAGACACTATCATGATTATAAAATCATTATTTTATACACAAACATTCACAGGAAAGCTCAGTTTGGATAACAACACATTAATCAATAACAGAAATAACTCTTGAGGGATCATTTATCAACTCAAAGAAAAATCAAAATATTTGGAATATAGAACAGTTGTTTCATACTTGTCATTAGTACAAGTCCCATCAAGACTGCTGAATTTATCCTGAGCTCTGCTGGTAACGGATCAGATGATCAGGGTAACACAGAATTCTTTCTCATTGTATGGGCAGGCTCTTATAAACTAAATTTTAAGAGTGACAGCTGATTTCAAGACAATTACCCTGGAGACTTCCCTTCACTTCAGGAACTCATTTCTCTGTTGCATGTAATTGAGGCAAAGCAATGATCCTCCTCTGCCCATTTTTCAAAAGCCTGTTTGAGAAATGTTTGATTGGACAAAATAGNTTTTTTTTTTTTTTGCTTCTTTACTAGAGAAGTGAAACTATTCAATAGTCTGCATTCAGTCATGTGCAAGATACATGGATAATTCTGAGCTAGGATCATTGAAAAATACTAATACTTTATGTCAGACACTTTGATCAATGGCTTTTCTACATTGGTCAGAGGAAAATTTTCATTTACAACTTTCAAATATGTTGCCAAAGCTAATGTGATTTCATAGGCAGGGATAATTTCTTTCCAGCTCTAGTTCTCCAACATTCAAATATCAAAACCAGGCAGTAAACTGAGTATGGGCAGTGATATTCTTATCTGAAAATAAGTTCTCACCAAGAGCATCTCCAGAGTGGGCAATGGTTCTTCGCTTCACTTTTTTAAAGGTTTTGCATAATGAGATACTGGGCCTTTTATCAGGATGTGATTTCTACCTACATTGCAGATTGAGGAAAGTCTGTACTCTACTCACACACCTTCCATCCAAACTGTTTTCTTTTCCTGTTCAGTAGTCTTCTTCTTATGACTGTGGTTGATACTTCTCTTCCTCCTTTGTAAATCACATTTTACCGTGAAAGTTCCTGTGTTTGACACCAAATATTAGCTGACAAATATTACCCTACTGCTGAATTACTCAGTATTCATTGTATTGATTTCTTCTTTATTCCTACTCCAGTATACACAAAGCCAATTATTTTGTACCAAGCCTACATCATCATCAAGATTAGGAGGAAATTCTCTGTTTTCTGTATTGTCTGGCAGTTTCATGGACCTTACCAGCCTAATAGAGAGAGAGACCACGCAGTCCAACACAGCGCAGGCAGTAGCAGTAACTTTGATGAAGTTGTACTGAGAACTGACATGTGCTATTCTATAGATTCAAAAATATTCACATACTCTTTATTAAAATTCTGACCTCAGTTTTTGCTTCAGATAACAGATGCAGCATGATCACACTGTGTTTTTGCCAAATATGTTCTGTATATGATCTTCATTAATACTAGAGGTCCTGTCAAGCTTCCGTATTAAATTAAGAAGCACCAGTGAGAAGGAAAATATAAAATATGCCCCAAAAATGCTCAGGCATGCCAGCAACCAGTCTGTTTATCATTTTGAAGCTAACTTTTTGACCCTTCTTTCAGCCACCGCTTCTTTCAAGCTGTTCAAAACACAGAAGCAATGAAAGCAAATCTCCTGAGACTGAATGTGTGCCATGAAAGAAAGTGTAGTAGAGGAAACAGTCCAGGAATACATGCATATATGATGTGACTGCTGCTGTCTTAGGTGAGATGGGCAGAGGTGAAGTGAAATGGGAAGAAAAATTTAGAAGAATTTTAAAAAGAAGCAGTGTACCTGGAATACAAATGCTTCACTGGACTACTATGAGCTATACAAACAGGAATCCATAGCCCAAAGGACTGGTCAGGTTTATAAGTGTACTATTTGTAAATCATGCATCTCTCACGTGCTCTCTCAAATGAAGAGATTACAACTGTAATCAGAGATGCACTATGGCAGGTCTCTGGTTTCTTGCTTCTGCATATTTTCTTGACAGTCTACTACACTGAGCAATTTAAGAGCTTTCAAGAACATGCTTACCCATAAATTAATTCCTAGGCTAGTGAACTCTCTATTCAGTTGATTAAGGGTTTTTTTGGAAGTGGTAAGAATGCAACAAATAAAAGCAAAATTATGAGAAGCAAGCCACTGTGTCCTTGAGACAGAGATGTCTAGTGACAAATGTTCTGAGCTTTAGGAACCACATAGCAGGATAGTCAGAGAGCATCTTTCAAAACCTATTGCCAAATGTAGGCAATGATAGTGTGAGATGACTGTTTCCAGGAGATGAAACATAGTTTTCAAGTGGTTCATTTGAGCAGGAAAGCTGTAATGTACCTTATCACTGTTAGTAGTTTCTAAAGCAACATATATTTAAATTCATGACCTCAGTGAACACTGAGGAAAGGGGGCTGGAAGCCATGCAAGCTTCTACTGTAATATTGATTTTCAATCAAAATGTCATACTGTTCTTTCCTAGCAGCTATGTTTTTCTTTAATGTAAGTATATAGTATCTAACTGCAAAGACTTGAGCTACGTCCAGGAATCTTCCCTAGTACTCCCCAGCTTGCTAAGGAATTTCAGTACTACAACAAACATTTTTGAGAATAGTTCCACAGAATTTTTTTGTTTCAATGTACGATTTCTGCCACTGGCAGCCTTTCTGTATCTTTATAAACTGACACAGATTCAAGTTAAGTTTTGTCTTAAATAAAGATTTTCTGAGCTGTTATCCATTGACTGAGATCACTTCTCACCGAGTCCTTCTATAACCACTATCCTCCCAAACACTGATGTCACAGTTTAACATGTTTATAGCAAACAGCATTACTTATGCCCTTTTAAAGCAGTGAATTTGTCAGTGAACTTCTCCATCTGAAGTTTCATCTTCAAGCCAGAAAGAATAAAGACATTGGAGCTGCAGTAAGAGGACACTGGGGTTTAAATTTACAGCCCATGCAGTCACTGCAACTCAGTCATCATTGCTGAGCAAAGAGCAGTGATTAAGTCCCTCTGGGAACTGGCTACAAGACTCCTGTGCAAGGTCCCTGGCACCACTGAAGTGTCTCCTGCACTCTGTTTAATGCTATCAAACATTAAAGAAAACATTGAAACAGGGAGAAATTACCAATACCCTGGTTAATGCTGGGAGACAGCCCACTTCCCACTACCAGAGCTCCAGCAGAGCTTCTGCCTGGAGACAGGTTTCACTCCACATGCAGCACGGAGCATTAGTTTACACTTATTGTGTGAAGATCCCTGCACCCCAGAGTCCAAGAGAAGATTGCAGGAGTATAAACCCCACACTAAATGTTATATAAAGACCCCTCAGAAAGACTGCCAGCCTCTTGCACCTGCCTCCTGAAAGGGATGTGTGAGAAAACAGCCCTGGTGGGATGGAAAGCTTTATGCCAGGCAGCTGAGATGGAAGTGCCCCACAGGATGAGCACTGGCAACTCCCAGGAGCAGCCCTGGGGCTCAGGAGGGTGCCCGGGGGTCCAGGCAGCACAGGGAGAGGCCATGGGCCAGTGACATGGAGGGTGGCCAAAGACCAGTGTCACCAAGACCATGGGTGGAAGAGCAGATGCCAACACGGGCCAACACCAGAGGTCCCTGGGGTGTCCCAGAAAAAGGGTGTGAGGGGATGCAGAGGCATCTCCCTCCAGTTGAGTTTGCTCTGTGCACTCAAATACCAACTTAAATACATAGCAAAAGACACAATTTGGAGAATTTGTTTAATTTGGTTCTCACAGTTGGTTTTGGGTGTTGTGGGGTTTTGTTGTTGTTGGTTTCTTTTTGATTTTTTTTCCAGCAAGATGATTTCACAAGAAGAAATTAAAACTCCAGAGGAAGAAATACAAGAAATGTTAGTGAAACCAGATGAAGTATTTGAGTTCAGTTCAATTACCCAGATATCTATAACCTCTACTCTTTTTACTGAAGTGTTTAGGAGGTCCACAGAGAGTATACAAATTTCAATGAGTCAGAAGATAATTGGAATATCCAAGTGCTCCACATGTCTTTAGTTACCAGCATAAGCAACTCATATCTTGCCTTGTTCTCCTACAAAATGTAATATCCTGCAGGAAAAAGCAGCAAGTTTTAAACTTTGATCTCCAGGTTGTTCATATAATCCAGAAAATTACTCAGAAGTGTGGTAGGTGCTCACTAAACTGAAGTACTAATTGCATCTATGTTCACTGACAGCTGTTATTTAAAACAATTCCTGAAAAACCAAGCTGCTGTCAGTTATTAGTGCATGGCCAGCTTAAAAGAACAGCAGTCTTAAAACAAAAATTTCTGTCTGTAGAGATTGTGCTGCTATTGTAAGGAGAATAAGTTCAGCAAATGGCAAATTGGAAGGGGCGTGACATTAGGAAAAAATGGAGATGGAAAAAAGTCTGATCAATTCTTGTTTAATAATAATTTTGAACAATACAAAATAATCTACTGCAGTGGCTGTTAATTATGTTAATAGAAACCATAGTGGCTAAAGAAGAAAAAAAAAAACCATTAAACCAAACAAAAAACCCCTGGACAAATAAATCAAACATCCAAAACTTCCAGAAAATAAGTGTTTTGCAGTAAAACGAGGGCGGATGGAAATAAGCAAGCCAACATCATATTTTACTATAATATTTGCTTTGTGATGTCACTTTTTCAACATTACACTGGAGATGAGGTTTCCCCCTGGCCCAATCAAGTCCTTTTTGGCCTTTCTACCCTGTCTCCACCAATTTACCCAGTAAGAGTGACACTCAGTGATCCACCCACTTGGAGCTGTAAAACCACAGCATCATACCTATTTACCAGATGTGTCATCCCCAACGTTTCCAAAGGGACTCAGTCCTCCTATGAGCAAGGCTTTTGGAGTGTGTGCTCAGTATGATGCTGCAGTGACTACAGGGAAGCCTCTTCAGAACATATGATGTATTTGTCCCTGGCAACACAGTGCACAGCAAAAACACTGAAATAATAAAACCTCTGCGCTTGTGCCACCCAGCTCCAGATTTCCCTCTAATTCTGACTAATTGGATATTTAAAACTGCATTTTAAGATTTACTTCCCTGTCCCTCAGAAGTTTCAGAGAGACAGACTGTGCCATTTTCATGGCAGGCTGAACATCAGATCTTTTATGCATGTCAGGATTTCTTTGTCACACCTGGATGTCTTCACTGGTAAGAACCTGAGTTATTGCATGTAATTAAGTTAATTCATGTGTACCAACATTGTAGATTACACAGCACATATTACCAATATTCTTCTTTAAACACCAAGCAATTGAACTAGAGCTGTTGCCACGTTTCTGGATATCCACTGAGAGCTCCAGGAAGATTTAACTCTGCAGTTCTATAATAATCACCAAGTCCATGATCTCTTAGAAGGCATCGAAAAGGTCAAATTTGTCAATTAATAATCTATGTATAAAAGTAGGATTGGTAGAGTATTCTGATAAATTGAAATCTCCATGTTTTCACACATATTTAATAATGTTCCAGTATAAAACAGACAATAAAACAGAACAAAAATAAACAAACACAAACAAACAAACAAAACAAAACCCCATTTGTTACCCTAATGTCGTGTTTCAAGTAATAGATAATGCCATGATTATTTTGTAGATCTCTTCTCTTTCCTGGCTCCCTTTGCTAACAGATGTTAGTACAGAAAAGGATGTTCCTTCTGCTAACAGTTTCTGTTTGTTTTGTGGATTTTGGAGATATGTCAGGAGTTTCACACAGTTTGCTCAAACTTCCCCCTGCAGTTTTGCATCTTACATAGCACATAATAAGATAGGTCATGAGGAGAATCTACCCAGTAGATTTCTCATGTACAGTAGGCTTTTCACCAGAAAGCCCCAATAACTGAAGCAGTTGCAACACCTGCAGGTCAGCTACTGATCTTGATTTAACAAGAGCATGGCAAGTCTATTGGAACTTCTAAAATTTTTTTTTCTCCTTTTCATGATAGTTCTTTTAAAGTTGGCTGAAGATGTAATCCTGTTACGTTGAGGCAGTTCCATTCTGACACAAGAAGAGGATTCATCCTCTTCATTGCAGAAGAAGGCTCACCGAGTGATTGAATAAATGGGAGAAGGCAGGAAATGAAGGTGCTCTCGAGTCAGTACACACGTACCAAGGAGTGAGTGGCTGTTACTCACACAGGTATGAATAACGCACTGTGATGCCTGTGCCATTCCGCGTTAGCCCGGCATGTTTCACTGGCACTCGTGGTTATGGAAATAGGAACAGATTGTGAGTCAGAGAAAAAGCTGAGTCAGGATGAATATGTGAAGTGAGCAGAAAGGAATGATCAGAGCCATTAACTTTGCCTGTGAAAGGTAGTAGGGCAAGACCAGTCAAAGAACTGAAGCAAATGGAGCACCCAAAGGGCAACTCGGAAAAATTGCCAAGATACGTTGACAGCTGAAGGGACAGGTATTTCTATTATCCACAGCAGTTACATCTGCGTGTTACAGAAGCTCAGATGACAGTTTATGTAAATCTTTTGGGTACTTTTTGTTGACATTATTTCCCACTGCCCTTGTTTTCATTACCCAAGACCTGTTGGTACTGTGAATTAACAAGGTAAAATATAAATGTTTCCCCATGGCAAAGCAGGAAGTCAATAGGAGTGTTCTCAGACACTGTGTCTATGAAGGAGATACAGATACTTAACTTCTTGATATGTGATTTATTTCACAGAGCTTGAAGGAATTGGAATGTTGCAATTTAAAATGTGCCAGAGAAACTTTCTGTAAGAAAATGGGACCAAAGAAAATCAGATTTCCTTATTAAGATATCCATGGTTTTCTGTTTTGGAGAATTCACAGATTGCATGAATCTAGTGTATATAGAGTATTCTAGTGTTGCAGCTCAGATTTAATTAAGGTTGTGTTAAGGGACAGAGAAATGTTAACAAGATGTCAGTTTTATCAAATCATACTTCATTCAGTGTCTTGGGTTTTGGTCAATAATTCTGTTAACAAAACAGTTCCCTTCTCAAGATGAACTTAACTTCTTGAGTATAAATCAAACTGACCAAAATAATTTAAAAGTCCTAAAGTAAGAGAAGCTGTATTGTGCACACATAGTTCTGAGCTTCAATAAGTCAGTGTGACAGGGAAAAAAAATTACCCTATCATGATCACACAGAATTCACTCTAGATTTTTTTGTGTTAAAAATATGTAAGTTTGGAATACATGATAAAGTTCAGATCAGTTCAGATGAATTGGTTAAAGAAGCTCTCGTGCTGAAAAGACACAATTTGCAAAGACAGGCAATATATTAGGCCATTTTACATCTCTGAAAAAACAAACAAGCTTTCAGGCACACAAATACTTGTACAGATCTAAAACAGTAGAGGCATTTTGCAAAGGTAAACAAATACAGAACAAGTTTCAGAGTTTAAATTGACTGCTGAGTAGTAAGATATGACAGAAAAAGTTGCAGGCAGCAAAGGTAGGAAGTGATCATGAAGACAGATGGCAATTATCTCCTGTGGGACAGAAAGCAAAAAATAATCACAACCTGCTGAATATGTTTAGCTCATCCTGACAATTAATACTTTACAAGGGAAGGCATTAGCACTGATTTTTTTTCAAATAGGTCCATCATAAGGAGGAAAATGCCATCAAGTTTTAACACGAAGCTTGGGTTCAGATTGGTTAACTGACCCAGGAAAGGTAATGAGGGAATTTTTTATAAAATTTTTAACCTGACCACTCAAAGTAAAATATTTTCAGCTTACTAGTGAAATCAGCACCAGCTCACATCCATGTGTTATTCCATAGTTTTGAGAATATAGAATAAGGTCTTGACCTTGCAGACGTGTATATCTCTAAGCATAAGAACAGTCCTATTGATGTCACTGGATTAATTATATGTTTAGCATGTGTTGTAGTATTGCAAATTTTGAAGACTATGTAAAAACCAAGAGCATTTTTTCACTTCAGCAAATGCAGAAATGTTTGAGAGTTAATTTTAAATCAAAGCACATTAGAAGCTAAAAGGCCATGATTGTCATCAAAATTGTAATCAAAAATTTTCTGTTGATACCACAGGCCCTTCCCACCTGAATTGACAATAATTGAAAAGCTTGTTGACAACACCAGAAGAAACCTCATGGACCACATCGATGAGAATCCACTGTTTGATCTTAAAACGTCTCTTTAGAGTGATTTATGGAAGGTGAGGATGGTGGTGTATGGACAAATCTGAACACTCTCCAGTCAAGACACAGCAATTTCAGACTGGGAATCCTTTTGTGCTCTCCACCACAGGAAATCCAGCAGCCACTCCAAGCCACGGAGTCTGGCAGAGGTCTGCTGCACAAGGGTTTTGGGTCTGGCTGCTCTGCACTGCTGAATGTGTCCTGATCCACACAGTAATCTGTCCCAGCTGGCTCCCGGAAGAAGCTCTCCAACAGCTCCCCAGTCAAAAACAACAACAATAATTAAACTATATTAAAATTTTCCAAATGCCAGCCCATTCCACAGTTTATGGTGTTTGCCATAGCATATGAAGCTCCATATGTTGTTTTTTGTACCGTCAACTTTGAATTTGTCACTTCTTCATGCACCAAGTCTCTTTTCTTCTGTGTTTGGATTTTGTAGTATCAACCACATCTGAGATTTTCTCCGTCTGCTGCCCCATTTATGAACAGTGCTGTGCAGCATGAACCTTTGCCCAACACAGTCCAGGGCTCCAACCATCTCCTCTGAGATCCTCTGAGATCCTTGTAAAGGTACAATGACTATCACCAGTAATCTTACTCTGAGCTAGGTACATTTTCTTTAATTTATAACATTTATACACCAAAGACACCAGTACCACCTGTTATCAGAAACAATGCCACTTCTGAAGGGGAGATACCCCTTCTGTTTCTCCATTCAGATTGCTTTTTCTTTTCTGTTTTCTGACCCCAGGTAGTCTTCAGAGAATCTAAGCATCCAGAGTTTCCCTTCACCCATTTGTTTTTCTTTTTCTAACAGCACAGCTCCCTGTGGTATGAGAACTCAGCTAATACCATATGACTTTTCTGAGAGCACCTCCAAGATAACTGATCCAAAAACTTGCTCTAAAAAAGATGCCTTCAGCCTTGTCACAAGTTTAGGGGTTTTTTTCCTCTCTTGGTCTTACAAAATCTAGTCATGAAATTATATTTTCAGACTTACATGAGTTGTTGTCATATTCTAAAATCCAAGAGAAGAAGCCATTAAACAGGAAATTAGACTTTGCTTTTTCATCAAAAAAGAAAAAATCTGAGTGTCTTTTGTGTATTATTGTCAGGCAAAATGCAAAATCTAAAATGAAATTGAACTAAATAGCCTTGCAAAAATTTTTAGAAGTGGGATGTTCCTTTGTCGTCAGCATCCCTAGAGTCTTTGTGAGACTATCAGATAATTCTGCATATGGTATGTTGTAAATAGAGTATCACACAAATGCTTTTCTTCCTGTAGCAGAACTGAGTGATAAATGCCACTCTGCTGTGCTCTTCACCCTTCACTTTAATGAGTCATGCAGTCTGGATAATGGTGGACTCGCATCCTTTTCAGTTAGGGTTATTTGAATACTTGTTAATTTTTCAGGGCCACTACAATCAGGATGTTATGCATTAAAGGAGGCATGCAAGATTACAGCTTTTGACACTCTCCCATCTTAAAAATAAATTCAGCAATTATGATAAGATGAAATCATCTCCTGTTTTTCTGAGAAACTGGGGAAAACTTTGTTGTTATTTTTTTAAAGAAAAAAAAAACCCCAAACTGATCTCAAACTTCCTCCATTAGGAGTTTTGGGACAGAGTAACCAACAGAAGAATTCTACATGCTTCTTCTCAGCCCAGGAACCACATGCTCTGAATCTGGGGCAAGAGGGAGCATGCACTGGCAAGCAGGCAACCATTGCTGTACCCTGAGTGCCAAAGCAGCCCCTCCAGTCTTTCCACACCTACAATGGAAGCTTTTACACACAATGCATCTCCCTTCCCCTGCTGAGCATTTGCAAGGACAGCCTCCCCTCGGACTTGCCTCACACAGGGACTTGACTGGACTCAGGACTAAGGGTGAGAGGGCTGATAAAGACATATGACATTTCACAGTCCTAGAATAAAAAGGAGCCAGAAAACCAAGGTTAATTGGCTACACTGGACCTTTTGCACTTCTGCAAATCGCATCAACTGCTAAACTGTGGTGGTAGCCTGGGGCAGAGCAGGGAGCATCTGTGGCCTCATCCCAAACCTTCATCAAAATTTGGACCGTGGAAGCATCAAGCATCATTCATTGTTTTATTTTGCAATCTGTGTACTTAATTAATATCTGACACCTTCCAAGCACACACTCTCCAAACACAGCTCTAACCACTAATGACAAACAGAATATACCTTCTCCTGTGTAGGTGCTCCTTCTGCTTCATGTCAGTAGTGAAAACGGGACCAAACAAAGTCTTACTGTGACTTTGGCTGCCATGATTGCCTAGGCTGGTTGTTGGGGAAGATGAAATAGGAAAGACTTATAAATATGATCACATAGCAAAAGATGCTGACAATATGGAAACTGCAGGCGAGATTGAAATGAAGACAAGCTTTGAGATATCAAACTCCAGTTACTGAACAACTGGAAAACAATGGTTTGACCGACTGAAGGTAATCCCCCTCTGATGAAACAAAGCCCTCTGTTTGCTGACAAGTCCAAGGGTCAGAACAGACCCTGTTAATGTTACAGAGGGTCCAAAAAGTAGTTTTTAGGGTTTAAAATATAACACCATATGGTAATGCGATGATTCTTATAGGCTATATGTTAATGTAGTAGGATTTGTAGCATGTTCTGGATTGGTTAATGGAAATTAGAATATTCAGCACAGAAGATGATTTATTGTATTGTAATCAGCAACCACAGCATTCATTCATTCTATTCTGTACTCTCTATTCTATGTTATTCTATTCTGCATTCTACTCTGTATTCTACTCTGTATATTATTCTATGCTGCATCCTATTCTATTCTGCTCTGCCTCTTCCACCCCTCTTCTACTCTTGCTCTGACCTGCTTCGGGCTGCATCTAGCAGCTCCAAGCAGGTCAATCATACCCACAACCTTTCACAATAAACCCCATGCTCTAACACTGTCTCCAGAGATCTCTCATCTCTGTCCCAGCCGTCTCATACAGGCTCCCCACAGACCAGTCCAGAACCCACAGCTGGTACTTATCCAATGCAGATGTCTCTATCTACACAACCCAGGGGGTTTCTAGAGCACAATCTCATTCACTCTGTGCAATGTGAATCACACAGAGAATCCATTGCTTCTCAAGGGTCTTGGTAGGATGCACTAGTCTGAAATGCAGATATCTAATGTTTGAATCTCACACTGTTCTCTCCCTACCTCAGGGTTTCCACACAGCTGTCTGTCCAAAAATGAGGCTGCTTAGTCAGCCAGATCAGTGACAGTCAGTCATAGCATAGCCATCAACAGGCAAGCTTAAAAAGTTATCCAAATAAACTTCAAGCAGATTTCTGGTAGAAATTTGAAGCCATTTTTTTTTGATACAAATATTTGAGAGGATCAAATGTTAGAGGTCTTACTTGTAAGGAAACTTTTTATAGAATGAAGCTCAATTTTATTTCTTACAGTACTTTTCCATTGAGAAAGAGACATGTTTTCTTTTTCATGTCTGCTGAAATGTGAGTTTATACCACTTCAGAATATGTTTCTGAAACTCACTGCTATTAATTGTTCATTGAGAGAAACAGAACCATTGTTTGTAAAGATACTGCACGACTTGTAAAATCACCATTCTCTTGTTTTCTCTGTTTCATCTGTCCACTTTAGAAAGATGATTGGGCCATGGACTAACTATGTGTTTTGAACAATTCTCAGAAGAGGCATTTTCCAGTGCACAGGTAAGGAGATTTTAGCAAACATTCAATCTAGCTGAAAAGGTGTTCAGCACAGACACACACTGAACAAATGGAACATCAGCCGGCTGCTTCAGTTTAGTGCATGGATTTTGAGAGCCTAGCAACCAAAAACCTGAAAATATGCCTAGAAAAACTCAAAAGGGTCCATAGCAGTCCACAGACTGCACAGGCTCCTTTGTAGAAAGTCCCTACCCTGGCTTCCTTTCATCCTGAATTCTGACTTTCATCTAAAATGTGAAACTGCTAAATTTTGCCAGCAGACAGATATGGGTGGTTTTAATGAATGGTATCAGAGATACATACACAAAAAATGACAGGATATGTCTTCATGCTGTAATAAGGCATATCAGACAGATTTAGCCCAAATTAACATAAACAGAGCTAGCTCTGGTGGTGTAGGTTGCCTCTGTGTTGTACTTGAGCTAATCAGCCTTGTGAAGAGTAGAGGTCTTTTCATATGGAGAGAGTAGAGGTCTTTTCACATGGAGACAGTATGTTTTGGCCTGAGCTGGTATCACCGTGCTGCACAATTTGGATGTAGCTGTTCACTGTGATTCAGGTTTCTCAACCTGACCCTCAACCATGGAGTGAGGACACGTCTTGACCCACTTGCTCCTCCCTTTCCAGAAGCAGAGACATGCATTGAGCAGAGACCTCTCAGACCACCATGCTGTCACCAGGATCCAGGTCCTCTGGCATGTTTTTGCTTTAACTCTTGCTCCTGCCACCAGGAACCTTCAGGTTATTAAGTAACATGCTGGATCTGGGGCCAGAACCTGCAGAAAGGACTGGTCCATCAGCAAAATACAGATTGAGAGGATAAGGCACCTCACCTTTTCCCATACACGCACATAAATTATCCACAGTGCCCCTGAAGCTGATGTACATAGCTTTGTATTTTCCAATTTCTTAAAGCTTTTATAACTGGAAACAGAAATCCCATTTCTTAAAATAATTCTCTTGCAAAGCACATTCTTTAGAAGTGCTTCATACTACTACCAAAATCCCCTTCTTTGCTTTTGGATCATGATTTTGCCTTCCTGTCCAGGTAGAGCTATTTCTGCCTCCTGGAAGTGGTGGACAAATGGCTACATCTGACAGCCTTAGAAAAAATTCAACCTTGCAATTTACTGTCTTCAGAATTAATGGAAAAGCAGTGATATAAATTTTCACAGATCACATTCAGCAGGCTCACAGTAGTCCAAATTGTGCATACACAACTCCCTCGGTCCACTACCATTTCACAGGAGTGTTTCTTTGGTCTTCCCCTTCTCTAATCCTTGAGATTTGCCTGCATGGGAAGATGGGACCAGATAAAGCACAGAACATACATTTCTTTCCTTTAGTCTGCACAGAAGTCCAAAGGAGAGCCATGAAGATGATCAGAGGGCTGGAGCCCCTCTCCCATGAGGACAGGCTGAGAGAGCTGGGGCTGTTCAGCCTGGAGAAGGGAAGGCTCCGGGATGACCTCATTGTGGCCTTTTAGTATATAAAAGAGGACTTATAGGAGAGCTGGAGAGGGAGGTTTTACCAAGGCCTGTGACAGGAGAAGGGGCAGTGGTTTTTAACTCAAACAGGGCAGGTTTAGATTAAGAGACAGAAATTCCTTAGTGTGAGGGTGGTGAGACACTGGCACAGGTTGCCCAGAGAAGCTGTGGATGTCCCATCACTGGAAGTGTTCAAGGCCAGGCTGGATGGGACTCAGAGCAATCTGGAAGATGAGGAGTTGGATTAGATGATCTGTAAACTCATATCCAACCCAAACCAGTCCCTGGTGTTAGGACTATGATTTCACAAGTGAGATCACAGTCTCCTAATCTGTGTTTTTCACTTGAATGTGCTTACCACATAAGAATGAACAAAAGGTAAACAAGCAAAGAAATTACTCTTTTGCCACCTACCGTGACAGAAATAAAAGTCTTGAGCTGATAAAAAGGGAATTTCTGGCATGGAAGAGATCCTCTTTTTTTCTTTCAAACTAAATTGAGCCCTAAAGCCAGCAGTTATCATACATGCTTCCCACTTTCATAAAATTACTTTGTGTAACTCCTAATTTTCTGCTCAATAAATAACATTTTGAACCTCTTTTTTTTTGTAGAAAAATAAGTGTATTTAGAAGTGAACTTTTTTTTGCTCTGAAATCTTTTTCTTCAAGAACTCCAAACAGCAATTCACCAAAATCTGCATCCATTTAAGAAATGCATTTGACTAGTGCACTCTTCCTTCTAGAGACAGCTGTTCAACAAATGTTTTTGAACAGTTCTCATGAAATCTAGATGGGGAGTTATGAGGAAATAAGTACTGTCTTTACAACCAGAACATTTTAATTGTTAGAAAGCTTTAACTGTAACATGTATGTCATCTCCATCAAGAGACAGAAGTTGATGTAGCCTACCCTCCCTGCTTCATATGCTCACTAAAACAATACAAAAGGAGTAAAATTTTATTAGTGGTGGCAGATCTTGTGCAATACGATAAAGCTTATGCACAGAGCTCTTCTTTCTTTCCCAAATATACTCAGAAACCATACCCTAATCTCTTAAAATATATAAATATATATCTATTAATTACAGTAGTAGCCACTTGCAAGGGTAAATCTTCTTCTCTAGCACTCATCTTCCCCTTTTGTGTCAATATGGGAGAGCAAGAGTGAAGAGGGATTCCTCTCAGGGAGAGGCATCTTTTAAACTAAAGTTCACTGAGATGTTTACAGGGCTAAACATTAGAAAATATTTTAAAAGAATATTTCTTTTGCATCTTCTATTCATGATCTCTTAGTCCTGTGCTGCACTGAGATCAAAATGCAATGTAAGTAGAAGGATTTGCCACCTCAATAAAAGATGTCTTTCTCTCTCTTTTATTTCCCAGCCATTACCATTTCAGCAGAGTGCCTTTATGAGGTAATCAAAAGAAAACATCCCGGAAATTTCTGACATAACTTCACTTATTTTCCCCCCATCTCAAACAAGGGCCAGATGCACACTCTGAGACTGAGTCATACTGAGGGGCTTTTTGGTTATTTAATTACAGTTTTTAATTAATGTGAGAAAGCTTAACTGATCCTAAATGGCGGTAGCGGTTGACAAATTACAAGAGAATTCCATGCCCACAGAAGAGCTAAGGCTGCAAGGAAAGCACAGGAAATCAACACTAGTTTGTAATCACTTACATTTCAAAGAAATAGTGTTTCCAAGTGTCTTTGTGCATGTGGGATTACTATCGTCTTTGAAGTTTAAATCATTTTTAAGATCTGGCTAGGGGCAAATTAGATAAGAAGGTGGCTGTGCAATTAAATTAATACTTTGGAAAGCTCATACGGTTACAAGATCCAAATACTTATCCTGATAAAATGCTGCCAACACTTTAAAGAGGTGTACTGACTTATTTTTTACCTATAAATTTTTTTGCTGACAGATTTGGTAGGTGCATGATTCAGCACTAAGCACTGGTAGCATGATTCACCCAGGTTTCTGAGCACTTGTCCCAGATGAAGGCTGCAGCGAAGATTCAGCTCTGTGAATCCACTTCCACAGCACTTGGCCACACTCACAGCACAGCTTGGAGAGACTTGCTGAGCCGAAACTTGGTGCTGTTTCCCAGCTCAGCCTACTGGAGCAGTGGCCAAAAACATCTGCTTGAGGTGCTGCCAGCCCCAGTGAGTCCCACACATGATCACAAGGTTCATTCCTGTCCTCCCCCTCACACCCACTGCAGGGCCTCTGAGCAGCTGTGCCTGGTGCCTGGCGTCCCTGGGCAGGGGAGCTGCACCGCAGCCGGGGGCTGGCACTGGGGACAGGCTCAGGGACAGATGCTCTGGCAGCAGTGCATTCACAGCCTCTCCCACGGCACAGGCTTCCCCGTGCCATCCTCAGCACACTGTCTGGCACGCTCCTCACACGCCTTCCTCACCTGATCAATGCCTGCCCCCATCACTGAGCCCCGTGCAGGATTCCTCGGCAGGTCTGTCATGATGAACTGTCAGATCCTGTCTCCGAATCTTCTTTTAGATTATGTGGGTTTTGGTTGTCAATCACTCTCACTGACAAAGAAATCAAATCTCTCCACAGAGCCAAGTGGTTTTGTAAAATATGTTCTGAATCATATCAACCAGATGCCTTCATAAAGCTGCATTTGTGGCCAAGACTTGACAAAAGAAAGAGAGTTGCAAATTAATGTATATTTTAATCTTGAAACCCCTTGAAAAGTCAGCTAACTGTACAGAGCAATGGTAGGCAGGTGAAAAAACGATGTTATGTGAGCTTGTGCATATAAAGCTTCATTTCAGTGAAAAACTTGAACAAAAGTAGTCGTATTTTTTAAGAAAAACAAAATTAAAAAAAAAATCATATTCATGTTTGCAAGAAGAGTCAAAGCTTTGTGCAAACTCCTTTCACACAGCCTTTGGGAGCTGAGCCCTTGAGCAGCAAGTGTTCGAGGTGATTCACTGTGATTCACTCCAGGAGAAGTTAGATACCAAAACCTTATTGTGTGATAGTTTGCATCTTCCGATGCCTGAATATTTTTAGATGTCTACCCTGATTTGCCTGTCATATGCACAAAGTTGAGGTGAGGCATTATCCCATTTTCTATATCTGGAAGTGAAGGTGCACAGAAGTTGAATCATTTACCCAAGGAATCACAGAGGAACAGTCCCACTGGGTTAGAGCAAGGAACCACTTACCCAGGAGACTGTCCTGAATGGTGTCAGCAATGGAGGCTCAGAACAACGCTGTAAGTAACGTGCCTTGAGCTGTGTTTCCCCTCTTTTGCCTTCACAGCTCCTACTGACCATTAGTGTAGGGACTTTTTGAAACAGGGTTGTCTCCAGCAGACTGCGCTCAGCACCCATCAACAGTGAGCTGTTGTCCAACAGTGGATCAAATCCAAATTTTTAGCCTCCTGTCTCATGTGTTGTATCCTTGTAGAGGCTGTCTGAAGCCCGGCATCAAGTTCACCTTAAGACTGAAATCTCCTGAAAATGAAAGCATAAAACAACTGTCCCCTGAGAATTTGGACACACAACTCAGCCTGGCTTCAGGGACACAAGGTTTTCACGTGGGGTCTCTCACAGAATTTAAATTTTCCATCTGGAACCTGGCTCTACCAAGGTGAACAGAAGTGTTACAAAACTCCACAGAGCCAGCTGTGCATTTAAGTTTGATACCTGTGAGACTGAGCAACCTGAGTCACTTATCGCAATTGTTACATTCAACACGTCCCACAAGAGGAACCACTGAGAGCTTTCAAGAGCACTTCAAGGTTTGCTTTGCTGCAGTGCCTGTTGCAGAGGACTGCATTTTCCAGTGTAATGTACTGCTTTAGAATGAATCCCAACAAAGAAAAAATGTCTTAAGCTATTGTGGTATTATAATTTTAATAAATATTTTCCTTGTTTCCCTAGTATTCCACGCAAGCAAAGCAAGGAAGGAGTCGCTGCAAGCAACGTCAACTAACAACAGCAACCGAGAGAATGAAGGGATTTACCTGCGGGCATCACTCACTCATCAGCTTGGCTTTCATTTACCTTAAACACCCACTAACGATTAGCAGCACTTTACATGCCCACTAAAAAGAAAAAGCACACTTCTGAGAAATTAGCTGTATTGCATCTTACAGGACATTTATGGCAGAGGGAGGGGTAGGTTTTGCAACTCCTTCCAAGAAAACCAATGCCTTAACTTAAAGAAAAGAGTCAGAAAAGCACAGGGTGAGAAACAGAGAACAAGTGGGAATGACACTGCAGCAGCACAGATCCTTGGAACCTGGATAATGTGACAGGAGCAAGTCAATCCTGCAAAGTGCTAAGAGTCTCCATTCTTGCTGGAGTTAATGGATACCCAAATTCCAAAAATTCGGAGAAGAAATATTTCTAAATTAAAAACTCTTTTACTCAGCTCTTCCTTTTTCTGAAGCAAAAAATCACTGAGTTCAAAATCAGTGAAAAGCTGATCCAACAGCTTATGCAAGTGAGTTTCTTGCCAAAGGAAGGAGTGCTGGAACAAATGAATAACTTAAAGAAAAATGGGGATACAGTGGTTACATCTAAAATGTTTTAATGACATGTCTGAGCCCATTAAAAATAGCATATCTCTTACTAGAGTAAGGAATTGAAACAAGTATTTATATTTCAAAACAAAAAGCGAAACCTAAATGTTGTTTTGGCAATTATTAAGTGGTTAAATTTATTTTAAAAAATAAAATTAAATTTAACGGTTATGTTTATATATCACAATGCAGTATCATGTAAAAATGCCCTTACACTGAATGATGGAGAAGGGTATTGCCACGGGAGCAAGGAGACATTCAATGCAAATAAAACCTGCTGCTGCTTAGAGAGGATAGTGAACCAAGGCAGAGTCATGCTGTGAGGGCCAGGTCCCTTCTAGAATCAGAATTAGCTTGCAGACAACTGCTGCCAGAATTTCTGGATGGCAGTGCCCTTTGTAATCCTGAAGGAGGCTACATTCACTTAGACACTTCCTCTAAACCTCATTCTGTTTTGCAGAGGTTTTCAAGCAGTCTTTCCAGACACGGTGCTTGGGTTTCCCTCTGCCATTATATTCCTCTGTACAATTCTAACCTAAAAATCAANCTTTAAAGTTTTAGACCTACTTTACCCTTCTTCTAATTCTTATCTCACAAAAAATAAAAAACACAAACTAAACCACCACAACATGATTCAACACTGAAGTGGGAACAAGTTTGTAAAATGCAACTGATGCTTGCTTGAGCTCAAAAATTTTGGGTACTTCAAAAACAAGCAACTAGAAAAAGGATCATATTAAGAGTTCTTGTGACAATCTGCACTGCTCAAAAAATCCATGACTGCAGTCTCTATGGTAGAACTGGCCAGTAAACTCCATTTAAAGCCAAAACTCTGTTTTGTCTGTGCAGACCTTCACTTTGACAGATGTCCTTTCATGCTCATCTTCAATGGTAATTCTTAGGGGCTGCTAGCACAAACCTAAAAATAGAGGCTAAGTGAACTGCCACCTTCATAAAAACACGAACGTCTCGGGCAACACAACAGGAGGGGGTTGATCTGAGTGATAACTTTGCAGCCCTCCTTGGCAGCAAAGCAACCTGGCCAGGGTCTCCATCCCTTGGGGGGCCTTAGCAGGATGTCATGTGCCTGTCACACTGTGCTGAATTCTGCTAGAAATGCTTGGGAGTGAAAGAAGAGTTTCACAGGGAGGACTGCTGAAATGAAGCTGCTTTATACAAGGGAAAATACAAGAGGTGGGAACGTGTGGATGAGCTAAGAAAGGAAAAAGGTACATTTGACATGTGCATGTGCCTACTTTTTAATACAATTTTTATAATATTTCTGTGAAAGACAGCCATCATTTTTCAATGTACTCTATAGATTGTCCTTGCAAAGAGATTCACCCTTTCTTGCTCTTTCTCCAGTTAGGTGTTGCCTCAGTCATCTTCCTCCTGAGAGCCTAACAAGCAAAAACACTGTTTTCTATAATCTCTCCTGTCTCTGTTACGCCTCCACTTGCCTCAGCCCCACAAAGTGAAGCCCCAAGATACCCTGGTTAGAGGCTGGAGAAGAAGCAAAGATCATGGTAAGATTCAGGGCTAATTCTCCCCATGAGACCAACATATTTCCCCACCTTCTGCCCCTCAGGTCTTCTGAAAGTCACCATGCAGATGTAGAAAACCTCATCAACAACCTCCCTGTGCAACAACCCTACCTCCTTTCCCCAGGCATAACCACAGGCAAATAACTAGCATCTACCCACCAAGTTTTGCTAGCCTCCAACTTCAAAATATTTGAAAAACAGAGAACAGCAATTTAGGTAGACTTATTTCCCACAATAAAGAAAAAATCATTTAACTAGAAGTACAGGACTCACCTTATTTACTCTGACCCAAGCCCACATTGTTCACTGTCTCCAAAGCATAAGCTTGTATTACCTTTTGGAGGTGCTGTAGAAATACTGCTCAGGCACATCTTCAGCATCTTCCTTTTCTCACTTTTCACAGCTAACCTCATTTATAACTGGAAAAGCTGGTTCCTCAGTGGAGATGGCAGCTAATGTAATTGTCACAAAAAATAAAAACAACACTGGAAAGAATGGCCTGAAGCCCCAAAAACATTGAAAGTCACAGACACGACAAAGAGAAAGGCAGTTCATGTTTTAGAAGCAGAGTGAAAAAAAAAAAAAAAGTGGGTTTTCATTAATTGTGGCAAAGTTACATACATGCCACGTAAAGACATATCATATGATAGGGATCAATCACTATCCTCCAACTCCTATTTCCTTTTGTGAACTTTCCTTCTGTTTGTAGCAGTGTGCAGGCTTCTACTGGCTACTTGAACATTTTCTTTTTGCATCCTCCTATTTCCACAAGATCAATTCAGCAGAGGCATTTCCACTCTCAGCAAAAGCAGACTGTTCCTGTTTGTATCAGGCAAAGCAGATGGAGAAAACAAATCATTAATTTATGACTTAGAAGATACATTTGTATGACAGGACTTTGTAACACCCTACACTTCTTTTTTATTTCATTTTTCATGACATTTATGAACAGATAGGAAAATAAAATTAGAAACAGGAGATTCCTCACAGCGACAGTATTCTGTCCTCAATCCTCATGCTGCAATTACAGATCCTCTTCTGCCAGGAGCAGTTCCAGGTAAGGCTGTTCCTGCTTCCTGCTATTCCCAGCACCCTGACAATGGTGTGTAAGGGATCAGGGCTGTCTCCTGGGGAAGGAGGGGTAGAGATGGGATTCTGGGGGCAACACCACCTTTACTCAGCTCAGCAGCAGCAGCAGAGCTGCATGTCCAGCTGTGGCCTTGGCCAGCAGGAATCAGTCTAGCCCAGAGATCCCATCTCTTCTTTGGTTCAGGATGGTGCCCAACAGCATTTGGATACACCTGCCATGTCCTGCACATGAGTATTGCACTCTCCTGCTGGCAAAGGCCTGGGAATGAGCATTTGGAATGACTGCCAAGTGCCCTGGGCTATTGGAGAGATCCAGTTGCCTGTGAGAGCTCCACAAGAGTAGGAGCTCTCTTGCAAATAGCCTGGGATATCCCTGTCTTACACTTGCAAGGTTTCCCAGTGGCCAAGGGAGGAGAGGAGTGGTCAGAAATATTGCTTGTTGTGCTTAAACAAGGCAGAGTCTCTCCACGTCCACAGCTGAATTATTCCCACAGCAAAAGGAAGCGTGTGCTTTCTCACTGCTCCCACCACTCCTCTAACAGCTTCACAAAGCAAATGATCTGTGTGTCTCTGAGTGCTTTGGGTAGCCCTTTGGGCTTTGTGATGGACCTCTGTGCATCACAGTTATCAATCAACACTGACAGAGAGACAAGGTTACGAACATATGTGTTCTTTGGAAGCCGGATCTGATTATTGGTTTTGTTTGTAAAACTGCTCCAATTGTGGAAACTGTGACAGGCTCTAAGAGGGCAATTTAATTTTTTTAAGTTGGATGAAGCGGCTGCTGGTTTTAGTTAATTGCCAACTCTATTTTTCAGTAGCAAACAGAAAACAAATTATATTCTATTTCCCATAATGAGCCAATTCCAATTAGGGTAATTACCACGGGATAATTGTAGACTACCTATGGCTAATTAGGGCTTCACTGTGTGTTTACAACACTCCAGAAGCATAAATATTTAATGATAACCACAGGTTCATACATCGTTACCACTTAATTTAATATATTACATCATTATTATTGGGAGGGTTGGAGAGAAGAAAGGCAAAACCTTGAAACATGATCAGAAAAGCTGCAAAGGGCTCTTTCCCCAGTAGTAAATCACCCTTCCTGATAATGTCATTATGCTGAAAGATTCCCTTTTTTTAGGTCATCTTGTGTTTACTCAGCAGGAAAAACAAGTGCACCAGCTCTTGAACTCTGAGCTTAATGGCAAGCAGAAAAGCAAAGTGAGATGAGAGATGGTGGTGCATTCAGTCCTCTCCATACAGCCCTGTCTTCCTGGGGAACCATGCTGGTGGGACAGGGGCACTCTGCATTTTCACCCTGCTGAAAAACACTTCATGAAGCACAAGTATTCTTATCAGGATTAGACAGAGAAAAAATAATAAATATGTGCAAATTTTCTTTTGTGTGAAATGCTATCTGGTCTCCTTGGAAATGTGGGTGTCATTACTACATCGAAAATGTGACATCATGAGCAAGAAGAGAAAGTCAAAGCAAGAATTTGTCTCCAGGACATGGAGAAATGCACAGGAAATTTCTTCTGCAATTAGAACTAAGATTGGGAATATAAAACTCACAGAAACCCCTCAGTTTGCTAAGCGACCCCTTTAATTTGTCTTACATGCAGAAATCAGCATTTAACGGAGCAAAGCAAATTCCCCAAAGCATGTCCATGTGTGGGATGTGAGCAAGTGCAGTTTGCCAGTTGTGTAGAATAACTCTTAATCTGTTAAAGTCTTTCCTTAAACATATAGAAGTTCAAAATCCCCATCCCAGACAACAGGAGAAAAATGTAAAAATCAGTTCCTTCCTCTTCCTTATAGAAGAAAATACTGATGTCTAATATGGTTTTGGTGTGAGCATTCATTGTAGTTTCCAGTACTTCATGATAATATAGTCTCATTCAACTGTAAAGAAAAGGTTTAGTCAAAATTTTAGTTTATAACCTTTTCCACAAAACAGCCCTAACAGAGCAGCTGAGTTAATAACTCCTGTTGCCAGTCTCCTTCGGGATAACCTCCCATTCGAGTGACAAACGTGACAACTGGTGATGTTTTTCTCCCTTTAAATTCTATTTTCTGAATAATACTACAACTGATACAGAAGCATCTTTCTCAAACATCTCTGGTGTTCTTCAAAATGGAAAACTAGGTTTGCAGCACAGCTAGAGAAAGCTTCCTTGTATGTCTGCTACACCAGTACTAATGGACATTTTTGCTGCCGATCATCTTCCATGGATTTCCAGACAGGACAATAAATCAGATGCATATTTTTATTAAATCTCTGAGCATAACTCAGCAGTTAGATGAAACTACAAGAGTTATAGATATCCATGGGAATGATACTGTTTTATTCAACTCTGCATCTAACCCCTGGGCTGTACAAATTTTGCTTCATTCGCCCCGTTTTCTGCAGAAGTAGGAAAAGGGTGGGAGTGCTGTCAGCAATTTGTATCTCCTCTGGAGCTGGCTGCAGTACTTTTGTTGGCCCATAAGTATCAGTGGTTCCAGGTCTCCTATTTAGACATAGCCTCTGGGTCTATCCCAGATACGAATCACTGTTGGTGAAAAAAGTCCGTGTGCATTCCCTGGCTTGTTACCACCCTCTTATCCCTGATGAAGAATTATTTCAGAGTTACTTCACAATCCCTAAATACAGTATAATCATGTTTACAATTTTAGTGGTTATCAAGAAATCTTCAAACCCACAGAATATTTTGAAGTCATACTGCAAGGAGCCTGAAGCAGCCTTATTGCCACCTTTGTGGTGCCCAATTTATCTTTGAAACACCAAATTATGACAATTTATACACAAAATTCTTGTTATATTCTAGTTACTGATGCTAATGAAGTTGCAAGTGATTTGGGGTTTTGGTCATTTTCAAAAACCTTCCCATATCAAATATTTTAGATGCTCTCTAGCCAGCTGCCAAGAACTATCATCCACCTTTGGCAACTTCATCAACTGAGTTAGGACTGTCTTCGAGGGAACTTAAGTGACCCTAAAGATTGAAATTGTGGGGCAGCATTAAAAAACCTTATATCATGGACTGCACTTTATTTTTAAACTACCGTATGTATTCAGTATTCACAGAATCACAGCATCCCAGAATATGCTGAGTTGGAAGCGACCCACAAGGACCATCAAGTCCAACACTTAGCCCTGCACAGGACCATACCCAAGAGTCACAC
The DNA here is from genome assembly GCA_013397055.1 of Pachycephala philippinensis. Classification (NCBI taxonomy): domain Eukaryota; kingdom Metazoa; phylum Chordata; class Aves; order Passeriformes; genus Pachycephala; species Pachycephala philippinensis. The sequence continues at coordinate 134,982 of VWZT01013650.1, read as the reverse complement.
CATGTTCCTGAGAGCACTGTCCAAATACTTCTTGAACTCTTCAACATGACAGAACTATTTAAACCACAAGAGAGAGTTCACTGTGCAAGTAGCAGTATTCTTCCACTTTGAGTTTAATTCAAGAAAAAAAAGCCATTAATGTTGTTGCCAGATTTCTGTAGCTCTTGATCCACAGATCATGCAGGTAATTACAATCTCTTTTGCTTCCAGGACCCGACAGAAGTCCAGCAGAGACACTGGCATTCTTGGGTACTTGCATATTGGGAAGAGGCAAGGGCAAAGAAATAGCAGTTATTTAAGAAGCTTTATCAAAGGTGGACAGAAGAGGAGTTTAACAGCCTGTAAAGGGCTGGGGAAAACACGCTGCAGAAGAAGTGTGTGCAGGAAGGCAGAGGCTGGGCAGAGCGGAGCACGGCTGAGGCACCTCACAAACTGACTGGCAAGAGAGCAGTGCAATGCCCCTTCCCCTCCCCTGAACATCACCAAAGCCTGATGCATTACCAGGAACATGTGGTCATCGGTGAAGTCCAGCTCAGGAAGAACCCTGTCCACTTCTTTTTGTTTCCTTGTGGGTTCATGCCATGCACAAAATATGGATCTCAACTTCACATTCTAAAGGCATTTTATTAGGTCATGCAGACTGAGTGAACTGTGTTTTATTTTCAGTGCCAAAGACAATGAACAATGAAACATTAAACATTAAGCATTAAACACAGCTCCATCTTGAATAAAATTCAGCAAAGTTACCTGACAGTCATGTTTTTCATTTCCACTCTTCTGCATTAAAACTTCAACATTAATTGTTTGCCAGAAGTCTTATTTAAGTATGCAAATGATAAGTGATTCATTTCAAAGTTAAAACTAACAATTCTTACAAGAAAGCCGGAAGCTCATGAAGATAAAATGCACCTGATCTAATCACATTTCCCTTTCTTGAACTCATCCTATGTTTTAATAGCTTAAATCACCTCTAAAGGAGAAAAATAATCAATCCATACACATCTCTGGAGCAAAGTAGAATTATTTTTAGCTTGCACTTTGTGGCTAAAGCTGTAATGCATTGTTCTGCTGCAAGAAAGCACTCCATAAATGTGGCACCACACAGGTCTGCTTCAGCGAATTTACCAGCTGTTCATTTCTGAAAGAGCTGGCATAATCACAGGGAATGAAACTCTTGAAGAGTATATTTCCTTTAAAAATTATTTTATGGTTATATCAAAGGTAAAGGTCAGTAAGCAGCTGAGAAGTTACTTGAAATCTCAGGAACGTAACTACTGTACACAGCCAGTCCTCTTAAAAAATTGGGAGGAGGTAGATAATGGAGTAACTGCCATATGAATACACTTTTAAAGGTCTTTAAAGAATACAGGAAAATAATTTCATGAAGAGAATCATTATACACAGTAAAGAAATGCTATATAAGAGGTTTGTAAAACAGTCAGCTGACTAAGAAGTCAGTTCATAAGCCTTGGGAAAATACTCTGTAAAAGGGGTTCACAGGTGAGAACTTATTTGGGGAATATAAAAAGCAAGGGAGATAAGGAGAGAAAAAATATAAGCCTGATCCTGTTTTATTTCATCTCTGTGCTCAGAGCAATACTAGAATATAAATGCAGGGGGCAATATGGCTTTAAGGTAGCTTCTACTTCTATTTAAAGTTGACTTTGAAAAGAACAGAAAATTACGTACAGTTGGAAAATAGAAACAAAGCAAAATGCCAGCCCCATAATCTGGGCTCTCCTGGCCCATGAAAGCCAAGCAGGCAGTTGCACCAACCCATCAGCACTCCCCACTGTACACTAATGATTCACTCATTCCCAAAAACCAATCTGCTCAACCTGCAGTTCCTTTGGCTGTGTCCAGGAGCAGCCAGTTCTTCATGAGAAGTTTCCGTTTCATGTCTGACTCTCTTTAGCACTATTTTCAGCCACCCTGACAGCCATTAAACCTCTTCCAATCTTTTTTCTTAAGGGAAGCCAAGTCTATAAAAAACACTGGGAGCACAGTACCGAGCACAGCAGGGCAAGGCAATTACAGATAAAATTGAAACTATGGCCTGTAGTAGACTCTATGTACAATCTGTGCTGACCCACTTTAATGAAAATGGGAGATAGTTGAAGAATTACATAATCTCTGTACCTCCTACTGCCTGCATGGCTAAACTTGCCAAGCACTTGTAGCTGTTGAGCTATTGTTTTCAGAAGAAAGGGTGTGGGTGAGTTTTATATTCCTTCACATGCCCGGTGAAACATTCTCTTCACTCTCCCCTTTAAGTTATTATGCACTTTGGCTAAATCATCAGATGGACTTAATAATTTTTGTCTTCCAAGGATCCTTCTATTTCTGTGTCTTTCTAAGCTTTGCAAATGCTCTATTGCACTTCAGAGCAGATGCCAGCATGGACCTTCACAAGCATCATTTCATTATTTCTCAATTACACAAACCATACTTCTGAAATGCCTTGGTTAGCTTTATTATATCCATGAATTTTTTAAAGGATTTTTAATTACATCCCCTGCTGTCTTAAGCACCCAGCCTTTGAACAGGAAACAAATTCGTAAAATTAATTTCACAACAGGCTACGGCAGCAGTTGTGCTTCTCAAAAGACCAAAAACAATGGGATGTTTTTGTATATACAGTAGGAGAGCTTCAAAAGAGAATTGCAAGACATCAATATTTTAAACTGTGACCATGGTAGGCATTGCAATCATTCTTTTATTTTAAGAGAAGAAACACTTAAAATAGCTTTTTTAAAAAAATCAATTTAGTTTCTTGGTATTTTTATGACTGTTCTATAGTCCAAATACAAAAGAAAAATTCGGCATCTGAACACTAGTGTAACTCAAATCAAGACGTATGCTCATATAGTCTGAGAATTTAGTGGAGAAAAAGGGGTTTTCTACGGCAAAGACGCAGAAGATGCAATTTTCAGGAAAAGTGGTCACAGTAAGTAGCTGCAGCAGAGCCACAATAAACTTTAGAATGAATAATCTCGCTTAGACCTTATAAAAAGAGAAAACAAAATGCATTAAATACCTCTTCTATCATTGAGATAATTGTCAGTGCAGCAGTAAATAATACACCTTAAAAGTAGAGGTGAAGTGATTTCAAATCTGTTATGCAACTATGAGTTTCGTTAATTATTTGCCACTGATGCACTTTTCTTGGGTGAAAGATGCCCTTTTGCTAGTCATGGTGGAACTGGTAAATAAAACTGCAGAGAAAAGACCTGAACAACCACGAGCCAGGTAACAGAGGATGCATGGTCCGTCTGCACAGAGGAGAGCAGCCAGAGGAGTGATCTGTACTTGGGCCATGCTGAAGATACATGCTATGGAAAAGAGTCACTATCGTTTAACATAACCGTAGGTCATGTGGATCTGTTTATGAAGCCACTAAACTCTGACTACAAAAGTGGGGAGCGTTGTGCAGGTACAGATGCTGGACTGTGTCATACCAAATGTGTGAACTATTTTCACCCTGTTATACAGCATGACGCAGTCAGGAACCCAAGCATCACACCCTGAGCTCTGCTCCAAGATGATGGAGTCATGCAAACCCGCATGAAAAAACTGTGGCACTTGGCAATGAGCTGGATAAATTGCATCTTCAGAGGAGAATCCTCCCAGAATCCTTTAAGAATCATGGGCCTAGAATATGACAATTCAATCTTTTTACCACGTATATCACATGGATTTCCATTTGCATATCATGTCAACTTCATAGTCTTGGGCCATTTGCCTTTATTTGAGAGATTTTTTCCTGATGTTCCTTTCATACGTCATCAAGATCAGCTTTCCATCACAAAACCTATACCTCACTTGAATGTTTTCATTACTTGCTATGAGCAATACAGTGCTGGAAACGAAATTCTGCATGTGTAGTGATTCAGGGAATCTACTTCTGTTCAGCTGAAATTATATTATTGTTAACTTTAAAACTGAGGTATCATGGAAAATTGCTGAGTGAATATATTTTTGTGGTCTGTAAGTGGTAGTGTTTTCTTTTAGGAGTGGAAATATCCAATTACAAGGGTTTAAGTGAAGTCAGTAAAATGGATTTTCTCCTTCCAGAAAAAAGAGAATGTAGTCTAGAACACGGGAAGTAAATCAGTCACCAAAGTAAAAAGCCAAGAATTGGAAAGGGAGGTCCGCAAAGTCTAAAATCTTGTAGACTTCATTTGTATGTATTCTACAGCATTGGGGACTGTCTATTCTAAAGAATTTATTTGTGTATTGAGAACCTTCTGATCGAATTTACAGCTTCTAATGTAATGCAACGGTATTTTCTTTGTGACAGTGCACAGGTATGTATGTCTATTTTTATAGACCAGTCAGGACTATATATGACCAACTCAATTCATATAATTTCAATAGTTTGTTCATAAAACTAACCAAAACCAAATAAAAAATGTAAGAGGGAAATCCTGTTTCCATTAATGAATACTTTGCTATTGTTTCCAGCATGGGTGAGATTTCCCCATAAAAGAGAACACTTACATAAACTCAGTTTGATTACTTTACAATCACACAATAGAATCAGCATCTTTGTGCATAGTTTTAAGGAGAAGAGAGATCCTCTTGCAGTCATTTTTAAATTTGAACTCTATGTGATGCTATTAAGAAAGTTTTATGTATTTTCCAAGTAGCTGGGATATTTTAGAAAGAAAACAGTGAAGAAGCCAACTAAGATGTATTAGACACTCTTGTTTTATTGGATTTCATCTTTGATAATCCAGTGATATAAAAATAGAGCTATATAGATACAGATACAGATAGACTATCATAAAAGGATGCTATCGATTTGCTACAAATCCCCTGTTGGAGTGATGTTTCTATTGCCATTATACCCAGGTGATTTATCAGCTGACAGCTAACAGCTGACAAATTTGGGCTTCATCAAATGAGGGGATAGAAGGCAAATCAAAGGACACTGTTTAAACTGTTCTTCTGGTGTTCCTATATATCTCAGTATATGTCAGATGTTTATTTGTGCTGCTGAGGACAGTCACTTAAATTCATCCTCCACAGGTTTTTTTTCTATATTCCTGCAATGACAAGTGCAGCCCTCTGCTCTGACATGAGATATGTCAGTGTCAGTAGTGGGGGGCACAAGATTGGCAGAAAGCAGCCAACTCAGCTGCCCGAGCCAGGGGGTGGCAGGCAGAATGTGTGTCAGTAATGAGCTGGGCAATCTAGCTGAAGGTAATCAGGTGTGGACTTCAATTATGCTGCTTCACCTTCTCTGTAGCTCCTAACTCCTCCCCTGCAAAGCAGCAAGCTAAACTAGGAGGCACAAGTAAATTAGATGCAGCTTAATCTTATCTATAGCTGTACAGAGGAAATCGCTGTAGCAACTGTGCAGCTTAGAGTGTCCCACTGAGCCCTGCCCTCAAAAACTAAAGTAACATTTGATTTGAAACTAAATCCCAGCACTAAAAGGCAACAGTAAAAGAAGTGTCTGGTGTGTGTTAGCAGAAGGGATAAAATGTCTGAGAATGCAAAACCTGAAAGTAGTAAAACAGACAAATATACTCTGCGTGTTGCTCTCCAGGTTGGCAACAGTGACTCTATAGGTCTCATCACGCCGTCCTAAAAAATGGCATTAAATTTTAGGAACCTTGTTGCACAGGTTAACACAATTAATATGATGAAAAACAGATATATAGACAGGCTGGCAGTCAAACAGAGGAAGACTAAGCACTAGAAATAAACTTGTGGAGACCATGGAGAGGAACACTCCAGGTAGGGAATACAGATATGCTGAATAGTACATAGAAATATGCTTAACATGCTAATATGACATGGAGAATAATATTGAGATTTAATACAAGTCTAGTTTCTAACAGTCAATTCTGTCATTCTTATAAATCATTGTCCAAAAAGTGTACTAAATAGAATTTTAAAAACGTCTTAAATCAGACATATTTTGGTGATCCTGAAAAAAGATTTGGACCAGAGTTTCATTAACATGTAGGTAAAAGTGATGACCCAACAGGATCAGTAATTTCTTGGACTGTATATTAGTGAAGTAGTATAAAACATGTCATACATTTTCTGGAAGTCTGACATCATGTGATAAATACTACTGGGTAAAAAAATGAACAGATCAATTAGCCATCCATAGCTCCTTATTATCTGTGTGCTTTTTCAGCTTTTTATAACAACATGAAAGCCATAAAAATGACAAGAGCCATTTTACAGATATTTATGGGTAGATGGTCCCTCAAGAGAAGGAACTGCTCCCTGCCATTGGGATAATATGTCCTACATTTAGCAAAATCTACAGCTTACACTTTTAATATTCATACAAACACTAGGCACATATCCTACATCCTCAGCAGTAGGGATTTTTTTATAACTCTAATAAAGAAACTGTATATATTTATATATCTTATATACAAAAGAGTATGTTTCTGTGTGTGTGTATATATATATATGGACACCTGTACACATTTTATTTATTTTCTTCCCAAGAAAGGAATCATTTACAGTGCCTCAGACTGAATTCAGCCTTCAGACTATTTCTGTGCTTTCTGTAAAATTTATTTCTCAATGGTTATATAAATAAAGTATCCTCTAATCTGGCTGAGTCATTATTTAAACAATACTTCACTGTGGACAGTTAATTTGTTCTCTTTATTGTTGTGCTTTTGATTTATTAGGGACTGAGGGGCCAGGGAAGAGTTAGGGAACAGTAATTGTGTGTTAATCCCAACCAAGCTACATTAATTCTGGATTCCTCATTCACACTAAGCTGCTGATGCCTGAAAGCCAGCAAGCAAAATGTAAGTTATTTCATGTGTATTCTACAATTTGGGTGACTTTCATAAAAGTTAAGAGAAGATACAAGCAAGGAGAATTAGCTGTTAAAATACAGAGCGAAAGGGGCTGAATAGACAAGTCTCCTTTAGACAGATCTCAGTGCAACCCTCAGTGGTTACTGACTCAATCTACAGCAAGAAAATTAGGTTTTGGACAGGAAGGACAGTCCTTTTGCCATTTTTCTGCATTTAAAGAATAAAAACACAACCCAAGCATTCAGCCAAGCAGCTTTAGTTTGGTCTACTATGCCTCCCAATTCAATCAAGAATCTATTTATGATTAGTATAACTTTTCAATTAGTCTCTCCTATATACATTCTTACTGTACACAAGGCACTGGGGAAAACAGCTGAAGAGCCAGGAGAAAAACTGACTGAATAAATCTCCAAATTAATATTAATAAAATGTAAAACTGTAGCAGCATCTGCCTCCTTGAACTGTCTCTCATTTTCTGTTGGAGGTGTACCTGAGCAGTCCCAAGGGCTTAAACAGGTGGAATTGGCTCCTCTGCCTTCCCTGACAGCTGATTAATTTGCAGTCATTGCAACTGCTCATGTTTTTAAAACTGGCAGGTTGTGTTAAAAAAACAGATGGGTATTTTATGCATTCAGTTTTGCTTTCACTACAGTGTAATTCACCATATTATTTTCCAAACTGGAAACGATGCTTGATTATGACCAGGGAAAATGAGGAATTAGGACAAAAGACAACTGAGAGGGGACCTCATCAATATCTGTAAGTATCTGAAGGGGGGGTGTCAAGAGGATGGAGCCAGGATCTTCTCAGTGGTGCTGAGCAATAGGACAAGAGGCAGAAACTGATGCACAGGAAGTTCCACCTGAACATGAGGATGAACTTCTTTACTGTGCAGTGACTGTGCACTGGCACAAGTTGCCCAGAGAGAGTGGAGTCTCCCTCATTGGAGACATTCCAGAGCTGTCTGGACACAATCCTGTGCCCTGTGCTCTGGGATGACCCTGCCTGAGCAGGGAGATTGGACCAGATGACCCTCTGTGGTCCCTTCCAACCTGACCCATTCCGGGATTCTACGGGAGGGCTTCAAAAGAGCTGTGGGTTCAGCAACAAAAAGCAACAAGCAGTTTAAAAAGATAATAGACAGAAATGGCCATGAAATATCAGTTGCATGTTTGCCATCTCTCAGAGGAACCCTGATAAGGAAAACTGCTTAGGAAGCACTTTGAAACCCTCCAGTGGCAACAAAAACTGTTATTACTATTATAATTTCCTTCCCTCCCACAGGCTGGGTGGGTTAGTCACTGGAAGTTCAAGTGACTCACCGAATGGGCATGCACTTGTGCCTGATTGCAGGCACAGAGAAACCTGTGGTAAAGAGCCCTGAAGATCCCTGGCTTTAGCGAGGAAACTGAGGAAGAAACTGGTGTGCTAGTGCTGCTGTGACCACAGCAGGCACCACAAACCCTTGGAGAAAAGCACAGGGGTTCAAAAACTGCTCTGCTGAAGTTCCACATCTTTGTTTCAACAATTGCATGCCCCCAAGAGTTGAACCAAAGCACCCAGAAAAGAGGAAACCCAGAGAAGAGCCTCTCCCAGGACAGGTCCTCAGGCACTTGGGCCAGGCTCAGCCCCTCAAACCCAAGTAGTCTCATTTTGGATGCAGCGACTGGACTCAGCCTAGAGAACCCTCAGAGGATGGTTCAGCCAGTCTGTGACAAACGAACATTAGAAACAGGCCCAAATAATCCTTCCTATGGTTCTCCCAACCCTCACATTGTAATTTTTCCTGTTTACAGGCACCCTGCACTTGTGTGCCTGCACTGCCCTCCCAGAGCCCTCTTGGACACAATCCGTGTTCAAAGGCAGGATTTCTCCCACCTGGAAAAGCAGGTTGGGATGTTCTAGCTAAAGGTCAGGTACAGAGGGTGACCTGATGGAATTAAGTGACTTGGAGATATTTTGGGAGAGAGTGAGAGACCTCATGCTGAGAGGTAATTCAGGTCCAACATCTGTACCCACGCAGGCAAATAAAAGAAACTTTCTTTGGCATTCACAAGTGTAACCCTTGGCAGCTGTTAGGCAGAGCTGGCCAATACTCCGTGTGGATGCACTAATGAAATATTCCCTGTTATTGCTAGTAACCCTGTCAGCAAGTGATTGTTCTTTAAATGCTGCAATAACATTCATGCATGAGGAGCACAGCACTGAGCAGAGGTTTCACTCCTGGCCAAATTTATCCTTGCTCTGTCTTCCCTGATAAAAGAGGAGATGCAGCAGGCGTTAATTGTGCCTGCTATGTCCAAGTGCTTTGGACATTAATGCAACTGCTGTCTTTGACAGAAGGAGGAATGTGACTTATGTAAGAACAAGAGAACGTTTACCCTCTTGCAAACTAATAAGTACATTGTGTGCTGAGACAAAGGCTGCAGGAAGCAGAGGTGGCAGGCATGGCTGGGACCTTCAGTGTCCTTGGCCATGCTTCTAACATGTCCTTGACCACCTATTTACATGCCTGTGTAAGCTAAACACATCCTAAGAAATCTGTAGCTGTGAGGATGAGTGGAGCACAACACCTCCAGAGGAGCACAGCCCTGACAGAGGTGACCTGTGGGCATCTGCAGGGGCACTGGAGGAGCCTGGGCTGCATCCTGGCTCACTTTATGCATCATCTGGGTGAGTGGACCACTCAGGAGTTTAAATTCACCTTCAGCAGGGCACAGGGTGCACCACAGCCAAGCTCTTCTTCCATCCCCATAAACAGAAAGAGATTGGGAGGGAAAGGAAACACTGAAACTCCTCTGCGGGGTAGGAAGGGAGGATGCACAGTCCCGTGGGTGCAAGTGGGCTTTTCTGCAGGATTCCCATATTTTCTGGTAAACTCGTAAAAGTGACAGTCTTCTGCACTTTTTCGCATGGAGAGCATTAATCCCAACAATGGGATAAGCAGAGGACACCTTACTTTGCATTTTCCAAAGTAAGAGTGACATGCCAAGAATATCACCGTGAGTAATTATTCAAGGGAAAAAAAAAAACAGGAAGCTTTGCCAAATGCTACACATCAGGAAGCACTTTAATCCACATGACCAAAAAAACCTTGCGTTCATCAATGCTTTCATGATAACAGACTTTCCTATGCTTTAACAGCCAAAATACATTGTTACATCTACAAAAGGATTGGTGACAGTTGTTTTGCACTGCATTTCCTACACTTTGTTTGACAGGTCATTTCTCAAAAAGGTGCTTGATCCAGGCATTTACATAGGTATGAGATAATAGTAATTCAATATTGCAAAATGAAATTTGCTTCCCATGATTACCTCTATCATCTAAAAATTAAATGGGTTTGAGGGTGAAGATTGTAGCTCACACTGTGTAATGGTTTCTCAAACAGAAAGCTGATGCAAATCTTAATCAGCTTTCCTTTTAGCAACAAAAGAACATAAAACTGTCACACAGAAGCACTGCCATTTTCTTCACTTGACCAGCTAGCTGTTGAATGAAATTTGCTATGTAATTTACTGCTGGGTCACATTTGTACCAAAAAAAATGGGTTAACCAAAAGTATTTTTGATCTTAAAAGCCACATGTTTGGAACATCAGTGTTCCCATGAAGAAGAGAGGACTTTTAAGAAGGACTTCCTGACAGAAACCTATCTGCAGGTCACTCTCAGGCTTTGCAAGCAGAGAGCTGGGGAGAGAGGTGGCAGCTGTGACCACTGCTCTTTATCCAGCAGGACACAGGTCCTGTATCCACCAGGTCACTTTTCTAGCTGAAGGTCAGGTACAGAGGGTGACCTGATGGAATTAAGTGACTTGGAGATATTTGGACATGGTCACAGCAGGATGGGTTCACATGTGGTGTCACTGGAATGCTGTGCTTCAGCCCCCCAGATGGGATGCACACAGGCTGTTTACTTTTTGATTACCAGAGACAGTGAGTCCTCAGGGAGGGTCTATATGCCACAGTGGGGACCCCATGGCTTTAGAGTACATTTCTGGCAAATGTCATCACCACCATTGCCAGTGTGGTGGCACCTGCAGAAGAGGCCTAGGAGACCTTCCCTAGTAAAAGGGAGCCTTGGAAGAGACCTGAAAGAAGCAGCTGTCCCTTTGTAACTCTTCTGAAATTTCCTTGCCAGGGAATTAAGGGAAAACAGCTTTAAAATTTCCACCCCAGGACATCAGAAGGTTGCACAAGTATATATACATTGTTATGCAAAGCATATATATAAGCAATAGTGACTTTGTTCCTTTTTCAGCCTTTACCATCATAATGAAACTACAAAAAATACCTGTCCTACTCAAGAACTTCTTAAGGGTGATTTAGTGTCATTGCATAGGGCACTGGAGAAGTACTTAGAGCCCAAATGCTGGTATACAACTTATATGCCCTCTTCAAGGCCATAATTAACCAAATTAAGCAAATCCTGATGTGGGGGAAGGCTTTCCACTACACTGCCTTGACTTTGCAGTGAGTGTGATGGTGCCTAGCTGCAGTCTACTGGCTTCACCATCAGACGTGATGGGGACAAGGACCGACTGCCAGCAGTGAATGATGGGAAGCTCTATTCCTGTCACTTGCCAGTTTTTCCAAGTCTGAATGAAGGCCTGAATGCAGTGCCACAAAGAGCACTGGAACTTGGCTAGCAAGAGGAGAGGCAGGACAGGAGGGCAGCAGGAATTAGTGCAATAAGAAGTGAAGTGCCCCATCCCCTCAGGGTGCTGGCAGGGAGGCAGCTCTGCTGAGGGCATGGAGCTGGGGTGCACTTTACTCCGACTGAGCGAGGAGGTCATGCCAGCCCTGGGCTGGCAGCTCAACGGGCTGCCCCTGCCCTCCCTGCACCTGGGAGGCTTCGGTGGGCACCAGCAAAAAGGGCACTTTTCTGCTGGGGTGGTTCTGCGGAGCAGGAAGAGCGCGTGTGTGGTCTCCTGGCTCCTGAAACGCTTGGCATTTTATTGCTCCTCAGCTTTAGTGTAACTGAATTGCAGCAGTTTTTCTGCCGTCCAGGCCAAGCGTGTCTCAACTTGCATAAAAGGAAATTAACGCTGAGGTTTTGAGCTAAAATCATTTCTATACTAGGGTAGAACTGAAGCATTTTGATACATTCAGCTGATTTGTGCTGTAATCTAAACAGTGGGAAAGAACTCCCTCATGTTAACCTGTGAGAAGCTAATATCCACTACAGCTCCAATTCCTTCCTCCATATTGGGACTGAGCCTTCTCTCATTAAAATTTTGCCACTGGCACCAAGATTGGAGGAATCCCTGAGGATTTCAGCACACATTCATTCATACTCATGAAACGTCATCTTTCCCTAGCGGGGACAGGCCCTCAGCTAGGCTGAAACATTCATGAACAGAGAGTCTGTAGGGAACAGGAAGAGCTTTGCTTTGTTAAACCACTGCAGTTGGACTGTCTGAGCTGTGCTGAGCATTAATCAGCTTTATTTAATGTATTTCTTTATTTTGGGAAGGGCTAATGACACTTACCTATGGTAAGAACTATAGCAGTGAGCTATCTCCACTAAGGATATCCATCAGGCATTCAGAGGGGTTTAAAGGTATGAAACTGTAACATCACTCACAGATGTTACAGTTTCATACCTTTAAAGGGCAGGCCACATTTTCATCTTTCAGGTATTGATTGCGGCTGTTACTGTTCTTAGAAAAGCAGTGAGATGCCAGTAATAAGCCAAACCATGTTACAGTTCTGCTACTAAATTATCAACATGATTCTAGAAAAATTCTCATTATTTACAAATAAACCCCCAAAAGTTAAAAAGCAGTGAGCTATTTATTTTGCAACACCACCACACACAAATGTACATCTACCCGTTTCTGGGAACCACATTTGTACAGCAAGGGAAAGATCATGCAATCATACACAATCTGTTCCTGTGGAAATTTATACTAGCTGGAAAAGAAACTGCAATCATACCTCACTACGTGGGATGGGGAAAGACTCTCTCTTCAGCTGCCCCATGAGGGGTGAATAAGCCTGTGCTTTCTGTAAGCTTGCAGGTTTCATGTTAGGTCCAGTACTAGCAGGAGTGTAAGTTTTCTGCAAAGCATGTCTGCATCTTGTCTTGTGGCTTCTGAGGGTTTCAGCTACAATTCAGAAGCTCACGTTGCCATCGCTCTTCTGGGAAAGGAGAAGTTTAAACTACAGAGAAATAATCAAGAGTTAGAGCCCGGATCCTGTGGCCAACCCCTTGAGACAATGAGCTCCTGCACACAGAGGGGCCTATCTCTGCTCCAGCTACAGAGCTGGAGTTTTCTGAGGGATCCATCAGCTTTGTCCAATGATTATAATCTGCTAACAGATCAATGAGGTCTTTCACCCAGGCAAGTGTCACATAATCTGTTAGCAGTGGAGTTTGTAGTAAGATCCCCACAGCATTCCGGCTATGATTGAAAACCAGAAATATTGAATGCTAGAGAAAAGTAATCATTCCCACTAACCAAGAGAGATGCCATGGTGGTGGGTTAGGGCCTGCCTGAAGCTGAAAAGTGTCTTTCAAATACCCACTCTTTGCTGCACTGAAATTCCTTCCCAGCCCAGCCCAGTGCTAGTGTTTTGACGTGTCTCCACTAAACACATCTCTATGTGGAAGTGCATGGTGGCTAATTTGGCTTTACTGCCTCCAGAAAAAGAGAACCAACCAAACCCACTGGCTTTACTCTGGACTTGCCTTTTTCCAAGTGGTAGTAGAAGGGGCTATTCTAGAAGAGCCAAATGTTGACATCTTTGTTGCAAAACTGGAGATGGAGTTCCTGGAGGCAGAGCAGAGCAATGAAGCAGGTTCTAGCCTGGCTCAGGCTGCTTACCAACAGATTGCTTCAAGGCTGTTTTCGTGTCCTTCATCTACAATTCCTAAGTCAGGACTCGGTCAATTAACATTTTCATTCAACTACTCCAGCAACACCCCAAGAGCTAAACGCCAACCTCTCCTATACTCTTTCAAAACTCCTTTCTCAGTACAAATGAGATATTCAGGCTTTACCTGTAAATTGTTGCTTTTAATATTCAAGGTTGCTTTTGATCTTCTTTGAGCTACTGGTTCCTTCTACCAGTTCCCTAATTCAGATGTAGAATTACTTGTGTGTATCACGATCAGCTCCCAGAGACCTGTCCAGGTACAGGTGAAGTGTTCATGGCTTATCTTGGGTTGAGAGTTATCTCAAGTGTTCAAAGCACTTCCTCGTTGTTACAACATTCTTAAATCTGATCCTGTATGCTACTAATTACATTTTAGTTGTACATACTTCTTACTAACTATAAGCCATCAAGCAATCTCTTCCATTAATTTGGCTTTCCATACAGATTGCACATGACACACAAATATTATACATCACATACTTTGTAAACAGGCTTTTAGTCCCAGTAACTTCCACTCCACCCCACCAAGGCACAGAACATTACAGTGCCATGCTGAATGCTTCAGAGAGGAGGAGACGATACCCAGGAAAGCCACAAGTCTGACATCTGCCAACACTGATCTGTTTTGATAACTGAGTTACCAAAACAGTTGCAGTTTTGCAGTTGCTGAGACTGTTGCTGCCTGCATGAATTAGAAACAGAAAGGAATTACTCCTTCTCCCATATTTAAAAGTTAGAAGAAAACGCAGCTCATAACGGATTTTCAGCAGAATCTAATGCTAGTCATAGATAGAGGCCTGAGTACATGAGCCTAATTACTCTGCAGGGCTGTTTCTCCAAGATTATCAAGTGCTAAAAGAAGTCACGCTGCTTGACTCTGATTCTAAGCTAAACTACACTGTCAAATACTGCTTCATGATCCTGAATCTGCTGACATATTTATATTATTTGCTGTGTGATTTCCTATGCACTCTAAGCAAATTGAGAAAACTGACACACACACAGACCTAGAACTAAAAAGACTTTCATAGCCTACATTTAAAATACGAGGATACCAAGAGAAGAAGAAGAGTTTAAGTCTGTGAGACACTTTGGTTTTGGATTAATTTCAAAAGTTTAGCTGTGAAACCTTGGCTTCCTGAAGTGAAACTGGTCAGGGCTACTGGGACAGCACAAGGGGAGAATATCCTGGAGTCAGAGCCACAAAGAGAATTGTGCTGCTTGACTGTGCCAGTACATCCCAAGAGCAGCAAGCATTCTGCATCCCCTACTGACCCCAATGCAAGCGTTGGGGTCACGCTTGACCTACAGGTGTAGCTTGTGTCAGGTCACTTCCTTTGGCATTTTAGGCCATCTCCAGGATGGCTGGAGTTCAGGACTGGTTTCAGGGTAGGTACAGCCAGCAGGTACATGCCAGGGCACCAAAACAACCAGCACCTGAACACCGGCTCCATTTCAGGCTCTGCCCCTCATCAGACCATGGGTACAACTTATGCTGAGTTATAACCATTATGCCTTTAATATTAACAGTGATGGCAGTATGAGTTATCTTCAGGGTGCAAAAGGTGCAAGGAGCATCAGTCTTGGTAGGCCATAAGTTGCCATTTAGGATGCCAGTTGTTCACTTGACCTCCAATCTCTCTCTATTCGTATTAACTGTCTTCAACTTCTGCAGCTGTGTGTGGCTGGTTCTTAAATTCTACTGGTGACCATATATTTTGTGAACTCAATCCGAAACTGAACTCTCATTTTCCTTAGTATTTATTTTTATCATTCTCATTTCCTTTTTCTGGGTATGTGACTATAGCACATCCCTGGGTATTAAAACTTTCCAAAAGCTGTGGTAGATTCCTTAGGAGCGCTGACAAGGGGAGCTGCACATAGTGTGTATTCAAGAGATGAACGCAGAAGAAGTATTTGACTCCTGGAGGCCCCAGCTTTTAGGCATTGCAAGATGTGGTTTTCTCACCCACCAAGCCAGCTGGCAGAGTGGTCAGGGCACTTGCATGACAGAAGCCAGAGCTGTTAGGCGGAACTGTAGTACTTTCAGCAGCACATCCACAAAAAAGATCATTCCCCCAATAAAATAGAAAAAACCCCACAGGGTTTTGGGTTTGGTTTTTTTTTTTTTTGTCAGCAACTTCATCTACTAGTAACTCTGCAGTGCTATCACATACCTGTTCCCAGTTTTAAAACTTATTAAATAACTTTCACAGTCTGCAAAATTTCCAGACCCTGGGTTGTGCCTTCCTCATTTTGATGATCTTAAGATGCTTGCTGAGTCACTGAGATGGCAATCTGAAGGGAAGCTGTCGTTTCTCTGAGCCAGTGCATCCAATATGAGTGTGTGAATGTGACTCTTTGAGGGCTCTCAGAGTGAAAAAGGACAAGGATAATGTTCCAGGATATAAAGGATATAAATAAAAAAATCAGGGAACCTCTCTAAAGCACTTCAAGTACATGCTAAAGTAGGAAAGGACTGTTGAAGCCCAGATCAAGAATATTATGGCATTACGATATAAATGTAAAATAAACAGAGATAAAATCCAAAAGCCAGAACAAAGAAGACAAGAAACTGCTTGCTTGCATACATTAAAAAGAAAAAGCCCTTTTATGAATCATCAGTTGCAAAAGTCGGGAATTATTTTATTTTAAAAAGCTGCAAACTTTTTTTTCTTTTTTTTTTCTTCTTTTTCCTCTACCTTCCCTTTTGGGACACTTGCTTGTTTTTCAACAACAGTGAAACTATTAAAACCTCCCATACACAATGACTGGTTTGGATATGTATTAGTTACTCTAAAACCATTCTCCTGTCAGCTCAAGAATTGTGTGTGCAGGTTGCAAGATCAAATTCATTCATGAAATGTCCGTGACACTCACTGATCCGGAGTTTCTCAAAAAGTTCTCTGCCAAGTTACTGTTTATTTCCATAACAACTATGTGCCAAAGAAAAGCTAAGTATTGTCAATGTGTAACACTGGTTAAAAGTTAGAATCATCATAAAGGACTGCTGAAAGAGGCATTGCCAAAGTCTCCTAATGAGATATCTCTTACTTTACCTCAGCATTAAATAGGAATTTATGTTTTACTTTGGTTTGGGGTTTTTTTTATGTTCATGAATTTGTTTAATCACTTTTTGAATCAATGTAAACCTTTAGTAATTCACATATCCCCATGTCTGGGTTCTACAGCTGAGCTGCTGCCTGGTGATTTCCTTGGATGCTCCCTCATATTTTAGAAGAGCAAAATCCTTCCTTGTTGATCTTCATCCCATACATGATTTTACAGGTCTGTTTCATATTTCCTCTGAGTCAACATTTTTCATAGCTACAGTCCTTCCATGTTTGTTTGTTTGTTTGTTTGTTTTGTATTGAGCCTATTTTACCCACAGTTGTTATTCAACAGTGCTCCTTTATAAATACATATATACATACACATGCACACACTGATATGAAGGCTAAAAAATGCCCACAGTATTCAAGATATTGTAGCCTAATACTGTTTTAAGCGTCGTTCTCCCTCCCTTCCCTTGTAATTTGCTTCCTACTGGCTGCCATTCAGCACTGTGCTGATGTTCCTGCAGAATTTGCTATTATAACTTCAGAATCTCTGTACTAGCTGATAATAGCTTCTTCAGAGTCTGCAATCAAATACATTAAATTAGAATGCCTCTTGTGAACTCTTTTTACATTTTCACACGTTCCCTTTCCCCACTCTGCCATGTTAACTCAGTATCACAAGATGTTACAAAAGCTCTTCAAACTTTGCTAGCTTTTGTTTTTACCACAAAGAAGAGTTCAGAACAGTCACTGAACTTTGTCACTTCATTTTCCATTCACTTGTGAATGTAATGAAGAGCTGGGCTCATCAGATATATCCTTATGGGACCACAGTGGTAAGTTCCCTCTGGTGAGAAAAGTAACTTCTTTTAGTTGGTTGCCTATCCATGTCAGCACTGTCCATCTCATCCCGATCTTAACTTCTTTAAGACCCTTTGGTGAATGATCTTGTCAAGTGACTTTCAGGAATCCAGGGAGACCATATCAGCTGTATCTCCCCTATCAACATGACTGTTCCTTCCTTCAGAGAACTCTGATAGATTTATGAGAAATTCATTACCTTTACAAAACCATGAAGAATCTGTCTCAATGTAGCATATCTGCCTACATATCCAATAATTCTGCTCTTTTATTGACGTCCAAAACTAGTCTGTAATCTTCTAAAAACTCTGAAACTCCATTCAACATCAGGCAGCGTTGTTTGTTACATTTCCATTCCTCTGTTATCCAGGTTATTGGTTGTAGGTGCGAAACAAGTGGCTCTACACTAAACTAGTAGTTCATTTGCATCCATTTAGAGCTCTCAGGTGAAAAATATGGTCCTACTGGTAATCCTCTGTTAATTTGGCCATTTAGGGCAATTTGACTTTTCATGGGTTTGCCATTGCCAAGGCTCAGTTCTCCAAAACTGCTTCAGGTTGGGACATTTCGAAGTCACTCTTTTATTCCTATAAAATTAACTGAAATGAGAGTTGTGAAAAGGTCAGGAGACGAAAAAGAACCACAACAACCTGTCACTTAAAGACCATGTCAGAATGCTCATTTAAAGGCTGGACATTTAAAACCTCCTGATTTAACTTCCCATGGCACTTCTTGAAAAGCTCTGTGGATCAGCAGGAGAGAAAAGCAAGAGCCTGTCTTCACAAAGAGCCTGCCTCTTTTCCTTTTCAGTTGTGTTTGTTTTCCTGTCTAGAGTCAGACCTGTCCTGATTCAAAAGGAATGAACAAAAGGAGAGATCGTGGTGCATAGGCATGCTTTTCTCATTTAGGATGAGCCTTCATGAAATGAAAGTTTCTGTAACAAAGGCTTTTAGACACTGGGGCTTTTTATACATTGCTCACATATAATTTAGCAATGAGTAGTTACCGACGTAGTTAGGCAGTTGTGGACCCAATTATCCAATTACTGCAACTGGCAGCACAAACAGGGTAATTGTGCAGTGAATGCACTCACGTACTTGGCATCCGTGCTGTTGTGAGCCTGGTGTCACCCTTTCAGTGCTGTGCCAGAGCAGGGACGTTTCATCTTGCTTATTAACACCTCTGTCCTTGGGGAAGTTTTAGCACATGGTTTAGGGAGAAAACATTCTGGGTTTTCACAGAAGGCAGCTAACAGTGGAACTACCTCAAGATAGCTGGCAACCAGGAGCTAATATTAATTCTCTCAAATTCAGATGACATTGAAGTTAAATTTGCTAGCTTCTCTGAGCTTCCCCTTCTCAAAGTTCTTTCTTGTGATAAGATAATTCTATTCCTTATAGATGTTGAAAAGTAATAGCAGCCTCATCAGCCAGAAATTTGCATGTGACTGAAACAAATCCACAGTGAAAACTGAATTTTCTGCTTTGCCTTAACAGAATGTTAGTTTAGTGTATGCCACAAAATACAAACCCAGACCTAGCTCAAAACGAATTTCAGCATTCTTCATGTTATTCCTTTTGACACTTGGGTTTGGCATGAGAAGGGAGAGGTGCATCGTCAAGTCTGTGCCTGTTCAACAGCAGTATAAACAATTAGGCAAATTTTTCTTCAAGACACAAGTTCATGTGGAAAGCTAAATAATAAGAGTAGGTTGTTTAGGCAGTTGCAAATAAATCAGATCATCATTTCATGCCAAGTGGAAGTGGGGTACATATTCTTCCACAAACTGAAGCAATGCATTTCCCTTCACATTTACATTTCTGACTGTGAATTGTTGTGTGGGAAGTCTAATGACTCGGGACAATTACTGAATAAAATGGCACTGCAAGAAAGGAGATATTCTTCGTGGGATGCAGCAAAGGTAAAATCAAAGATTGTTCTAAACTGCTTGTATAGAACGTACCTTATAAGCATAAAATACATAAGTGTATTTTTGCCTTGATACAATATTCTTACAGTGTTCATCTTTTCCCCATTAGTCTCCTGGATTCTCACAGTGCATAGCTCCCTTCCATTGGTTCCTTATCCTAAAAAGTAGTTGATCAAAATCCAGACCATGTTTATCTTGCTGGAGGCAATTAGTTGGGACCAGCTGTCAAAGCCACAGCCGGTTCCTAGCACATGTGTGCAGCCTGTCAGCAGGCAGAGTAACAGCATATGCCTTCCAGAAGATAATGACACTGATCTTAAACTGAAATCGGGTTTTGTTGGGTAGAATAACACATGGAGAACCAGATTATACCATAACCAAATACTATGATATTTCAATAAATGATCCAACTTCAGGCCTATTTTCTGTTTTGCAGACTGTTAGCACAGCAGCTGCTTGTAATATAAGCTCAGTTTATCTACGCCCTCCCAGTACTTAGAGGTTTCAAACTCCTTTTGAATTTACTGCCATCTCTATTTTTAAAAGCTCATTTATCAGATGAGCACAGCTGAAAGACCAAGAAACCTCTAGGCTTTGAATGGATGGATTAGATTAAAGTGTTGGGCACAAGAAGTGAAGATTTTTTTCAATTATGCAACTTCCCCTGCACATCAATGTTTTCAACACTCTGTCATATTTAGAAACTGTTTCCCTGCAATATTATTAGAAACAGTAGTTAAGTGTTACTTATGAAAGAAAAGCAAAATAATGTTACCCGTTTGTGAGCCAGAACCGTCTACCTCCTACTGAATGAGAACTATCAAATAATAAAAAGCTCTTTGAAATCTATAAAAACACTCCTGTGCTAATTATGTTTTACATCAAACCTTTGTCATTCCCAACAAATTCATGATGTAAAATTGATAAAGAACAAACGAAGATTAAGCTCACAACGATTACAAAGTAGAGGTCAGAGATGGTAATATTCCATTCCAGGAACAATTACAGAACTGAGAAACTTTGTATCTGGGTTGAGATACATTTCTGGGGATGAGCTTTACTCCCTTGTGTTCTCAAACACTCTGCCTCCCCCTGAGAGGCTGCAACAGCCCCAGAAAGGAACTGCAAAGGCCAGAGGATTTTCTGTGAAAGTGTCTTTAGGAAGAGAAAGTGTTATTAGACCTGACATGACTGAAGGAACATACTGGGAAACTGAGACAACCATCTGGGAGGGAAGTCCCAACCCAATGCAGTGATCTCTTCTGAAACTGGGAAGTAGAAGAAAAGCAGCAACAAACTGCTAAAGCTTTGAGCCACTGGTAACTGCACTACCTTGCAATAAACAGGGACCTAATTTTAAGCAGACAAAAAGAAGCAACACAAGGAGGACTTTCCCCTTTTCTGAATCACTCATGTCTCAAGCTGGATTTGGACGTGTGGATGTGTTTTCCGCCTGCCCATCATTTTGACTGTTAACTTTGTTTAAGCCAATACAAAACTCCTGAGCAGCAGAAGAGCTCAGATTTTGTTATTTGCTTTTGAATTGCTGAGTTCTAGACCACAGAGGTGATAGCCTCTTTAATAAAGGCTGTCCCTTTCTTTAGATAAGGGAAGTGGAGCTGGAAGCTCACAAGTGGGCTAATTTTGAAACTCATTATCTCCACACTAAATCTTCTAAAACTATTGCAGCAGAAGATGCAAGATCATAGCAACCTCTCACATTTTTGGATAGTACTCTGTGAAGTGCAAGACAGAGAAGAATATAAGCAAGAGAAAAAATAGGAGATGGGAAAGGAAAATGTTGAGCAGATTATGAAAATTATCCAAGTAATTTCTTAAATGAAAGTAATCTTTGACTATGAGCAGCAGAGGCTGCAAGTAGATGAGACTTTTGGGTAGAGAATTCCTCTTAGTAATCAGAAAGAGAAGCTCTGTGCAAGCAATCTAAAAGGAGAATAATAGTATTAGTCACTCCTCATGCTCTGGGATTAACTTCTTTCAAAACACTGATTACAGCTCTAAGTACAGCCAAAAACTGGAATTTATAAATCAGACTAGAAGGTGGCATTTTTAGCAGTTCCGTTTCAGATCCCAGCCATTCTCTTTCTGCAAAACCAAGATCAGCTTTTGTAAGCTTATGAAGTTCTACCGTATATAGTTACTCATCCTATATAGTGAATCTTCCCTGTAAATCACATTGTGCTTCAGCTGATTTCACAGCTTATTGCCTAGGACTGGAAGTTTGGCAGCCCAACAACCAGCCCTGGCCACTGCAGACCTCAGTGAAATGTCTCTATTTGGCTTTTAAATCACATCAGGCATCTGCATGCAGAGGCCAGGCTTAAAACAATTTGAGCATGGGTCTCTTTTTCCTCCTTTCCTGTGTTTGCCCTCCCAGCTGACACAGAACCTATGGGAGGACACAAGGCCAGTTTTTGCATGGAGCACAGGGGGAACAGGAACACTGAAGCCTGACCAGCCACTTCCACGTGCCACCCTTGGAAACCCTTGGCTCTTGGCCAGGGCAAACCAATTTTAAGCTCTACTCAAGGTCAGTGATAGCTAAGCAATAAATTATGTCATAAGAAGATGCTGAACCCCTGACTAATACACCTGGAGAGAATAACATGGAAGATCCACTTTTGGAAAAATACAGGAGGAATTAAAAAGCAGGAGCAAGGAAGATTGTCAGCCAGTGGACAACCTTCTGTCAGAAGATGCCTAGCCTGATGTTTTTTAAATTATAGCCAGCAAATTTAAGCACATTAAACCTGAAGTAGAAAAATTCCATGGATTCTTATTTAACAAGCCCATGTTTTCTCTGGCTTCTCAAGGAACTAAGTTGCCAAGTCAGTTCCTGCCTGGTTCATCTCCAGATATCTGGAGCTTGCACATTGCAGGTGTCCAGAGCCACTTCCAGGGTCTTAGGAAGACGAGTTAGTCTCAGGAAAAATTCTCCCCTTCTCTCTTTGCCTTTTCTTTCTTGTGCCTGATTATGTGTGATGAATCATGGCATCCCTAGGCACAACTCCGAGAAGGGGCATGTTTGTCCAGCAGAATTCACATAACTTTAAGCTCTTGCCCAAATTAAATGTTTAACCACTGTTTAGCTCATATCCTGCCAAATAAAGGCATAAGGACTAATAACCCCAGTGCTCAATGATTATGAAACTGTGTGGTCAGACAAAGAAAGCAAGTGCTCATCCTGTGCTGAATCTGAAGAAGCAGGTTGAAAATTTGTTAACAGGGATGATGTTGGTAGAAAAGATCAAACAAAATTTTAGACTTAAATATAAAGTCTAAAATAATCTTTAATAATTACATTTCATTACGGTCATTCAGAATGTACAGCTGATAGCCCAGGTGAAAGTGAATTTATCTCAGTATGTACACAGACACTGTATCGTCTGTATGTTCATTAAAAGCAATACATTCAAAGAACATGTAAATTGCCTAAGCACAGCAAGATCGAAAATAGTAATGTTGAGGTTATGCATTCAATCTTAAATGAGTTCTTTTCACTGTTTTAACTGGTAATACAACATTTCTCTCAATTTCTCTGCTTATTCCAGTGTATCAAGTCATTTATTGTATATTGTCACCTCGCCCCGAAGGAGCCATTTTTCCTTTAATTGTTCCTCAAAGCAGTTATTAGTGTGTCAATAGATGCCCAAATATTAATATCAAACAGATTTTTTTAAAAAAAGGAACAAGCATCACTGCTTCTTTTATATTGTCTCCTCTTTCCTGTGTCTAAGCTACAACTTTGTGAATTACTGCCCCAATTAAACGTTTTTCTTTGAAATATGCATAGCTGAATTAGGGTCCAGCTCAGTTCCTATTCAAGCCTAATGATGCAAATGAAAGGGAAAGTGGGACATTGTCATATCTCTCACTCCCAGCCTCAGCTTCCTTTTTTCTCTTCTTTCCTTTTTTCTCTTCCTTCTTAGATTCACTACACATTTATCTTGGTTTCTGAAGGAGATGGGGATTATCTGACCATATTGTCTGTCTGCTCACCTTCACTTTGAACCCTCTAGCTTAATGTACTTTAACTTGAGAGAGCTACTGATCTCCAAGAGATTATGTTTCTATGCAGTCTGGGGAAATCAGAGAAGGGACAGCCAGATCAGTCATCCCTCTAGGAGAAAGATGGCAGTGTGAGGTGGGTTGTTACTCCCCCCCATTTTGTCAGGCTGCAATCCCTCTAGCGAAGGCATTACTTGGGAAGCACAGATAGCAACGCTGATAGCTGGGCATTACAGAACAGACAGAAGGATGAGTCAGGATGAGTGTGATAGGAGCATTAGGCAGATCGGATGCCAGACTGGAAATTAGGATTCACAAGTGACAACTCACAAACTAAACGTTCCGTTATTTTCTATTATTTTTGGTTTTATTTTTTTGAGGAGGGGGGATCAGTTTGATCATGACTTCCAGTCCTTGTGAATATCTGTGTTCTGAAGAGGAATCTGCATGAGTCGGACAAACATTTGGCTGAGCTAAATCTAAGCAGAAACTTTGGGACTTGGCCCAGTGGCCGTAAGAGCTCACTTCCTCACAGCATTTCCTCCCCAGATGGCAAATGAGTATTTCACCAAGGTACCAGCTTACCTCACCTAGGCCAGCTGTGAAAGCTCATACCAGGTCCAGCTTCTAAAAGTACCATTTCACCTGGTGTTGGATTTTTCCCTCTTCCCTCTGTGATAAATTCAGCAAACCTTTCATTTTTGTTTCGGAAATATCATACACCAAATCCCAGATCTTAACGAAAGCTGCTATATGCAATGTCTTATAAAAGTAGGACAAGAGATATGAAAATGAAATCCCATGGCCCACTCAGTTGTGGGAATTTCTTTCACTACAATAGCCAGTGCAGCTAACGTAGCTCAGCTACATCTAAAATTGCTCACATGCCTGTTCCATTTTCTTCTACACAGCAGCTTTGCTATTAAAAAAAAAATTTAATTTAAAAATGTTTTGTCCGTATACTGATCCCACAATTACACTGGCCAGCTTCTCCAGCACCTTCAGATAATCCAGCCCTACCCCCTGCTATTGAGTACATCCAGCTTCTTTCAAGTCTCTAAGCTGTTTGATCTCTCCCCACTGAGGAAGGGCTGTCCCTCTCCATCCCACATCATGACAGTTCCAAAGCAGCTTTTCCTTGTGAATACTGAGGCAAGACAGTCACTGAATACCTAAGCCTTTTTTACTCCACTGTAACTAGTACTTCTTCTCCACCTATCCCTGGGTCCTGAATTTACTTTGAAACTAACATTCCCAGTCTATGCCCCTCAGTAGTTTCAGCTCCAGCTGGGCTTTGGCCTTCCTAATTTTGACACTAAGTTTTTAACACTGCTCTATCTATACTGCCTGTCCTTGTTTCTACCTCTTCTCCACTTACTTTTTGTGAGCTAGATCAATGAGAAGCTCCCCACCCAGACATGCAAACCTTCTCCAGAAATTTAGTCTTCCCATATGGTGGGATTCATTCCTGAGCTCTCAGTAAGTTACCTTTAGAAACCAGCCAGCTTTCCTGGGCACTCTTTCCCTTCACAGCAGCTCCCTAAGGGATCATGCCAGGCAAACCTTGAACCAGTCCCTGTTTCCTTCCCCAAAGACCAGGGTTCTCTGCTCCCCTTCCAGCCTTCCTCTGTGCCCCAGCCTCCAGCATCTTGTGTCACTGCATCCTGCTCTGCCCTGTGTGACCAGAGCTGCCACCAGCTCTTCCCTGCTTGTGAGGAGCAGGATGAGTCAATCAGTGGGGTTCTGGGTTATCAATTCACCACCCCAAGGAGGAGAGTCTGCCAGCAGGATCGTGCTGCTGCTTTGGAGCTTGTGCCTGTTCCCAGGGAGCAAGAGAGAACCTTTCTGCCATGGTGAGCGTTGTCTGTCTGTACCACCACGCATTGCCAGCCACAGGCACTCTTAAACCTCATAACACTGGTCCGTAATAGCTGCTCTGAAGAGGCGAGCTGGTCCTCTATTTTTAGATAAGTAAGAGCTTTTCTATCAATTACAGTGATAGTTAATACAACGAAAATTATATTTCTTTTAAAATCTGGACTTCAGAAATCCTTTCTGAAAATAACAGGAGCATCAGCTCAAATTACTGCTTATCAATTGCTGATGTAATTGTTTCGTGTGAAATACAGCTTTCCAGTTTGTTTTCATTTTTAATTATTTTCTGGCATGACAACCATGTCTTATTGTGCTCCAGTCAAAGACTTCTAGATTTTAAATTTTGATACAGCATCTGAGTCTTAGGAGGGGTTAGGCAGTTAAAAGAACAAAATAGTATAGTACAGAGATTTTTTTTTAAGAGTAAATTAAGAAAGTGACCATGTCTATACTTAAGCACTTTATTAAGCACAACTACACTTTGCTCAATATGTGATTATGAAACCACTGTTTTGTAAAAGCAAATATACATTTGAATACATTGTGGGGGCAGCGAAAATTTGCAGCATAGTGGTAAATGGAGTCTATGTCCCTGACAACAATAGCATGTCTGAAAAATCTCACTCGGGGATAAAAATGGTATAATTATGGGGAAAAAGGGATATATTTGTTTGGCACTGGCACCAGTTTGCCAGGCTGGGTGGCTAAACCAGTACAGTCTGCACCAGTGAGACATGACCTTAATACCACGTTGCACTTGAATAATGTTTTTATAGCATCTGGAATCTTCAGTGTTGAAATTTAGATCCAAAAATGTAAAACATGATGAAAAAGGGGTTAGCTTTGAGACTTTTCTCACCTGAAAGATTTTAAGACTTCTTTTTCTACAGGAGAAAAACATAACAGCTCTGTCAGAGCTGCTGAGTGTGGTACATGTGTTTTAGGCAGTTTTAGTCTGTAGGGTCAGAAAATAAAGGTGCAGAGTGTTAGTTTAATTGTTACCACCTATATTCTTCCTTTCCTGTGCCATTCTTTTTGATCCTTTAGGTTCACACTGCAGATTGTCACTACCAGAAACTCTAATTTTAGCATCAGAGATCCTAAAATGAGATCCTTATTCCTGGGGATGAAGAACATACTGAAGATGGATAGAAATGCCAATATTTCTCAGGAATAACTATCACAGAAATCTAGGAACAGACAATTTGGCCCATCTAGTCCAATATTTCTTATTCCAGTCATACGTATCAGCCACCAGTAAGGTTTTCTTTCAGAGCTCAGAAGTTGTGTGGTTCTTCGTTGCCTTTGTTGTAGTAGAGTGAAACTTCGCAGTCCTTGAGTATTTTAAGGGCCATGTAGAAAAGAAAATATTTTTTTCCCTAATATCTTATTCCTTTGCTTTCAAGGTTCTGGGTTAATAGTGTTTGGCAGGCCATCTCTGTAACGTAATCTCTGTTCACAAAGCATTATTGCTTATTCCCTATCTTACCCTAGTTGTCTTTATCTAATCAGGTTTGCTTGTTGGCACTCATGCCTAAGTACCTGAATGCTGCCAGCAGGAACTCGATTCTAGTATCTACAGGAGCATATTATCTTCTAAATAATCATTCACCCTTCCACAGAAAGCCACTGACATTTCAATTTTCATTTAGCTTGATTTTTTCAGTTATGGACCCCTGTTTTATCTGCCTAAGTATGAAGGTTAGAGACTGACCCAGGAGCAATGGACTGGATGGAATTTCCCAGTGCATCAAGTTCTACTTATCTGGTATTACTGGCAAACAACCTGCATCTCCCTTTTTATAAACTGAGTAACTTCTGGTTTAAAACTATGTAGATCCTGTCCTCCCTTATTTCCACTGTACTTTCAAAACAACCAAAACTATACTGCTCTGATAGTTACAAGCCATGCCAGCTTTCCATCTAATTTTATTCACAGCCAATTTCTACTCATTAGTTCCTGTGCCAGTATTGTTCTTGAGCATAAGTGGCTCTTTCCTTTCCAGGTGTTTTACCTGTTTAACATTCACAGAAAGTAACCAGGTCCTCTTTCAGCTTTTGCTTTTCTAAGCTGAGCAAGCTCTCTACCCTAAAACACTTTCCATTATTGTCATCAATTCTCTGCACCTGTTCCAGTCTGAATTCCCTCTCCCTCAGTCACTGATACTCAGAAATGCACACAATACTCCAGATAAGGTTTTGGCAGAGTCACTTATACCTGCATGAATACGTCTCTTTTTTCCCCTACAATTACTTCAATCGACAAATCCAAGCACTGTGCTTCAAGGCAGCTTCTCATTAGTAGCTCATAGTCTGATTCTCATCAGTTAATACAGCCCAAAGCACTTATCCTCTCCATTATCCCCACCTGGCATTCTCACAACACTTTCTCCAAGATATTTCTGCAGGAATGGTTTCATTCATTCAATTTTAGCAATTTGAATGTTAGTGGTCAGGCTCATCAACTTTAAAGTATCTGTCAAAGGCCATTTAGATAGGTAAGTCCCGCTGTGATTCATCCCATCTCTCTCCAATAGATTTCTAGTACTAACTTGATGTCTCCTCCCAAAGGTCACGCAGAGTCTGGGACACATGGGCCATATTCCCATGTAAATATTCAGCCCTTGCCTAAGACACTGGGGCCATTTTGTCACGTTCTGGCCCTATAAATCCCATGTCCTGCACCATCTTCCCAATTCTCTTTGAGCTTACACCATCCCTGGCCAACGCAAACATGTGAAAACCAAAGCTCCCACACCGACAATCAGGTTCACCCACGCTGTGTAAATACTGAAACACTCAGCCATGAATTACCCAACACCAAAGAGATAAATAAGATGTGTTTTCACAGAAACCGGTGGGGATTGAGAAGGATGAACTGGAAGACAGCAACAGGGCTTGGAAGGGATATTAGGAAGAAGATAAGGACTGGACTACTCCTCATTTTCCTGGAACGGCTGTATGGACAGACCAAGACCTGAGACAGCTTTAAAGTTTGGTGAATCAGAGAGAAGACAGACTATGGGACAGCTCCAGCCATGGCTGCAGTAGGGGTAAGGGGAGCTGCTGAGGAAAACACATTCTCCTAGATATCAAAGAAACTATTGAAACTCACTACCATGGCCTTTCTCACCCAGAAACATTAAAGACAAAAATGTTTACTTGGCATTTCTTTATGATCTGAGCACAGGCCTTTTTTTCCAGGATAATTTCTCAGATGATTACTGAATATAGCATGGGAAGGCCAATCAGAACTAGAGCAATGTTTGGGAAACAGCCTCTGACTACACTTGCCTGCTTTTTCTCATTGTTTGAAATGGGCAAAGCTAGAATAGAAATGGGACAAGCCCACACTATCTCTGTAAAAGCTGTTGTTTGCTGTCTAAAAGAAAATCATGGTTAGAAATTAATTGACTCTTTTAATGTATGAAAAACCCAGGAGCCCAGCAGTCATGTCTGATTTGACAGGCAGGTCAACAAGGTACGACTAGGTCCGTCTGTTCATTCCAACGCCATGGAGGCAGAGACTAAGACTTTCTCTGAATCTGCTTATCTGAGCAACTCCTGGTTGTTGTGGTTTGCTTAGCTGTCTCTCCAAGTTTTGCTCTCAGGCCCACTCCCACCCTTTGCCCTGACCACAACCCTCCTGTTCTTATCACTGCAAATATTCTGGCACTTGGAAACACTAGGAGTCACTTTTTCAAATTCTTTGGTTTTGGGATTGTTTTGCTGTTCTTGTTTAGCATTTCAGCCCAAGGAGTGAAGGTTGATCAGCGTATTGCTGACACATCTAGGTGCAGCCACCAATCTTCTCCTATCGGTGAAGGTCAGCTCTCACCTGATGCAGCTGGACCCCTCTTGCATCTGTCAGCTTTGAGGCTGCTGTGAAGTCTGTCTGGACATCCATGGCTCTCTTTAAGACATGGTGGGACGGAAGGCAGATGGGAATCTCCTGCCATGGCATCTGACACATGGCTGAGAGGAGAAAGGAGAAGCAACTTTGCATTCTGGGCAAGAGTTCAAAATCAGAGGCAGAGCTGTGTGGGACTGCACTAAAGGATTCCCAGCAAGTCCTTACAGTGACTGGATAGTCAGTACAACACCGATTTTGTGCAAGAGAAGAGACTTCTTCCAGCTACAGTCTCTCTTTCTCACATCTGCATTGCACTAGTGACAAGGAATTCAGGGTGGTGAGAAGATCTGTGTGTGAGTAGCAGCCTGAGGCATGGGCCCTGCCAGTGGCTGCCCAGGGGGCTGAAAACCTTGGTAGAGTCTTGCCTACAAGAAAAATCATAATTTGTTGTTCCACTTGAGAAAGTACTGTCTGAGTGCAGAAAGCCCCCTCCAGATACAACGCTGAGCTTGATTTCAAGTGACTGACATTTTTCCTCACATTTTCAGGTTCATCTTCAGCCAGTGACACAGCTACTGGTAAGCTACATGTGTACCATCTTTCTATTGCTGGCACGTTTTAAAGACTGTTAGAAGTTAACAGCGCATGTCGCAGTATTACAAAATTGCCAGTGATAATGCTCACATTCTACTTTACAATTTTCAGACAGTTTAGTTGCCTTACCATAAAAATGTGCTACAGACATGCTAGAAGAACCAACATTTCTCAACCTTAATAAATCCTGCTTCTCCATCCTAGAAAAGTTTTTTTGGAAGTATGTGGTCTCAATGTCTCTGAAAAATAGGGCATTAGATATGTTTCACAAAGCAATACAAATTCATAAAGCTGGGATTGCTCTGTATTTTTTATTCTCTCATAGTCCATGCATCCACCTGGCAGTCAATGCATCATAAATGCTATAATAAGCATGTCAATGCACGCATCTATTTAATTTTGGCAAGTTCTTGATTGCAGTCTTTTGTATGGAGGCAGTTGCAGATAGGAATTGTGACAGACAGTAAATCTAACTGACTTTGAATTGGCAACAATAGCTGTAATGAAGATTTGCATTTTTAAAGGCGTGTAATTAACACCAGTATTAGCTTCTTCCTCCAGCTAAAAAGTCAAGCTGAACTACCTTTTGCTGAACTTGTGTTGGGTTTTGTATTTCTTTTGCTTTGCTGACAAGTATAAGGCATGCAGATCAGCTGCTGACCAGGTACTGTTCTGAATATTGCTGCTACAAATGGTTAACCCTAGAGAGTGAAAAAGCAGGACAAATGCATAGATGTGCTAGGAACCAATGGATGGAACAAATACATAGCTTATCTCAGGGCCTGATCTGAGACATTACCCTTAGAAAACCTGCGCTTTACTCTCTTTTCTACAGCAAAATTACACAATGCTGAAGGCAAGAATTATTTCCTTCCATAGTTTCTTCACTTTTATTGTATCTCATACGCACATTCACCTAATCCACACAGTATCAAACACAGGAATGGCTTTGGTGTCCTTTATGTTCCCTCAGCCTTTAGACTCTCAGTTTGAACACACCCCTATGAAGGCACAACATTCAATCCAGTTATTCCAATTTTTTTTAAACACCACCAAATACATAACAGAACAATATAATGGTAGACAAAATACTAATGATAATGGTCTTGAATAACTTAAAAACTACATATCAACCAATAAGGATTCCAGTGGGTTCCCAATTTTTGCAATGCTGTTTACTTATTATTTCTATAATTTCTTATTTTCCAGATATTGTTTCTTTAGCTGAAATCTCCTTCGGCTTGTTTAACAAGCTCAATAATTGCCAGTAGTAACAATGAAGAATGAATTACTTGAGCTTTCTCTGGGCCAGAACCTGAGGTTTCTATCTAAAGTTTACTCAGTTCTTTGTCAAACAAAACTTCCATGAGATTTGATTGGTCCTTGCCTTTTGAAAGCTGTGAGTATAAGCTGTTTTACAGGATGCAGAGTAGTTTATGTGAAGAATTAATCAAACTGTACGGAGAGTTAAAAAGCAAGACTAAGCATGAACCTTTTAGATGTCACTGTGGGACGTGAGATGAAGTCCCTCCCAGCTTTGTTTATGACACAGCATGGAAATTTTCTATTCCATGGTTCTCCAAGTTAAAGTTCTTCACATGTCTTTTAAATGCATGGTGTTATACCAGAAAGCTATTTTGAAAGCTCCTAAGTTGAAGGATGCTATGCAGCAATCCTCTACGATCAGATGAATTGTGCCATTTTAAAATAAAAGTTTAAAAGCCAGATTGAGTTTTGCTCCTGTATGTATTTATTTGAATTATGCTTATGGTTTCAACAGGAAAATAATTTATTCATTGTTTTACTGTGCTAGTACATTACAGAATGAGAGAATCACAGAATATTCTCAGTTGGAAGTGATTACCTTTCCATGTACCTCAAATTTAAATTAAATGTTGCCATTCGTTTTCAGTTTGTTTATAAGAAAGTACACTCTACAATTGAAATTCATCTCTAGGGGGAGACTTATAAAGGAGTGGATTCGCCAAGAGGAAAACATGCTTGACCAGTCTGACATCCTTGTATGGCATGACTGGCCAGGCAGATGAGGGAAGAGCAGTAGATGTTGTTTTCCTTTACTTTGAGGGTGACAAAGCACTGGAATATCTCCTTCTCTGGAGATACTTGAAACTTGCCTGGGCACAATCTTGAGCAGCCAGCTCTAGGTGAACTTGTTTTAGCAGGAGGGTTAGACCAGATGACCCCACTGTGGTCCCTTCCAACTCCAACCATTCCGTGATTCTGTAATTCTGGGATTCTGTGAGTATTGTTAGTGTTGTTGCGACATCAATTTCTAGAATTCCTTGATTTTTTTCCTACAGAAATGCACACATGATTAAAAGTGTGACAAATAGAAAAATGATTCGTTGAATCCATGAGAATTTAGAAACATGCTAGCATGTTTTTCTTCTGCATCCCAACAAAAGGGTGGAAAACCAGCAAGGAGTAGCTTCCAACCTAAACTTCAGAAGAAGAAACTAAAAACAAACAAGATAAAGGCAGAAAATTAGATTAGATCTGACATCAAATAACTTCTAAGGCTTACAGAAAAATAAACTGAAACTAAGGCAATGCTACTTAAACATCCAGAGGAAAACCACACAAATGAAACAATCTCTATATTTTTGCTAATTCTTATTTCATGTGTCTGTTCTTCCTTGCTCTGAATATATAGAGCCATTCATTGCATTCAAATATACCTTATCTTTTGGTAATGGACACAACTCCATTCTGCTTAGGCGAGTCAGTGCCATCCCTGAAAGATGCAAAGTGGTCAGAAAAGCTAGAGCCCCTTTCATCTTCTGCCAGCAGAGGATCTGGCCCCTGGATACTTACATACAGAAGGAAAGCCAAAGAAAGCACGCTGTCAGGAAAAGTCTCCATTTGCTGCTACTTTGCTTGTCCAAACTAAACTGCAACTTTTGTTTTTCCCCAAAATGCGCATAAAACATGTCATGTAGAAATCAAAAAAATATTCTCTGTGAGCAGGAGCAATTTACCCAACCTTGCAGCTACACGGAAAAAAAAGATAATAAAATGGACAAAAGAACATTTGCACACTCATTTTCCACAAGATATTTTCACTTCAGCTTGCAGAGATATTATGGGGCAGGCCAGGAAGGAAGAATAAAAGCATCCGAGCAGTAGATCTGCAGCCAAACCATCACTTGCTGACACCACTGGCACTGCGTCAGCTGAGGTGAAGGTAACAATTCAACCATCCCAGACAACCAACAACTAGACCAACACTGTGGCCTGGTATGGAAGGAGGAAACTTCAGTAGGACAACTCTGAAAAAATCTTATATATTCCTGCTTCAGACAACATCTTCTGTATGATAACAAAATGTAAAATTATTTCGGTCTTCATTTCCATTTTCCTTCATGAATAGGAGTACCTGTACCTGCTACAAAGAAGGTGGATATTTAAAGATCCAAACTCATGGCCAAAATAGATGAAATAAGCATAACTACTCACTTCAGACCTAACAAGTGAGTCAGCAGTCAGATTCTATTTCCCTTGAAGGAGTCAGAAAACAAATTAAGCTGACAGCATTCCTCTAATGGTGATGACATCACTGAGAGCAGAGTTATTTTCAGTCTCTACAGCACTGGTAAAGGAGAAGCATAAAGGAGAGAAAGGGAAACTTAACTTTTTACTCATGCCTACTCCTAATATATTTGCTTTGCACCCCCTCCCTCAAGTTAGACATTTTTTGCTATTGTCATTCTGTGTTTAAAAGTATACATGCATTTTTCAAAAGCTTGTAACTGAATAAAAGTTTTCTCTTTCTTTCTTTAGGAAACACCAAAACATAATATTTCCACAATTTTAGCCTTGTATGGAGTGGGAACAAGCCTCCAAATCCTTTAGAATTGCACCTAAATAAAACAGGGAAGAGTTTAAACCATTTGCCAAAATGTTCAAAAGTCACCTTATATGAAGTCTGTCAGCCTTCAGATGCCCGGCCTGTGAGCCCCATAGGACAGTACAGAATGTGGCTCTACATCTGCAAAAATACCTCTCTCTCTCAAATGCACTGCTTTCTTTTAAAGTGGAGGTGGAAAAGCTTCTGCTTTTTGACAGTACAAAAACAGCACTTTGAAGAGTTTTCTAACTTGGAAAAAAAAGACTTTCTGGGACAGCGGCTGAGAGACACTATTAAGGTGGATACAGGAAGACTCGAGGGGATTTGGGGAAAAGCAGGCCTTTCTACATGAGAAGCCTGAAGCACAGAGTGACATAAAAAATGCATGAGGTTGAGAAGCAGTAGAAAAGAAGATGCCTGAGTATACAGGCCCATGAACAAGGTAAAGGAGAAAATGAAGAAATAAGCCAAGACAGAGTTCTGCCAAGCCACGAGGCTGAACCTGAGTAAGAAGCAGAAAGAAGTGTGGAAGTGTCGAGAGACATGGGAGCAGCCTGGCTGTGCTGGTGAGTGATGAGATGTGAGGTGAAGAGAACGTTGCAGCAACAGGACTGCAAGTCCTGGCCTTGGCAACAGACAGGAAGGAAATGCTGAATTGCCAATATGCAGTTCCTGAAGGTACATGATTTAGTGAGAAGCTGATGACTTGACAAGGAGGATTAGAGAGGTTGGTTTCTTGTGCAGCAAGTGGGATGTTATTAAGAGAAGGGGAAGCAAAGTTTTGGATGCACCACATAAAATACGCAGATAATTAAAAAATAATGATGACTGGGCAGGAAAGAGGAGGCATGGTAAGTGAGGAAATAGATTTACGTGAGGTGGGTGGGCACCTCAGATCCACGTAATGTATTGCAAGGAGAGCAGGCAATTTTCTGCCAAGTGCCAGCTTCAAGCTGCATGAGAAGGATGAAGAAAACCTTGAAAGAAACACGAGAATGAAGTTAAGAAAACCATGTCTGTCTTCAGAAGATAAAATGGAGAAGAAGAAATGTGCAGAGGACTAAGAGGACTGGGAAAGGCAGTCAGAGCTGGCCCGGAAGGAAATTAGTTACAGATTTCCTGCTTGTCTCCAAGGAAAAAATAAACCCAGTGTGGAATGTCACGCTTCAGACAAGAACATTCATGACATGATGTGTCATGAATGTAAAAGGTGTTTCTGTAGACTAAAGTGTACAAATTTTGTCATACAGATGAGTGGTGCTTTAAGGAGCTCTTTGTCCTGACAAACTATTAAACCAAAAAAAAAAAAAAAAATCTGTAGCAATGAAATTAATAATTAAGGAAGCCTTGCAACAGACCAGTTCAGCACTCTCTGGAGATGGCCATCTTATCACAATTTATACTCTCTCTTAACCAACATCATTAGTAGTGGTTCTAAAAAGCAAAAAGGAATGAGGCACTGAAATACTGCAGGAATACTGTCAACACTGATCAAAGCCTTCATCGTGGCTTTTGTTCAACTAGGGCAAGCAGCTCGTTTGTGCACAGCAGAGGAGCATTCACTCTGATGAAGCAGGCAAAATAACGTCATTCCTTCCTGAAAATTGTGATTTTTAAAACGGTTCCTTTGAAGTCAGACGAAGTTCCAGTTTTGCTGAAAGTGAATCGGTAGAGGAGGAATATAATCCTGACAACCCGTTCAATCCTTTCTACTATCTGTGGTGAGGTAATACCAAAGACTACTAGCTTATAGGTCCACCCATGAGCTGAAAATTTACTTCTTACTGCAAGCATTAAGCTAAGCCATTGGAAATTTTATCCAGTTGTAACAGATTTAATGAGACACCGAATGGTTGTTTGGTTCATTAATCTTGTGTCAAGTGACTTTAAAAAAGAAAATATTGACAGATTTCTACAAATGTTTAGAGCATCTCTCTGGCTTATCACTGTTAACACAACAGCCTTTACGATTTCCTGTGATTCACTAAATATTGACACAAATATATATAGATTTAACTGGCTATTCACATCCAAGACACAGCCGCTCCTTATGCTCTTTAAAACTGTTCTGCTCTTTTCCCTGTTTAAAAAACCATCTTCTCTTCTCAGCATTCCCTCTCCATTTTATCCTACATCTTACATTACCTTCCTTGGCATTTACCGGAGAATGACCAACAAGCTGAAAATCTTCCACAATCTCCCCTCCTCCAGTATCTTGCCCCATCAAGCAGTAGATCAAGTCCATAACACTCATTAGCTTAGTGAACCTCCAACAAGTATCAGACAGCAGACTTTAGTTTCTGGCTCACCTGTTGCACATGCACCATTTTGCAACACCAAACCTCTAAATAAGGGACCACATCTTAACACAGTCTTCAGCTGCTCTGCAGTACAGGATGAATGTTGCTGCCTCCTCATCCTGCTGCTCCTTTTGGCAAGGTTGTGACTCTGGAGCAAGGCTTCGAGCATGTCTTTGCTCCATCAAATAGGACATAGTTGGTCAAAACAGCTGGGGCAGAGTGAGGTACTTATGAGGGTGACAGGGTTGTTTCATCTTACATGTTTCTCTTCACGGCTTCCAGATAATGAGCTGTCTTCAATCACATTCATGCTCCCCCTCACTGAGCACTGACTTTGGGGGACAGAAATGTGCACTCACTGTGGAACTGTGTCATTGCAAGGTGCCGAAATGATTGCTGGGGATCTAAAATACCCATATTTAAAGTAGGCA
The DNA here is from genome assembly GCA_013397055.1 of Pachycephala philippinensis. Lineage (NCBI taxonomy): Eukaryota > Metazoa > Chordata > Aves > Passeriformes > Pachycephala > Pachycephala philippinensis. Next base: position 98,502 of record VWZT01013650.1, on the reverse strand, counting down.
CCTTTTCACCAGTAGATCACTCATGGGACATGAGGAAGAGTGCCAGTATGCTTTGGAGTTTGATAGCTCCCAGCCAATACTGAGTGCTGAAAAAACACTTCAGGGTAAGTCAGTCATCAGTGAAGTTCCTTTTTAACGTATTGACAGCACACAGGCGTGTGAATCCATCATTTAACTGAATCATGGAGGGGCCCAGGGCTCATACAAGAACATTTTTGGACATGATCACAAACCTGGGCCCACTCTGGCACGGCTTTGATCTCCACAGGGCAAAAGGCAAGGCACAAAGGTGAGATGCTGATGCAAAAGTGAGTGAACTGTCATGTGAGAATACATGGATCTTTCAAACCAGTAGAACTAACAAACTCTATTTTTAGGTATGATCACTTCAACAGCACATATTTTGGAAAATATCCCCAGAATGAGCATCAGGTGTTGTCAGGCAGGATAAAGGACAGCTGTTAGCTCAGTCTGGAGAATCCTGTTCGGTATAATTAAGGGTCAGTAAAGAAAAAGTAAAGCTTTCTAGATTTAAAAGGAATTCTTGGCTAAGAGATGTCGGATAATCTATAAAAGGAAGTGAAGAATAAGATTGTTAGAGTAGATTTGGTGAGTAGCTTTCAAAGAGACCAAGGCACTATTTAATTGGGAAGACATAAAATCAGGAAATTTAGGTAGTAATGTTAAATCCGAAAAAAGTGAGATAAACTAGGCTTTGCTTGTCAGTAGGCTCTTTAAATCAGACCTAATTTGATAACAACAGTAAAAGGGTCTGTGACCCTTAAATTCCTAGATCTGGGGGAAGTAGGGTACATAAATAATGCTGTCGCCTCCTCTAGACCTTGTGTGTTTTATAGCAATGACTTGTGAAGCTGACAAGTTTTTTATTGCTATATTATCTTGTATAATATAATATCATATTCTACCTCTATCACCACTGTATCTTTTTTCTTTTCTCCTTTGTGAGCAGCTATCTCATGTTGTATTTAACCCAGGAGAACCCTGACCCCCGAACACTGATCCTTGTTCATACTCTACCATTTCCTTTTTGTCTCAAAATACCACAATCTGAAATTCTAATCTCCTTCTCAATGTTCCACTGCAAAGGGGTGACGACTTGCATTCAGTATTTGACAGCAGGTTTCCATGTAAGATTTCAAAGATCAGCAAAAGGTTTCTTATACTCTGTGGTGAACAGGATAAATTTTGTCATTCAGAAGATAAATCAGAGCTATCTGTATGTACAGAAACACTAAAATGAGAACATATGTTGCAGACAGGTATGTTGTAATGAGACCATATTTTATTGAATTCCAGATTTCCACTCAGGATGTAGAAACCACAGGCAAAATTATTTCCTGCTAGCATAGTGACCACAGATAAAACTTGGATAAGTAATTCCATCGAGCCTGATGCATTATGCTTTACCCTTTCAGTGCAATTTTATGTAAACATACTTACATCCAGAAAAGCTATAGCTTTAAGCAGTGAGTCAGACACCGTATCTCTAATATATATAGGATTTAGAAGTATTCTTATTGTCATTATCACATCTACTACACTTGCAGGATTAGAACTTCAAAGAAGAGCCTGCCAGAGGAAAACGCAGGAAATGTTTGCATTCCTGTATGATTCCATCATCCAGGGGCCTGTAATGGTGAAAGCACTCTTCAGCAGATGTTGTTTGAAAGGTCAGGTTAAATCTTAATACACAATAGACATTCATTTCAGTTCTTCCCTTTTTAGTTATTGATTATAACTCTGATTCGTACAGCAAATCCTTCTGGTGTCTCTGCTATGACAACTCACACCAGCTGGAAACTTCTTGCAGCACTTTGTCTCTCTTCCCCTGGTCTTTGTCAGCTTTCCAAAGATCAATGAAATCATCCTTTCAATATCCCAGTGGGGTTAAGGAGATATTCTTTATATCTGCACCTAAAGCGCAGAGTAACCAGCTCTAATTAGCACTAAGGTTTCCACAGTTTATTTTGGCAGGATGTATTTATACTTCTCCAATCAAGGCCTCCTCACAATTCCAAAACATCATGAAGAAAGACTAAGTCTCCTTAGCTGAATCTCATCTATATGAAGTGACTAAATTACACAATTGTCCTTTGTGTTCTGCTAGGAATTGAATCCATGTGTCTTGAGAGTANNNGTGTCTTGAGAGAAAGAGACTCTCTTTGTCTATTAGCTATACAAATAAATGGTATTCATTATTTTTTAACTCGTCGGAGGTTTTTCCCATATAAATTTGGACAGTACCTTCTGTATATTTTCCCGTGCGTTAAATTCAAATTATACACCTCAGTGCTGTGGTCATAATACTTGAAACAGAATTTCACATTTTTGCACTGTATTTACTGTGTCATATTCTGTTCAGAAGACACTGCATCATAATTCCCATCTAATGCACTGCTAGACTTTCTAGATGAATGTCACATTGTGGGGTTTGTTGCCATAGTTTCCTTTGGGTCTTCCCCCCCCGCTTTTACATGTATTTTAAAAATACAAGTTCAAGTTCCCAAATATTATTCTGATAGTAATATTAGTAAACTAATTTTGTTTTATACTTATTATTTTTGGGGGCATGACTATGGTGATTTACTAACTCTGCAATTAATTCTGCACTAATTGCCAAGAGTAAGTAGGTACTACTTCAAAGCCAAGCAAAGCATTAGCTACCTACCACCAACCATAAGCAAGCTTCCCTAATTTCTGCCACACACCCATCAAGAGGCTGCCTGTGGGAAAAGACAGGTAAGTACTATTAAGCTGACGTCTCCCTTGCAATCAAGTGACATTTTAGTGAGATTTGTTAGAAACAAGGGAAAAAAAAATGGTGCAGCATGTGAACCCCACCTAATTCATATGACAAGTTAATGGGATTTTATACAGCACTGTCATTCCAGTGCCATATGCTACCCTCTTCCTAACAAACACTATCAAATTTTCCGTTGCAATGCATATAAAACACCTGTGTGGATGCACCACGATTGCAACCACTTATGCAAAGGTGAAATCAACGCCCACAACCGAGGCTGGTGACAGACAGTTATTAGCGGTGACAAGAGTCAAGCACGGGTGGCTGTGCCTAGAGGGAAAGAGGGTAAAAGGAGAGGTCTCTGCTGCCACAGGTGAAAGCATTACCTTGCTTTGGCCTGGGACGAAAGGAATGAAAAACAGCAGCTACTGTCTTGAGGCAAAATATCTTCAGCATCTTACCTCTTGCTGGGAGGATGATCCAACTCTGAGTTTAGCAGGATTTGAAAGTCAGAATCCCCCGCATCTCCCAGAGATTAACTGATATGTTTGTCTTCCCCGTGGAGACACTTTCCAGATGATTTTCTTGCCCTGAAGTCTGTTCTTGCATAGTAGCTCCTATTAAAATCCTGATGCAGTTTTCTCTTTTAAAAAATTTAAATGTGTGGTGTGGTAATACTGAAACCCCTGAACAATGAAATGGCATACTTCTACTTACTCTACTACTTCAGTGCCTGAGAAAAGGTCAGATTTCTATTGTTTGCAGCTGTCTTACCTGCTAGTGCAGATCTTTGCCCCTGTTTTATTCTGGATTTGTAAGATGCACACGGGGAAGGACAAAAGATGATCTATGTAAAAAATTCAGAGAAGATAACCTAACTATGACCCCCTCCTCCCCTTCTAAAAAGGGTTTTTAATTCAAACAAGCAATTTAGAATATGTACCTATGGCAAGAAAGGACTAAACAGCTATGAAAGGAAAAGCGGAGATCGTGGAGTTTTTTAGTTAGAGAAAGGAAGTCTTTTCTAAGGAGGGACTTGCTGAAATACGTGAAATGAAAGCTTAGGTTTGGGGTAGTTTTCTTGTTGTGATTGCCACCTTTTAGTCCTCAGGTTCTTCTCCCTAATGGCACATCTCAGATGTACATACCTGACTGTCTACTTGATGCAGGTACTAATGCATGAGCTTTGATAAAGTCAAGCGAAATATCCCTGTGAGGGATATGGAATAGAAACTTGCATTTCCAGAGGGATGTAAGGTAACATTTTTTTAACATCATGAATTTTTACATGAACTCAGTGATTTTTTTAGACATCCTGATTTGTGTGTCAACCACATAATGTATAACTGCTGTAACAAATGAGTTTTATGTTCAACAGTGCAGCAGCCAGTTTGAGACTGAAGTGACCTGGTGCTGATCAGACTACAAAAAAGTATTGCTTGCTATTAACATTATAATATTAAGCGTAAAGGCTGCCAAGCACTACTGAATTATCTGTTTTCTATTGCCTTGTTCTAAATTTCACACCAGTAACGAGCCACAGTTCTGCAAATTGACCACCCTGGAAGGAAGCAGTCCCAACTCCTCTTCAGCGTTTAATAGGGTGGGTTGCTTGGCGGAGTCTTTTTGAGGACAACAGAAGGTAAAAAGAGTGGGGTAAGTTTTGATGTGGATCTGTTCCCCAGTCTAACTCACCACATGATAGCACAAGCAACTGCACCACTTCAAAAGAGAGGCTGATGCAAGGGCCAGGCTGATCTGCAGTGAACAAGGGGAGGGCACATCTGCTTCTCCTGGCTTCAGGTGATCATTCAACTATGACCTTTTACTCCAAGTATGGAAGTCTCTGTAGGACCAGCTGAAGACTGATTCATTATGAGCAACTGCCTATCCACTCCTTTGTACCTCTTTGTAGATAGGTATTTATGCTTACATGAATATAGTGGGATCAAAAATGCTACCAAGCAGAAACAGAAGCAGCCTGTGTTCATCACAGCAGTGTGTGCATGCACGCACACACACTTTTAATTACTAGCGCTCTTCCCATTCCTCCCACTCCAAAAAAATTTCCAAGTATTTAAAGAATGTTAACTTTTACAAAGGATGGAACAGATCATGTGACCTGTCAAAATCTAGAAATGCTCCGGGACACTGAGGGCTGTTGAAAACTAAGTGGCCTTCTCAAACAGCTCTGGAAAGTTTGGCTTTAGCAACAAGAAGCCTGACACCAGTGTTCACCCACCTTCAGCTGCTGGTCTCATGTTTCAAGGATTCTTCAGCAGCAGCCAAGCCATCTAATGTTGCAAAACGATGGATGTTTATGACAGTGCTTAGCATTTTAAGAGAACTATGTAACACCCCATACGTTGTGGGTCTCAGTTTATATGCTTTCGTACCAGCTAACAGCTGAGAATAAAAAGTAAAATAAGGGCCGTTTTCGGGACCTGTGGGGTTTTTTTTGACAGCTTTATCTTCATGTCTCTTGGCCTGTGGAAGTATGACTTTCCCGCTCTGAGCAACTCCTACTCACGCAGTCCAATTACTACTTAAACCGTGTTGCTACAAAAACAAATTCCTGCCCCTTAATTCCTTTCCCTCTTTGCCTAATGATATTCTGCACAACACCACATCTCACCCGCCTCTCGACTTCTCCCTCCGCGCTTGTTTGGGCACACAAACTTTGCGTGTCTCCCACTCCCCGCAGCCCGGGGGGGCGGAGGCACCCCTGTTCCCGCAGCCCCTCTCCGTGGGGCCGGCCCCGGCAGCAGCGGCGGCGCTGGGGCTGCAGCCCCTCACGGGCACC
>VWZT01013650.1:15586-92461 GCA_013397055.1 Pachycephala philippinensis | reverse complement strand
CCCTCCCTCCCCTTCCGCCCCGTTCCCGGGAGGGAGTAACCTGCCTCCGCGGCGGCCGCCGGCTCGGGCGCTTTTGTTCCAGCGCGGTGTCTGGTTACTGTCACGGCGAGTTTCCCTTCCCAGGGCCGCCCCGCCGCCTCCGCCGGCGCGACTCGGGGTGGGCAGGAGAGCCAGGCCTGCCCTCGCCTTGCCCGGTGCCCTCGCCTTGCCGCTGCTCCCCGTGCGGCTCCCCGCCCGGTGCCGCTGCCCCCTTATCTCGGCAGGATGGGGTTGCCGGCAGTTTCGCAAGCGTTCGGGAAACCGCAGGGACGTGAAGGGTGGTGAAGCATGGGTGAAGCTTTGTGCTCCGCGGCATTGCCGGGAACATCCCCGGAGTGCCGCTCAGTGTGGGTTTCCCGCTGTGGTAGCGGGGAGTGCGTGTTGTGCCCGTCCTTGTTAGGCAGGACGCGTGTCAGCTTTCCTAGGCTGGGATGAGAGCGGCTGGAAATTAGAGTCACTTGCGACCGAGGCCATAGAAGCTTTCAGCTATTTTAATTTTTTTCCTACTACAGTTGGTTTGGATCTATGTAAACACTGCAGCTACACAGTCAGTTGTGCTTGCTCCTTGAGTCCCTAGTAGCCCACAGTGCGTGTGCTACTTCGTGACCAGATTCCATCTGAAAAGAAAAAGCTGCTTCTGACAGTGCAGCTTCGACCTGAATCGGCTCCAGCTGATGCGCAGCCAGGTTGCTTCAAGTGATGCTGATGTGGAACGGTGTGGACCCAGGCCAGCTCACAACAATTAGTCGCAAGGTTAGGACTCGCTCCATAGTGAGAGGAGCAAAGAGAGACCAATGCAGAGTTTCTGCAGTATCATGATTTCTCCTTTTGATCTTTGTCTTGTCATCCTTCTGCTGAAAGTCACTGTATCTCAGGGAGTCGGAAAAACCTACAGTTCAGATCTGACAGGCAGATATATCTTTTAAATTCTTGCCAAGTACTGCAGTTACTTTTAAATTCTTGCGAGTTATTCACTGACTTCTGGAGTAGTGATCTTAGATGATTGTAAACTGGGAGTAACTATGATAGTACTGTGATGCTTGAGGGTGGGGCAGAAGGTGATAGGGGAAAACACTTAGATTAATCATTTAGAGAAAAGAACTTAACTGTTGCTTTAGTCTTTGATGCTCACTGCATGCAGTCTAACTTCAATAATAGTATATGTGCTGGATAGGTAGGAACATAGATTATGTTATTTGAAATGTGTACATGCATGATTATACTTTGTTACTTGTAGCATATTGCAAACGTCACTTGTTTTTAAATTGCTGTCATAAACTTCTTGAAACAAGTGTATTTTATCACTTCCTAAAAAATAATTAAACTTTTATATTGACGTGAGTCTACAGTAGTTTATCACCAAAAATATTCTAGGACCACTAATAAAACATGAAACAGCATGAACTGACAGGTTTGCACTCCAAGGCCCTAGTCTAGAATAAATAGTTCTTGAAAAGACCAGGCTGCACCTGCAAAAGCTTCTCAGATGACACTCAAAAGGAAAAGGTTATTTAGAAAAGTTGCTTACATGAAATGACTATTTAAGAAAAGATATTTTAGTGAAAATAGATAAGTTTAATTCACATACATAGACAAGTGACCTAAATACATAACTTAGATTTTTGATTTGCATGAGTTGTGTTTATATGTAGCATAGCAATATCCTAATTACAGATCCTATTCTGCAAGAATATCCTTGGGCAAAAATATTCTTACATTTGCCTGGAACTCATTGTGATTTCAGTCATAGTTTGGTACTAATAATGTCTTTAGCTGTAACTGTGAGTTGAGCATTTCCGCTAACCTCTCAGATTTGCTGACACAGTTCTTGTAACACTGTATTCTCCGCATATGGAATTACGAATTTTGAGCTCTAAAACTCCGCTCAGACACTTTCCTTATCTTAACAGCTCATGGAGTTTTTAATTGACTTAATTTTTCATTTGTTTCCCCGGTGCAGTTCTGTAGTTAGAGTGGTACCACCAAGGAGATGATATTCTGTGATGCGTGAGCAAATTTAGGGGGAGGACTAGAATACCTTTAAATAGCTTTACTTTGGAAGTGTAGTTAACCACAAACAGCTGCTGTAACTTAGGTGTGCAGAACAGTAGAGTGTAGTCTTTCTCAAAAAATAATCCAGACAATTTTTTTTAGATAAAATGTAGCTTTATGGCTTTCAAAAATCATTTTCAGGACTTCTGTTTCTACAGGTACAAACGGGTCAGTGATCCACGTTGCATCTCTGACAGCTTTTTCAATGTGTGAAATTGTTACACTATTTCTAAAATATTTTGTCTGTATAATATAATGTGTAGTTTCAGTTTCATGTTGTAAATCACAGCACCTTTAAAGCTTGTGGAATGATGCTGTCTCTTATTGACTCAAGGTCTACTCAGGATTCATAACAAGCATAGGTTTGTTTTTCATGGTGAGAATATCCCTGTTATTTCAAGTCATCTGCTTTCGAGCAAATTAAGTATTGATGACTTGAGTTTGCATTTGAATGCCTGAATAACTAGCCTGATCCTTTGATCTGTACTCCCAGCTATGCATATTAATATCAGCTGGAGGAGAATGAATACAGTTATGGCAGCCCACTTTTGAACACTGGTATGTTGAAAGAAATGGCCATCATAAGGAGATGCCATTTGCTAGACTTTCTGGGAAGCATTTGTGACAGCGATCTTTGGGAGTTTTAATTCAGATGCTCCAAGTTGGCTGTGGAGAAAGTTCATTTTTTTTCTACTACTCTTGACAGGATTTATGGTCACTTGTTCAGATGTTTAAATAGATCGTATGAATCTTCCTTCACAAATTTCTTTGTATTATATTCTGTATCCAGAATTATTTGAACTTTGCTTGAGACAAGGGGTGCTAGCATTTAATGGTCATGCTGATACTTTAAAGAAACTGGTATAATGTAAATTTTGCTTTGTAATTTCATTCTGATGTCAGTGTGGCATTCTCTATGTCAATATATATTTCTGGCCTGGAAGCTGAAATTTATCAGATGTCTTGCCACCTGTAGCCTAGAGCCTGTGGTTGTGATTGTCTCTTCACATTCTGTACTAGTCTGTGTAATCACTGTTGTACTTGTCTTCCACAGGAACAAAGGCAGTATATACAGTCTTTTCTGGTATAGCCAGCACAGGTAAATAGTTAAAGCCAAAGTGGAATCACCTACAAGGACTGGTCTGTGGGGATGTTGAAGACCACCTATTGTCTCTCCGTTATAGACAGAATTCTGTACAGCACTCAGCTGTCACTTCTCATGCATAAGTGCTGTCAGCACAGTGCATTCCGAAGTCTGAGTTTTTCACTGATTTGTGGGGTGACGTTTTCTTATACTGAGTAAAAAATGGGAATTGGAAATTTAATTCTCATCTAAATAAGTAGTATACACTATATTCCACAAACTGCTGTGATAGACAGATAACAGATCTTATATACATGTAAATACTGTCTTGAGAAACACATAATCTGCATGAAAAGTGTTTAAGTGGTGGGGAGGGGATGTTCAGAATTCTCATATCCTTATTGGTTCCATTTTACCTGCTTTGTTTTTTGGTTAACACAATCCCGGTCCATGACATAGTAATGATGTCCTGTGGTCAGCAGAGTGGGGCAGAAGGCAGGAGCTTTACTCTGTTGAATTCAGTACCTTCATGCACTACTGTGAGCTCTCTGCATCTCTTGGTTTCCTCAAGAAGGTGTTGAGTTTAACTTCTTTTAATGGTTCTGTTGGTTTTCTTATGACATCAGCAGTTCTTATCTTGTTTTGTTTGTTGTAGTGTAGGCAATATTTCTTCCCCCAGCTGGGATATGTAACACAAAGTAGATGTAAGCAGATTGACACATTTAAAGGTGTGTCTGTTGTCTTTGAATTGATTGTGGTCTGTCACACTGACTGTAGTTGTTTGTCATTTGAAATGCTTGACTTAGAGTCACAATGATGCATAGACGGAGGTGGGCGTTTAATTATTTCTGCACATCAAAAATATTAGCTTTGTGTGTTGACTGATCTTGGCAGTTGGCAGATCTGCCAGCTTTAAGAACTCATTCAAGACGCTGGTTTGGAGTTGTGGTTTTTTCTGTGGCACTTGATTGGGAGAGATGGTTTGGTTTGGGTTTTAGGGGTGTTTTTTTGTTTGGGTTCTTTTTTTCACCAGATATAATTCATAGCCATATTCCAATAGTGAAACTTTTAAGCAGTTTTTCAGGCCAGAGTAAACTGGTGTAATTGTTTTTTTTCAATCTTGGTGACTTTCAAGAGGAGAACAATTTAATCAATAAAACTAGAAAAAGTTAGAATCTCTTCAGGGAATTTTTAAGTTTGGGTGAAGTGGTTGAGTACTACAGTTGCTGTGCTAGATGCTTGCATATGAGATACTGTGCTACTTATTCATTCCTTATTCCCTGAAATAAGATTAAATGCCTCACCCATTGGAAATAGAGGGGAGAAAAAATCCTGTGTAACAGATGGGAAAATGAGGCTCAACAGCTCAGTGACCCCATCTAGCATCATTCATGGAGTCTGTTGTAGAACTAGATGAACTCTGATTTCCAGGGACCTACTCCAGTGCCTTGACCACAAAGTTACTGCTAGTTCATTCCTACGTTACCATGTGTTGCCTTTGATGCAAGAAACCCCTGTGGTGTGCTTAATGCTCCACTTAACTGTTTTTGGAGGAAAGGTGCTACCATTTTTACCTTATTAATTAATTTATTTATTCAGTGAAGCCATTTAATTGTGTATGAATGAGTATGTATCTTAAAAATACATTATTATTGTCTAGGTCTGTTTCCTGACAGTTTCTAAGTTTAAAATAAAGTAAGTGTTAAAAGAAAATTTAAATAATTTAATCCAAGCATTAATTTATTGAAACATGCTTAGCTATACGCAGATGATGCAAAGAAATGGTATTTTGTGATTTAAAATGTCCAACAATACATAGCTCTGAAAAATAAAACCCTCTTTGTCCTGCAAATTCAAAAGGTGGTGGTTTTAGGATGTAAACATTATTTGAATTATTTCTTGCATAACATGTTTGCCAAAATTAGTCATTGTTAGAACTTAGACTTACATGTGAAACAATACTTTTAGCTTCATTGGGAGTCTTTCTCCTCCTGTCTTCCTGTAGCTGACTTTTGTTATATAGTCACCTCAGAAATCCTGAATTTTAGTAAATAGGGAAGTTGTTCCACAGCTTATTCTCTCTTCTTAGCAAATTGTAGCAAAATAATAAATCATAAAATACGTGTAAAGAGTGATGCTTTAGTTGACTGCAGTATTAAATTTCAGCCTTTGTAATTTATCATGCACTCTGAGAAACCAACTCACATCTTAAAACCCCTATGTGCAGCATAGGGAGTTGCAGTGCACAGCTGTGCTGTGCCTGCTGGCTGCCCCTGCTCATAGGGAAAGGGCCTGGCACGTCCTGCCTGTGTGTGCCCAGGAAGGCACAGGGCATTTCCATGGGCCTGGGACCACGGGAGGCAAGGAAGGTGAGGTGCACCTGCCTACTCATGCAAATGCAGGCTTAGTAATAAGATTTGTACACTAGCAGGTGCCAGAGTCACTCTTAAGATTGGGTGCAAGCAGAAGGAATTTCCGTTTTCATGTGTGCAGCAGTGGTTGGTTATATTGAGGTAGGTGATTTCTAACATATGTATTTCTTCTTCCTCTTTGGAGCAGATGAACAGAGATTAGGTGCTGTGGGTTTTTTGGGTTTGTTTTACTAAGGCTGAATTGATGTCTTAATTGTGTCGTAATTTACCACCCATCCACTTGTGCAAGTAGGAAACTAAATGAGACTTTCACTTCCCTGTCTTTTTCTTATTTTCTTGTTTTGTTTGGTGTTTGTTTGCGAACACGTGACCACACATGATTTGGAGCTGGTTTTAGCTACATAGAGTGGTTGTCCAACACAAAGATTTTAGAAAAGTATATGTACAGTATCTTGAATAATGTTGTGGCAGTTGTTAACTTCAAGATGAGTTAATTCAGAGAATTAAACTTCCTGAGAGCTGCAAGCCTTTTTGCTATTCTTTTCTAACCTGACCTGGCACAGTGCTGAACAAATGCCAGCCAAGGAGAGCATTGCAGTGCAGGAAAGGGGACTACTTTTCTGTATTGTTAAACTGTACTCTTAAGTCATACTAGATAGGAAGAAGGTGGCAAAGTAGATAGGGTTTATGAAATCACATAGTTAAAGTTGCCCAAGTATCCTAATATAAAGAAGTTTGGCTTTGTACCTAAATGATTTGCAAGTTAATGACTTTTATCTGAGGTTGTCTATGGAGAGGCAAGTTTCAACATCCTGTTGTGTCTTTTAATACTCAACAAAGGAATAAGTCAGTCACCTTAGACAATAAAATCGATAATAAATTATGTGGAATTCATGGAGCTTGAGTTAAGAAAGGTTTATATAAGAAAAATACTTGGGGGGATTTTTTTTTTTTTTTAATAAGGAGTTTTTAATACTTGCATGTACTATTTCTAACAGTATATGCAAAATGTTTGGGTTAAGTGCTATAAGAGAACAGCTAGAGAACTCTAAGATGATGGCTCACTTCTGCTATTTACATCTAGTAAATTTTAATCAGGTCAGGATTTAGGTAAGTGCTTTGGATCTGTGTGGCTTCACAGCTCAGAAGTTAGGGCACAAGTCATTAATTCGGATCCTATTAAAGCCTTATATTTTATTTAAGCACTGGAATAGATTGTGAAAACTCGTGAAGATTTAAGGGCTTAGACATAAATGTCTTGTGAGCAGCATTGTAGGAACAGCTGATCATGCTTTGGTGTGTGGAGATGGATTGGATGACCTCTTAAGGTCCTCTCAGTCTATTTTCAACTATTTTTTTGCAGACCTACAAATTTTTTCTCAGGGTAGCTCATTGCTGCTTAGAATAGCAAGTTTGAGTGTACACAGTTCGAAACGTTTTTACCAAACGTGGTTCCACACAGCGCCTTGTGTTGCTATTAGCAAATTTGTTACGTGTTTCAGTGGGAATACTGCATTGTGAGCTGCTTCGAAACAAGCCAGAAGCATTGTTACAGCTTTACTCCAGCCAAGGACCTCACGATTCTTGGGCTTTGTCAGTTGAGAGTCCCTTGAAAACACCAGAGAGGAAGAGCTCAGATCTATATATACCCAGTGTTTTAATGACTAAATAATAATACTGGAAGTTCTCATGTGTTTAAATCCTGTAACTGTGTTTAGAAGTTGTTGGGTAAGTCTGGAAGTTTTGGGAGTTGAAAAATTGGAGTTACCTGAGAGAAGCTTCATCACCTGCGTTACTCATTGGCTTGTTAAAACTTCTACAATTTGTAAAGGGTCTGATTCAGGCGTCTTATCTTTTTTGCTTATTTGTGTACTCAAAGCATCATTCTGCACTGATATACAGTTTAATTCTTGATTTAACTCTTGTCAAGTCTTGATTAATTGCTAAGTCTAAGAATATAACATTTTTTGTCTTTACTGAGTTTTATGGTTCTGCTACAAGGCACCAGTTACATGGAAAAGCCAATAGTTCCCAAGTATACTGAACTCTGCTAATAATATAAGGACTGCTTACTAATTTATATGCTCAATTCCAATATTAACAATTAGGAAATGTTGAGTTTAATGGCAGGAGAATTATTCCAAAAGATGCAACTGGTATTGGTTTCATAAGGGGCTTTAAAATAGCTGACAAACAGAGTTGGGGAAAAAAGTTAAAATATTTGCCAGAAAGAATACTTAAACATCCCGAAATAGTCTAACAATAGTCTAAATGCAAAGGAGAGATATTCTGGGGGTGGAAGAAGATATTTGGTTGTGTCTAATACCAAAGAAGCTTTGGGGACAAACTTACACCCTTCAGAAAAAAAAATCCTTTTAGACAGTATAAAAGAAGTGTTTAGCAAGGTAGATCCAAATCAGTGGAACTTTGATTTGCAAACAGACTGTAGGAATGGAGATGCTAAACTAAATCAAGAAGCTTGAAGTGTATACTATATGTAATATTATTGATGAAACTAATGGGAAAATAGGAAAAATTAGTACAATAGGAAATATAATGATTTGCCCACTTAGTATTTCAATTAATATGGTTTAGATACATGTAAAAAACACTATGTAATGGGAATGATGGTTTCCTGACATTATTATTAAAACAAGATATCCTGCCCCAGATTGTTAAGTTCTAATTGTATTTATGGATGCTAGGTGCTATATTTTGGATACAAAATTACCCATCTGGCTCCAGTGCTACTAGAAAGATAGATGGGAAAAGCCTTAGGTTTATTGTGCAGGTGAGTTTTGCCAGACTTCTGAGATGAATTGGATCTCTTGCAGAAAATGTTTGAATCATAATTTTAAAAAAAAAAAGGCATTATGACTTGCAGATCAATATATAACTGTAGTATGTAAAGTGCAGGATATTCACTGCTTCAAAGGAAGTGGTTCATTGATTGTGGGGGGGATGTGGGCTACATTTCTTGGTGTACTTCTTTCTTACAAGGGATTTGGTATGACTGTGTTTTCTTGATGCCAGTACCTTAACATATGACGCTACTTGTGACCTTGTCGTCCCTGCAGTGTGGTTTTTATGGGTGTGCATTACTGGTCAAGAATTTAAATAATGCAAATTTTAAAAAAGCTGTCTTTAAATTATCCTTCTGCCAGGAAAATCCGGAGAGTTCTTACATTCTGAGAGTTCAGTGGGTTGAAACGTGCAGTTTTTGATTGCTGGAAATATTGATGATTGATTGACTTTTGTGTCAGAGGTTCTGTCAGATCATATGGGGGACATTCATGTGCCAGCTGTCTGACAAAGGTTCCCTGATGTCTGTCTGCTTTATGCCTAGTAGAGAACCTGTAGGATCTCCTTGTGTTCCTGTCCGTGTGCCTTCAGGAAAACTGCTGGCACCCAGCTGTGTTTAGGTATTGATTTCTACTAATTTAGTGAGATATGGCAACAAGTTTAAAAGCTTTGGGGAATCAAATTTGTACCTAAATTAGCATGACTTTTTCCACTGGAAAACACAATAGGAAGTTGAATCAGAGTGGATTGGAAGACCATTATGTAGGTTGCCTTATAAGGAATGTGCACCCTCCTTTCCCTGACATAAATTGATTGTTGATGTGTTTCGGTGTAAGTAGGAATTTTCTGTGGATCTTTTCCGTTATTTTTGTTATACTTCTTTTGTGTTGCCATCTGAAATACGTTTTACTTTTGGAACCAGAGTCCTGGGAATAGCCAGATCTTGGATCAGTTCTGCTTGCTCAGTTGCCCTGCTATGGAAGGAGAGCAGCTGAAGAATAATCAGGGTCTAGAGTCTCTGTCTTTTGAATTAGACTAATCTGAGAATGTGACAGATATATATTCAGCCTTCTCTTAGTCTGTATTCGTCAGACTGTTATATCTGTTCCCAGTCTGTTATGTCATTGAGGCATGCCCTTGGTGCTAGTTAAATACTAGAGGGAGTCTACGCCCAGCAAAACAAAATGTATTTTATTTGCTCACCTCTTAAGCATGCTGCTGACCTCCTCACTCCACAGTGGTTTCAATAGTGCCATTTCCAACAGGAACCTTTGGGCTTTACATTTTAACTCCCAAGAAAGTCAGTGCACTTTGCAGCCTTTCCGAATACACAGCTGCTTTCCATTTAATGGTATCATATACCAGCAAACCTTAAATCATATATACATATTCTTCTTTACCTTACATGGCTCAGACTGTTCTGAGTAAAACTGGTTCTACCATCCAGTGATTCTCTTAGCATAATCATTGCTTGGGTAGACCTGTTTAAAAAGATCTTGCTAATCCAGTGCTCTGGCTCAGACATGACTGCATGGTGCTCATGCTGATTCCTTGAGTTTGTTCATAGCTCCAGTGAGTGTGTTTTGAATGCATTGCTTGAATTCAACTGAAAGGTAGCTGTAAGGAGTACAGAATTAAACAGGAAAACCAGATTGTGCAAAACAGTTTATTTGTTTTGCAGAAGTTTGCTGTGGTTTTTCTGGTTAACTGTTGAAGAAGTCAGTGAGGTTGGATTAGAGCCTTTTTAAAAACAGAGGTTAATCTCCCCTTTGTCTTTGAAGGGAGGCTTGTCTGAAGTTTCTGAGAGTGGGTTTCACTTTCAACTAGTTTCAGTTGTCTGAAAATAGTAAATGTGAAAACTTAAAGCTTATTGTGTGGTAAATTCTTATTTAACCTGCAGTTAGTGTACATTATTATTTAGCAGAATGACTTGTAGCAGGAATACTGTTTCTGAAAATCTGCATGTAGAGTGGACTCAGTTTAGAGCACATGGTTTTGATAGACAAATTGCCCTATTTTAGGGCCCAGAGTTTAGCCATTTTTGTTGCTAGGACATTATAAACTCCTCCTTTTCAGCTAAAGTAAATTATTTTATTTGTTCTACTGATTTTCTTTTCTTTTTCCAGTTGACAAGATACTAAGGAAGCTATCTTGTAGCATGAACAGAATGTAGAGATCTGTAGCTAGTTAAAATACAGATGTTAATTTATGTCATAAATCTGAGAAAAAGGGAAGTATGTGACTTGTGGCCTTGATGGTAATGATATATGTATACACAATATGTTTCCCTGTAAACAAGCTTTATTAAAACCACTAATTTCTGTTACTTAGCTAAGCTGGTATTTTTTCTGGTCTTCCGTTTGATAATTTCAACTTTTTATGTATCTTAAGGATAGTACAATACAATATTCACTGCCTATACACAATAAGTAAAAGATATTACAGTGTGGGGAATGTGGGCTTTTTGGAGAATCATCTTATCAAATCACCCTTAGCTGTACAGATAGACTGCCCTTAACTGAGACAGCTTTTAAAGATTGTATTCACTGCTGTAGTAAGGTATAGCACATGACACTGATTTCTTACTAGTCCTCCATCATGGAATGATGAGGATTTAGAGTAGACCAGAGTCATGTCAGAAATCTCTAGTATCTTCCTGAAGCCAGGAAAGATGAGAAAATGGCGCTGCTACCACATGCCAGATCTCTGCACTAGAAGGACAATCAGCAAGCCCAGCCTTCTTCCCCTGCCCACCATCTAAACAAAACAACCAAAAAACCCCTAACGAAACACCCCCTCGAAAAAGCCCAAACCACCTGTGTCATATTTGGGAAATCCATAATTCCTATAATTTAGCTTTTTCCAGCTGCATCTTCTAGCAAAAAAAAAAAAAAGCTCAGGAGAAAAGTTGCTAGAGAGCTCATAATCATCTGATTGAACATTTTGTGCATTATTTCAATATTTGAAAATTAGAATTCATAAGTGGTTAGGATTTAATCTGTCACATATGAAAGACTCTCCTCCAGCCATGTGCAAACCAGAAGACTATATTAATCAGAAGTTGTTCCAGAAAAATGCTAGGAAGATTCTCAAGAAGTCTGCTGAAAAACTGAGTAGTGGGAAGGAAGGTGTAGAATGAAGGTAAAAACTCTGAATTTCTGAGCAGCTTTTATTAACTTTCTAACATCTAAAAGATAACTATCTATATGTGTATGTAACTTTTAAGTAAGTTAAGATTTGAAAAAATAGATTAATTAGACTTTGTGTTCTCTAGGGAAGCAATACACAAATGAACTTAAATTCTGTCTCAAGTGGTAATGGAAAATGGTAACCATTTTTAATAGTTTTTCATTTGTTTCTAAAATGATACTGAATTGCTGTTAAACTTTAGGAAAAAAGTAAGAATTAATGCCCGAGGTGATGCCCATAACTTAGGAAATACATACTTTTCCTTACAGCTTGCTATTGGTCATGTTTGTCGTGTAAGCAAAGTCATTCAAAGTCTTTCAGGGAAAAATATCTCTTGGAAATTCTCCTAGTATCACTGTCAAGAAAAAGAAAGCCTTTGTTTACCAACTAGGCATTTAAGATTTTTTTTTTAAATCTTTATGGCTAAATTTCAAATTCAAAAGCCTTTTTCTGTACGGCTTGTCAGAATAGCCCTTGGGAAAGTACAGAAAGTAGTAAATGCTGTAAAATCAATAGTAAAATTAGAATTGCATTCAATGTTTTTCCTAAATCCATACTGTAGTTATAAATTATCCTTAAGGTGGAATAAGGGCTGAGTTGCTTTGTAAAGTCGTATTCTTAGAAAGAACCCATTTATCTGGTTTTTTTTTGTGGCTTTTTGCTGTTCAGCATTCATCAGGTTTAACTGTTTTGCAGAATGGAAAATAATGTCTAGCTGTGTAGTAGTGAGGCTGCAAATGCCAGATTGTTTTGTATATTTCTTACTATGACTTCATCCAGGTTGAGAATACATGAGGATCAAAGCAGGAGTGGCATTATGTGCCAGCAATATGGAGTTTTCCATGTTTACTTTCAATTGCCTGCTTTTGTAGAATACAGAGAAGAGAGTACAGTAACATGCTGTGAGAGCCAATCTCCAGTCTATTTATTTCTGTACTTGGATTCAGTATTTATTTTCACTTTGTGTCTTTTTTACAGAATGGACAGCAAATTGTGGATGAACCTATGGCAGAAGATGATATCAACCCACAAACTGTGAGTAAAAGACAGTTGTAATAAAGATAGTACAATATTGGAGCACACTGACATTACTTAATTCGTAGGCAGTTTGCCACTAGTGTTTTGTTGTTTAGGTTTACTGGATGTGGAGTGCACTCTAGGGTCTTAATATTTTTGAGAGAGGTTTTTTCTCACTGACTCTGGTCTAGTTTGGTATCCTACTGTTCTCAGAACTCATTCCTCAGCTTTTAATAGTGTTTCAGGGAAGGTCAAGGGGTGAGGAACAACTGTGAAAATGTTTCCATTGTGCTTGTTATTGAAAAGCATTCATCGAAGGAATTCTTAACCTAGGCTTCTTAAAAATAGAGATTGTTACTAAAGAGAAGATCAATGAACCTTCCTGACTGTGATAATTTTTAAGGCTCCTTGTCTTCATGTCAAACTTGCAGTTTACAAAATTTCATAATGTGAAGATACCACTGAGTTCAGTTTTCCTGTTGCAATGCCTGTGAATTTTGTCAAACGTGAAGTTTACCTGTAGTTTTGTGTTGGAGAATATTCTCTGAATGTAAAGTCTGGTGATAAATGGCTTTACCAATAAAAACAATTCTTGAAACTCCATATTTGGTTGGAGTTCAGGGTTCATATGCTGGTATTGCATATTGTGCAAGCTTCAGGTTGTGAGTAGATGGTCAAAGCTGTTTTCATCTATATAGCATGGATAAAATTGCAACACCAAAGCAGTTTCTCTCTCTGCTGAAATTGTGCACAGAGACAGTTGAGATAATAAGTTGCTTTTTCCATGTTTGTCTTCAAAAGTACCCATAATAGATGTAGTTCTTAAGCTGACATGACAACTGGGCGATTGCAAGCCTGCACTGTGTAGCTACTCTTGGTTCCTCCTCATAGCGTCAAGGCTCTGCTGTATTTAACACAGGATGACGAAACAAGGCAACTGCTGGCAGGTGATCGGTGCAGTGTTAACGAGTAAGAAAAGAACAGTATTTGTGTGTTTAGAAGGCAATACGAGGAGATCGTTTGTTCTCATATTGAGCATAATATAGACTACAATGCTTACTAGAATTCTAGTGTAAACTAGAACATATCTTTGGGAAAGCGTTCAGTTTTGTTTTGGTTTGTTAATTTATTTTGACTAGTGCCATTGCTTGATTGTTTCCTTGTTTTGAGTCTGTAACTTATCTATTGTATTTGGTTTACAAGGCAAGATTTTTGGGAGGGGGGTGGGGGGTTGACCTCTGTCAGAAGAGTTGAGGGACTTTGCATCACCATGTAGGACAGACCCAGATTCAACCATCTCCAGGATGGGCCCCGCACTGGCCAAAGCTAAGCCCGTCAACCATGTGGGTGGAGATCTGTGATAGCATGTTTTGGTTGCATCTGTGAGGGTAAGGAGTAAAAAAAAGTGTGAGAGAAACAGCCCTGCGAGACACTAAGGTGAGTGAAGAAGGAGGGACAGGGGGTGCTTTGTGTGCCAGAGCAGAGATTCTGCTGCAGCCCTAGAGAAGACCATGGTGAGGCAGGCTGTCCCCTGCAGCGTGTTGGAGGGTTACAGTGGAGAAGATCTCCACCCTGCAGGCTGTGGAGGCCTCCACACTGGAGCAGGTGGATGTGCCCTGAAGGGAGCTTCAGCCTGAGGAGACCCCATTCTGGAGTAGGCTGGTGGCAGGAACTGCAGCCCATGGAGAGAAACCCACAAGAGAAGGTTTTCTGGCAGGAACTGCAGGGACTTAGGGGACTTAGTGGGGACTTAAGCTGGAGCAGTCTATTCCTGAAGAACTGGACTCTAGGGAAAGGATCTGTGCTGGAGCAGGGGAAAACTGAGGAAGAAGTAGCAGAAACAGTGTTAACAACTGACTGCAATTCCCATTCCACCTGTGCTTCTTGAGAGGGGGAAGGTAGAAGAGTGAGGAATTAAGGAGTGAAAGTCAGCCTGAGAAGAAGGGGAGGGTGGAGAAAAAGCTGGCTTTAGTTTCAGCTTTGTTTTTCACTATCCTAGCAACAGGTGAAATAAATTTTCCTTAAATTGGTACTCTTTGACCCGTGATGGTAACTGGTGAGTGCTGTCCCTGTTCTTAAGGCAATGCATGAGCTTTTCTTCCACATGTCCTGCTGAGGAGGAGGGATTGAGAGAGTGCCTGGGTGGGTGTCTGGCAGCCAGCTAAGGTTCATCCCTCAAAACTATCAAACTTCTCTTTCAATATTTGATAACTACAGGATTGCTTACAAATGTTTCCCTGTGCTTCCTTTGGAAATTTCCAAACTGCTGCTTTTTTTTTTTTTCAGTGAGCAACTGATTGTAATACAGTATAACCATCAAAAAATTAAAACATTTCTCTAATATTCTTTCTATCATGCTTGAGCTGCTTGGTTAAGATTGTTTTAGCTTTTTAATGTCTCAGACCAGTATTTTAGGAATATATTTTGCATTTATTTCTAGGCTGTGGTGAGTAAAAGGTTGCCAGTTGTGGTATAAATTAATCTAGGGGTTTTTAAACAAGATGTTACTGCCGTTGCTCAGTCAGTTATAGCTGGAAGCTAACCAGTGCTGTTAGTCAGATGACAGAATACTACTTGAGCTGGGATATGAGATTCTGTCAGTGCTTCATAATCTGTTTTGATGCAAGATACAGACAATTTTAAATTACCACTGAAACTCATTTAAGTTCTGTTTAATTTTGCACTTAAATGGACTAGGGGCACTTACACAGTTGCTGACAATTTATGAAATTTCTCAGCTGTAACTGAGGACAGTAGAATGCCTGGGGTGTACTAGCGTATCAGGTAAGAAGACAAAATACTTTGGTAGGTATGTAAAGTATGCAGGTTCAGGATAGAAAGTTGCTGTACTTCTGTGGAGATAGAAGAAGGTGAAAGCTTGAAATACTGCATCCTTCTGCTGTCTTAAGTGGTTGGATAGTATGCTGATAATGCAAACAAGGTAGGAAGCTTAAAATAAAAATGGAAAGTTAACACAGTTCTATGTACATAGGAGCTCTCTCTAGTATTCTGCGTATCAAAAGATAAATTGTTTCGTTACACCCATGTTCCTCTGGTCAAAAGTAAAGTTAATTAACAGGAAAGCCTGAGTTACATGGCTGTGATTCAAATTTGGTGGTTGTTTTAGGAAAAGCAGGAGCTATAAAGATACCCATTTCTAAGGAGTCCAAGATGCTGTATGGTTCAAAGTCTTGCTTCTTTTAAAAGGGGACACATTCAGTAGTCTGGTTTTATTGCAACAAGTATGCCGTTTATATCTGACTTTATAGCTTGTTGTCAACATTTTTTTATCTGATATATCTCGTAAATGACCTGGGACCAGCAGGAAGTAAACGTAAGAACAGCTGGCTGAAGCTTAACCTAATGTGAAAGCTTAAGTGAACGTTATTGAAAGGGGAAGCTATTTAAAGCCTTTTATTTGCTACCTTTCTCACTCTTATGCTGTCTGCCATTGCTTTTTGTACCTCTGTATCCATAGAGATTGAGTAAATTAGCTGAGCAAATTAATTGTTTTGGGCTGTTGCAAGCATGCTGCATGCTTTATTGCTGGTTAAAGCTAACCAGAAACTGCAGCTAGTCTAGCAGGTGGTTTCCCATTTTGTGTATATGTGAAGAGCATATTGTGTTGTGTTCTTTGTTATGTTCTGGTATCTGGATTCTATTTAGCTGATAAAACACATAGTACAACTGATGTATTACCATTGCATTCTCCTAGTTTAAGCCTAATTATTATACATATGAAAAATATTAGGTTCCAAGAATTTGTAAAAAGTTTTCTTTTCACTAGTACTTTGTAAGTTGCAGAAAAACTCAGTTAATTTCTTTTTGGTAACCTTCAAGGACTAAAGGTTGGGGTTTTTTCAGTACAGGCAGAAGTGGAACCTATTCAGGCTCAAACCTGCGTTGAACCTCTCTTCAATACAGGTGGTGGGGTCATATTCCTACCCTTGATTTCTTGTATGCTTTGGTAAAACTTTAAATGAGGCCCTACTTTTAAACAAGCAGAATTAAAGCATACATAGAATTAAAACTAAATTAAAACAAATCATATTAAAATAGGCTGATCTGGGTGATAAAAAATTAAATCTCAGTAGCTGTCATCCTCTTACTAAAAATATATAACTAAGGTAACAATAACTAGTCAGTGGGTAGTCAAAAGATAGAGTAAGAAATGCTTGCAAAGAGAAGTCAGTAGTTAAAAAGGTCTTTTTCATTTATTTTTTCCTGGTAGAATTTAAATAACACATCTGTTTTGAGTCAGGAGAGATGGAAATTAAGACCATTGTCTTCCCAATCAGTGTTTTTTATTAAAAGAGTTTATAAGAAAAGTGGGATCTTAAAAAAGGCTTCAGGATACATTGGAAAAATAATCTGAAGCATGCGGACAATACAGTCTCTTTCTTGAAGTATTGAATTTGATTGGTCAGTGCTGATATTCTGTATTTTACATGCATATATACACCATACAATTTACACCAAATCTATAAAGTACTGGGGTGGGGATGTCAAGGAGAGGGAGATCATTCACCAGTTACAGCCATGGGCAAGGCCCCATCACTCAAGCAGTAATGCTAAATCCAGAGTAATCTAGGGTAATCTCATTTGTTGTGTCTTAATCTGTGAAAATAATGTAGGATGAGGATGATATTCAGAAAAATTCAGGGAACAAAAGCATAACTAAACTGACAGATTTTTAGATTTTAAAACATTTCAGAGAAGCTTTAACTGATTTTTAGTTTTACCTCAATTTCTAATATTATGTAGTAGTGAGAACTCAACCTTTCAGAAACCTTTGTTTGCCTTTTGGCAAGTTGAAGCACCGTTTCAGGACTGCTCTAAACTTCTGCTGGATATTCCTGCTCAGGTGATCAGTAACAGTTTCCATGTTTAAGAACAGTTGTGTGCTAACATGGCAATGAACTCATTTCTGATGATCGTTTTGATACGTTTGTTTTACTTTTGCTGATACAACCTTCAGGTTTCAATTTTCTGTGTGTGCATTTTTGTCAGTTTTTTGATTAAAATTCTTGGGTCTGTGGTAGAGGTTTTAAGACATAGCTGTAATTTCTTAAACATTAGGGAAATGTTTGGATTCACAAGTGTTCATAGTCCACCAAGTTTTGGATTTCTCATTATTTACAGACTAATACTTAATTTTAGCTGAAACAGCTACTTGTGTAGCTAGTTGTAACAGCTTGGGTTACAAATACTAAACTTGTACTCCAAAGTGTTCTATAATTCTTGCATTCCTTTTAGTGTATTCTGCTAAATATACTTAGATATATGTACTCATGTATTTAATTCTGTTTTACAATCAAATAACTTGATTCTTGAACAAATAAGCTTCTCAGGCAAACCATTTACATCTGTAAAAATTAAATGCAGTTATTCCCTTCTCAGTGCCTAGATTGTGCTTTGTAAAAGGCGGAATACCTTTTTTTTATTTTGTCTAATACGATGAAATTGGAAATTCAGAATCTTCCAAAGCACTCTACTCTGCTGCAACTTGGATGAATTTTGTTAGCAACTTAGTGACATGGTGCATCTTACCTCTCTGAGAATGAACTTGCAGATCCTCATGTAATTAAGAAGTTACAGCATCCTTGTAAACAGTGCAGAGCATTTGGTCTGAGATACTAGCTCTTAGATATCAAACTAACAGATAAAGAAGGCAAACCGTGGAATACTTTTTTCCCCCAAGATGTTATCAGGTGTTGAGGAAAGGTTGCAACAAAACTTTCATTGATATGTTCTAATGGATTTTCTAAGTGACTTATTTTGCATTTGGTGTCTTAGGTGCAGGGTACTTTCTGGATCTTGGTCAGAAAATTTGAATAATTTGAGAGTGTAAGCAATGTTCAAAGTAAAGCTGCTTACTTGTTACATGGAGAGAAAACAGATGGTAGCCCTGCAAAGCCTGTAAACTAACAGATGGAAGCTGCCACACCCCCTGTTTAATAGAATATTGCTGCTTTGGCTATAAAAAGTATTTATTATGAAGAAAAGTTTATTATTCAGCTTCTGAAAACTCAAAAAATTAGCTCTCTGTTCCTCAACTGTTGACCTTTGTCAAACAAGGGCTTTTCATTCCTTATGTGTCCTGCTTCTTTGTTTTTTGCAGATAACTGAAAGCAATCCATACTACAGAGCCTTGCTTTTCTAGCACAGGAAAGACTTAATTTGCATTATTACACTTCTTGAACTGAGAGTATAGGAGATTGTCAGTCCACCTAATGGACTCCACTTTGATTAAATGTTTCAGCATTCAATAAAACTCATGGATTCCCAAATGTTCTGTACTGCTTTGAGAGTTCCTCCACATTTTTCAGTTCTCCTGCTCTCTGTAGTGTCTGTGAGCCTTGTTCTCTTGAAAGTCTAGACAGCATTTCTCTTAATTTTTGTAAACTCAGAGCATCCAATTTAAACAATGAGAAGGGGAAGATGGGAGATGAACTCACTTTATATTTCTGTACTGAAGGAGGAGGAAATGCATTGTGCAAGTGGAGTTCTGCAATTGACAGAACTCTGACTGACAGGCATACCACATTCCCATTGTTTTGGAGACAGTTGTGTCTCCTGATAAACAAGTATGATACAAATCCTTATCAAAGATTTCAAGGTAAGGGGAGCAACTTGCTGGAGCAATTTGTTCTTGTTATCAGAGACTTCCCTGTTGGGGACTGCTGCCCTCTAACCTGTCTCCTTCGTATACGAAGGAATATTTAAAAGGGCAAGCTCTCTTCTGAGAGATTCTCAAAGTAAGTTGTGTAGCTTATATCTTAATGTTTCTGGTTGGCTGCTGGTGCTCTTTGGGAACCGTGCAGGCTGTGTTCTCCCAGAACACAAGAAATTTCTTCCACCTGCCACAGACGCATGCCAGTTATAGGAGAGCTATTGTTGTGAAGTAACCCCAGTGACCTCTGAGCACTGTGCTTTGTACTTCACTGGGAGGTCACATAAAAGGTTTGGGAGAGCAGTAGTCCGTAATTGTACAAATGTTTCAGTTGAAATTCCTTATTCCTGTCACCCTTAGCAGATACAGCAAATACACTCTTACCTTTACAGCAGAAAGGAAATTGTTATTTACCCACAGTACCTTTTCATCTTTAAGGAACTCTGTAGTTAGAGCAGCTCTTACCATCTATTCTCCATTTCTGCCTTTAGCTCTTTTTGCTGCCAGAGGGTTTAACTTAGTGACTTGAAGATCCCTGGTCACTCTGCTTTTAGTTTAATTGTATCTATTCTTGACAAGGTAAAGGCAGAGAGCTTGAATGGTCTCCCATTTATTTATTTAAATTTCTTTTAAGTTTTCCAAGTGCGAATAACTGTATTGCTGTTTAACTGCCGTTCTTGAGGTATTTCAGTTTTGAAGGGGGAAGTAGCTGCAAGTTTGACACAATTGAAGAGAGGAAAGCTTCAAGTAATATTACGCTATTTATTAAATATTTGAAATCCTTGTGCTGCAGTAAGCTCCTTGTGTTCAAGAAGCTTTGTTCATCCTGGAATTAATATTTAATAATTCTTCATGCTGTGTTAACTGCTGTTGTAGTAAAGACTGCTTCTTCCAAAAAGGCTGTAACACTCTGAACTGTAAAAAGCACATTGGCATTGAGGACTTTGGAGCCCTCAGTTGAGTCACAAAGTCCTTCATTGTGTAGTAGTAGTTCCTGAAGGCCTGTGTAATTTATAGTAATAATAATTGTGTATGTTCAGAACACAGAATTTGAAAGATCGTCCCTGCAGATGAGACACAAGTAAAGACCCAGTGGAGTACAAGAGAACACTAAAAGGGCACAATTTTGCTTGTGGGATGTGGCTAAAGTCAGGTCTTTATTTCACCCCTCCATTTTGACAGGAGGGTCTTGGTTCACACTGGGGAGATGTGTAATCCCCATTTAAAGGAAAAGCTAGGAACTGATACTGTAGACAGCCAGGATGTGGGACAGAGATAGCAGCAATATGTTCTGTCACCTAAATTATGGGCTTTGTCTTCTGAAGAGGAATTAAAATGTAACAAAAAATGCAGTAATCCAGATATTTGTTAGAATCCAGTCAAGGGAAGCTGTTTGCAGGGTGAGTTTGTTTTCATGTCTTGTGCAAGGAGGACTACAGTATTTTGCTGTATGGAGTCACTAAACGGAATCACCTGGATATGTTTATAGCTAAATACTTGTATATGCCTTTCACTAAAGGTTTTTACTTGCTTTTGTTTATTTATTAGTTGAAAAACAGTCTTGTTCCACTAAAGGAGCATGTACTTTGGAATTCATTGTTTTAATAAGTATCAAAAAAGCTAAAGATAGTGTCAATATTCAGAAAAATATCTCCCATTCTAAATCTAGAGAGATCCAGTTAAAAACTTCATCTCTTACTCTCTGAAGTAATTAGATTGAATTCTAATTGCTTGAAACATTTGAAGTGTTTGGGGCTTTTTAAACATGGAAAGAAAGCATAGGGTTCTTTCTTACTTTAAAAAATCTTTCGCTCTCTACAGAGCAATACAATATTGGTGCATAAGTCAGACATTTGAGCTGCTCAATTCAATTGAAATATTTCTGCAGTCTGCCTTGGCCTAGAACATCTGTGTAGCATTTTCTATGTGCAGAATTTCAAAGGACTAGGCACAAGGTCGTTTTGGCACTCTAACTAAACTCTAGTACATAAAAACAATCTTTAGGCATTCTCTGCATTGAAGTCTAAAAGGTAGTGATTTCGGACATCTTAAAATATTTCATAAAGGTAAAATTCATAAAAATACAATTGTCACATATAGGACTTAAAATACTTGCTGTTGTGCCTCATCAGTGAAATGTTGCATAGTCGTGTGATTTCTGAAATAGATGCTGGTCTCTTTTGTTCTTTTCTGGGAACCAGGAATCAGTAACATCTGCAACAGCCCGTTGCTATCAGGCAATCTGCTTAAGTTTCCTGTGCTGATCTCTATAAGCATCAGCAACATGAGTACCACTGCTGCCCAGTGTTTCTTCACCACAGCTCTGTGTGTGTGTGTGCATGAAAGCAATGTCTTTTTTTTATGCCTTTTCTTTTTTTTGACCTTTTTTCCCCCCTTCTCTCTCCCCACCCCCCAACTGTGTCTGACTTGCCTGACAGGAAATTTTCTAATTGCCGGAACAGCTGGTCACAGCAAAAACGCCAGGGTTGGTCTTCCCTGCTAGACTTATGATCGCTCAGTCAGAAAATCCAAACATCATGGTTTCTTAGTCATGTTTAAGTTTCTGGCTCTGCGTGTTCGCTCTGTTCGGGTGAGCTTAGTTTCTTATTTAAGAGAATAAGGGGGAAAGGGGGAAGTTTTATTTTAATTAAACTTCTGATTTTAGAGGAGTTTTAGTCTTTCACTGCTTAGGGATCAGTGTTGTTTGGAAACAAAGTGTTTTGTATTTCTTTAAAAAAAAAAAGTCCGTGGTATGTTTGTATGTTGTTGAAGTTTCTAAGATACCTGCTGATAACTTAGCCTTATTAGGAAATTGTTACCTGTATGTAAATAACGTAAAACTTATATTTCAGGGGGAGCTGAGGGGTGTTGAAATATGAACGTAGCTGTATGTTTTCTCACTGAAAGTCAAGTTTTTAATAAAAATTTTGTATTTTTAATACTTAGTGGTTTTTTTAATAGTTACGTCTTCAGGTATTTACACTGTAAAATATGGCTCTGTGGGGTGATAGTTAAAGTAACTCAGGCTTACTAATATCTTAAAATTACTTCTGAAATGGTATGAACAGTAGTTGCTCTTGCATAACAGTGTTATTTAGGGTTATTTCAACTTTTAAATGATAATTTAGTCATAGCAAATGTTTAATTTGTATAATTTGTCTTGTTGGACATATAATTTGTCTTGTTTAAGCATTAAAAATTGTGGTTTAAGTTGAGAAAAATTACTAATGGAGTACTGAATCATCCCAAGCACTGTTTCAGAACTATTTAACAATACATGTAAACATGCAATGGGACAGAACATTTTATCATTGGAAGTCAAGTCAGTTTTCGTGTTTAGCCTCCTGCAAGTGTGCAAATACTTTTCAATAAGGGGGTAAAAAATCCAAAACCCCATGACCTTCTTGTGTAATAACTTAACATCTTACGTGAAGGTCTATTAACTTGTAAAAGCAATAATAATTTAACACCTACTAGCCTGTGTACTGGTTTAAACTTCGCAATGTGTATTTAAAAATGAAATTTTCTTGCCGTAAGTGAAACACCAGAAGAAGACATGTAAAACAATAGCACATAGGTTGCATTATAATCAAGAGGTTTTTTAATGTAAACCTTGTAAAATAAATATTTATCAACTCATAGTCATGAATTATAGTTCTTTTCCACGGGCAACATGAAAGGTATTCCTCAGAAATTTGGTCAAAAAATTACATTGTTTTATCTACTCACAGCAGCTTGATTAGGTTTTCTTTAACATTCTGTTGATTTTAAAATGCTAGATATTGCTGACCAAACTAAAGGTTTTCAGCCCATATAGATTTCGGCATATGTTTAGTAAATTATGCTAATAAAACAGGCTTCATAGCTTTCATATCAGTGCTGAATATGCTCATTATTATTTTTCCGTCTAAATAGTTTGGGGCTTTTTAACCTTTAATTAGTTTTTTTTTTAATTGCAATGCTCTGAAATGTTAGTGCTTACAAAGTAGGAAAAAAATTTATATCACAGTTACTGGGAAATGAAAGTCCCACCCAATGAGTGTTTTTTTCCAATGCTGACGAGCACATTTCAGTTCATGAGATAATTTTGTGCTGTTTGATCAAAAGAGAACTGCATTGCAAAACTGCTTTCAGTGACATTGAGCTTTTAAAATGCTTACAGGAATTCCTCAGCTTACCTGCCAAACAACCTACTGCTCACAGTTCCTTTGGGAAGGAAGGGGTAGTGTCCTACTTCTGTCCTGTCCTTTTATATTTTCATTCTAAGAAAGCATTTTCAGAATTACACTCCCAGCCTGGTGAACCACATTTATCCATAAGGCCTTACCTGTCCTCTGGCTTGTTTCTCTGGGACAATATTCATTCTTCAAACTCCTATCTTGCTTCATCTGTACAACCAAAAGAATGGGAGGAGTTCTGTCTCAGTAACCAGGTCTGCAGTCTTCATTCTGTGAGTTGGATACGTGGAACAAATACATACATAAGCATCCTCCTAGATCTCCAAATGGTTGCAGTAAAAAGCCAGAAATTAAAAAGAACAGAAAGAGAGTAAGGAATAAATACACGAATACAATTTTTTCTTTATTATCTCTACAAATTGTTTTTCTCTGAGAGACTTAACAATTTAAGGACTTAAAAAAAAAAAACAAACCAGACCCTGAAACTAAATATTTACAAATGGAGTTTTCTTTCAGCAAATCTTATTTTCTATCAGGTAAAACAGTTGATGCTGTCTGTAACAAGAGATTTGATGTTAGTTGAAATTGTAAGTTTTCTCATCTTTTAAAAAGCAAAGACATAAATTGTGAAAGCCTGTATTTCTGACTTCAGATGTCCATGTTAATTAGAACTTCTGCTCTACACTTGCTTTTCTTTGGTAGTAGCGTAAAACAGACAACATACACGGAATATCCTTAGGTCAGTTTGACTTACTTTTATGCATGGTAGTGCTTTGGTTTTTGTTGTATTAGAATAATTGCTACTTCAGAAGCAGAACTTTTTATCAGCTTTTTAGAACAGTTGTTTACATATGAGCATATAAGTAGTGGTTAGTTCTGTTAAAGTGACTCAAATTGAGTATTAGTCACAGATATCAGGAATGGCTTTTAGTCCATGATTTAGCTCACTAACACTCCTTACCAAAGTAATTGGAGATTGTGAAGTACTTGTTGGACTGTGAGTTTTATTTTTAAACTAGTTTTGAATTTAAAGGTAGGAGTATAAAAAGTATAGAATGTGTGAATGTATACAAAATGTGTCTTAAGATATTTAAAAATACCTACACTGGTGCACTCTTCACATTTTAACTCCCATTTTTACCTTAATGAAGATTTTTATAAGCTCTAATACAAGACGTAAAAGTAATTGGTTTTCAGTTGGTTGGCTCTTTATTATTTCAAAAAGTATAGCTCAAAAGGATGGTTTCATTTCTGCAGATAATGCTGAAAATTCATCCTATGTTCATAACAAGTTGGGAAAGTAAAAATGCATTTAGGAGACTTCCTGACTCAAGGGAGGGGGAGGAAAAGGAAATTCTGTATATGAGCTGGAGAACTGTGCCAACATTGAGTCATCCTTTTAAAATCACTTGATATCCAATAAGCTTACTGTCCTTACAGGACATAACTGCTTTATGTAACTTCAGCACCAAGGTTTAATATCACAGTCAATACTTCAGGAATCGTTTATTTGATTATGGGGATCAGCATTATGATGCCTGTGACAGACAAATATTTTGCTAAACACAGCCATGTCCAGCAGAGCTCTTATCAGTACACTGAAGGCTAACAAGGTAGTAAAAGGACACCTATAACTATCATTGGAGCAGTGTTAAGTAAATTGCTGGGGAATCCATTTTTCTGTTTTCAGCTTTATCTTTGCTTGTACTGAATGTACATGTGCCTTGGGAATGTGCATTTGTCCAAAGGAAGCAAAACATTCCTGTAAAGAGATTGAGAGGGTTGAAAACAAAGCTGCTACTTCCGTAATGAAAAAGAAAAATATCTATGTTGCTACATAATCAATACTAGCAAATGAAAAATTATAAAAGCAGTATCTTTGCTGCTGCACATTTTTCAAGAGAGAAATAACGTTGCAATTAGCTCTTTATTCATTGGATTTGGGTTTTGAAAATTGTATGGTCAACAGCATAAACTGATTTTGGGACCGTGGTCTTATCTTGAAAAATAGCTGATGTTTGAGGGAGGTGTTCACCAGTATGGGCAATATGGTTTTAACTTAGTTGTTGTGATTAAAGCTATGAAAAGGATTATTTTTTTCTCTCATTCTGATTCCTGACTATAGAAGTTGAAGTTCCAGAACTGTGATCTTTCCTAATGGTGATTCTGGCTATTTCTTATGTGTAAATTATCCCCAAATAAAATAGATACTAAAATTACTATAAAATATGATTTTAAACGGAAAATATTCGTGAAATAGTTCCCTAAAGAGTTTCTGATGGGATCCCACCAACATTTTTTAATGTATTAACAAGGTCTGTTTAAAAAAAGTATTAAAGCCACAATATTGGCACAGTTAAATGCTAAATAGTGTATTAAGAAAAAAATCTTGCATAGTTTGGGGGAGTACCTTGACTTTGTCAGGCAATGACTCTTGGAAGGACTCTCAGTACCACTAAACACAGCCCCACGGTTGGTCCCTTAGCAGCTGTGGTCACTGCAGGTTGAGGCAGGAGGATTGTGGCTGGAAGTGTGGGGGCTATTGCTCTATGTGCAGCATCAAATCAGTGATGCAGAGGCAATCAAGTAGTAAAAATAAGTTATTTGGGGAAGGCTTTACAAGAACAGGAGCTGGAAAATCACTTTATAGTGAAGAATGTGAAAAAATTCTTAAGGAGCAAATTAAGTCATAACTAAGACTTAAGTCTGTAAGTAACTGTATGTCAGAGATGGTTCTGTTTTGTACCTTCTTTATTCTGTTAAGACCAGTACAGTATTAACAGGTAAAGGTAAAATCTGGGTAATGCTGGAATCAGGATGATCAGTATTTAAATGAATTTCTCCAGCAGTTACTTAAAATGGCTTAGCTATTATGAAAGGTATTAATTATTTATTGAGGTTAAAATTTGTTAATCTTTTTATCTAATGTTTGCCTTAAGTCAAAGTCTTAACCTCATTTTTACAGTTTTTGTTCAGCATGTCAACAATGTTTGCTGTCTGGGAAGAACTTTCATGATTACTGGACAAGGACTTGTTGCATGTGTCAGATTTCCCTCCCACTGGGTTTTGATGAACTCGAGCATGTATAGCTACATCTGTCCTAGTCATGTGTGCTTATTAGAAAATGGCAGCTTATTTAAAAGTCCTACTGATAATCAAGTTTTTCTCAGTTCTAAAAGCAAAGATACTGCAGGGGTTTCTTTCTGTCCAGAAATAGGATTATAAAATTCTGAGGTTTTATTTAAAACAAGTGTGAGGTTAATGTTTTGTCCTTGTTCCTTTTTTATGTCCCTTATTTCATAACTTCCATCCCTGTTAGATGCAGAAGGGATTGGTATGTGGCCTTTCACTTTCTTCAACCATGAAACCTTTTATTCTGATGTTACAGGTTTGGTGTTGTAATTTCTTGCTGTATTTTGTATAGCCAAGAGTGTGCAGAGGGGAAGTTTTTTTGATCAGTATTTAGTCATCAGCCAGCTGAAATTCACTGCACTTCTGAGGAGATTTTCACCTTCATCTGGGTAATGTTCATTTCGTGGGAAAGTCAACATGCAGCCAGCCTTGTTTTGCGCTCACTTGAGTCCCTTCTTGTAGCAGCATGCGGATGTTGTGCGTTATCTTCAATATCCCCTTCCTGATGCAAAGGACTCAGGATAGGATAGTTATTCATCACTTGTCTCACGCAATAATGACTTCAGGGATTTTCTAAATCAACTTTTTATAGAGAGAACTTTCTCAGAGATCTGTTTCTGAATTTGTTAGAAGCTTACAGGTCGAACTTGGGTATGGTAAACGAGCCATTTATTTTGTTTAGCTTTTAGCTGCTGTTATTCCTTTTTTATCATCAAATAAGAACATCCATTTTCCACAATAACGGGCCTCAGAGTAATTAAAAAAAATAATGGCAATCCTTTTGAAGTGTTTCAACGTGTTAAAAATAATCAGAATGTTCTTTTAAAAAGCCTTAATTTATAAGTACTTGTAGCATGTCCTGCACATACCTGTCTTTGCTCTTGATGTGATAAGTTAAACCTGCCAGGTGTTTTGTTATTCTCTGCATAGTTAACCAGAAAGATTTCTAATTTTTATTTTTCTAGTTTTTTTTTTAAACCCCACACTATTACAATCAAATCTTCCTGGACCCTTCCAGCCCCCAATCTTGTTGTGCATGCATATCTTTGTTACGGATCTTAGTTTAGGGTAGCTTGGTTTTGGTTAACTATGTTTCGTTTCATTTCACTGATGCTGACAGCAGATTATGCAGTCAGTCTTTCTGTTCAGGATGGGTCCAGTTTAGTTTTAGAGTCACATTCTATTTGACCTTAGCGTTTGAATGTCTTAAGCTGTAAATATTTCCCTGTACTTTTTTTTTCTTACCTTTCCAATTCTATGTCACTTCATGAATTTTCACCCCTTAAATGTCATCTGTGTGTAGGAACAATTTAAATACACCATTCCATTGTTATTATTGCACTAAAACTTTACATTTTTTAGGTAGCTGCTGCTTTTTCCCTTTGGAGTAATTTGTGCATATCATAAATTTCACTTATACTTTCAGTATATTGAAAAGTATATACTCAAATTGTTGGCACTCATCATGAAGCTGATGAACTATTTATTCTTTTAATAACTGTTATCCAAAATATGCTTACCCATTAAGATTTAAGTGTTTAAAATATTTCTACTCATACTCCCATAATTTTGAGTATCTAGAAAAGGAAAAATCTGTCTTCCAGGAATACCTTTCCTAAGTAAGCATTCCATACATGACATAGCAGTTTGTTCTTTGATGTTCTGTTTAAGTTAATTCACATCTAATTCTCACACCTCTTCAAGAGTAAATTTTTGCTGGATTTCCTATTTCTGTCCCAGGATTTTGAAATTTCTTTGCCAAGCACTTGTCATCGTGCACATTCACACTTTGCTTATGCATTTATTCAGGAAGCAGAGACTGGGAATTTTAGGTGCAGTGAGACGCCTGTGGTGTTGGGATGTGCTAATATTCCTTATTCTGAACGGCTTTACTCTTCCTGCTATGAGTAAGAGCACAGATCCGATCCTGTGCTGTCTGTTTAGATGATTCGGAGCTGTTTCCTTGTGAATCATTTTGCTGTTATTGGAGCATACATTTATATATTTTTAAACATTATTCTTTAGTTGGTTGTTTCTCTGTCCTTTTTATATAAAATTTGTAGACTAAGAAGGCTTCCGTTTTTTGAGGTGCTATTTAAATACCTATGAGTGTCGCAATGGTATTCTGGATTTTATTGGTAGTTTTCCTAGATACCAGTTCAGAGCCCAGTTTAGCAGTCCTAGACCATCTTTTCAGCTGTCCGTGGAACATACTGCTCAGAAAAAGGTCTGCAGATAACACACATCGTGTTCTGCACTGATGAGTTTATGCCATCCAGCTCTGCATGTGCCACTTCTTTAAACAGCAGATTTTAGGTCTCCTTCTGAAAATTCAGAATTCTGAAGGGTAGATTGTAGAAGAGTCTATGTATAGATAAACTCATGTTTTTCTCTTGCTTTTCTGGGCTTTTTCATTACTACTGAGAAATATGTACCTAGTAAGACTACTTCTACTTCCTTTAGGGTTTGAAGTCTGGTTTCCTTTTAACACATTATTTAATAGTTGTTCCTGTAATAAGATCTCAGAAACAAATACAAGTATTTTATGTTGTAGCAGAGTTAATTTGCTCTTGAATTAAAAAGTGAAGGTAAAAGAAATTCACATAAATTCAATTACTAGGAGCAAAATCAGTGTTTAATGTTCATTATGTAGTTAAATTTTTTTCCAGCAATATGATTAGGCTATTATTTTTATAGCCTAATAATGATTAAATAGTATTTCGCTGCTTCCCTAGAAGGTGTCTGTCTTTCTACTGGCAAGCATGTTTCCTATTCCAATTTGCAGCCGATTCCTTAAGAGAAAAAAGAGTTGCCCTTGGTGTTGCAGAATCCCCTCCCTTTTTTTTAAGCTTATCTTTAAGATTTTATTTGTCTGTGCAGTATGGTCCGTTTGGTGTTCTTTCCTATCTATATGTATGCATTATTGTGCATAGACATATATTGTGAGGTACATTACTAAGAGCTTACTTACACTGAGATACTGCCCAGAACAATTCTGACTTTCAGACTATATCGGTACAGGAAATTATTCTGGAATAGTGGTGTTTTAAATTCATACCTAAACTTGTTTGTCACTTGCTTCCGTTCTAGGCCAGTGTTGATTTAACACTATTACATTGTTAAGGAAACTCAGTAATGTTACCTTCTGTTTGTTTCCTTGTATTCTGTATTTAGTTTCACTGTAGTTAGTGGAAGCCAGTAGCAACCATTTAAAGTTGACTAACTTAGTTGTTTTGGGTTTGTTTTTTTTTTTTTTTAAGTGGCTTTCTGAGACAATGTAACTTTTTAGTGTGAAGAAGGCCTTGAGAGAACTGTGTGCCTAGAAGAGGAACCCATGTCTTGAGACTTTCGTTTAGACCTTGCTGCAGTATAACACTTGAGAAAAGGGAGCTTTCCAAGATGATAAAGAACACAAATAAAATATAGGCAGTAGGGTGTAGTTGTAACTGGAGGGAAGACCCCTCCATTGCAGCTGGTAAGTGGCTGTCTATACTTGTATGAAAGTTGTCAAGGAACGGAAGAAAGGAGAGGAGGACCCAAGTATTCCAGCATCTCATTTATTTTGAATTCATCACATGGGACAAATGTTTTTACCAAGTATCAGGGAATGATCAGAGAATTCACTACCAGATAGAACAGCTGGCTTCTCTTCCAGTTTACTGTAAGATGACGTCTATCATCTGATGTAATTAGTGCAATTGGTTGAGAATAGAGATCTCTTTCTACAATGTGTAAGACTTGTATTTTAATTCAGGTAGATAGTGAGGGTTGATTACCTCTGCATATAATTTTTGTTTCTGTAAAAGACTTCAGCTTTTGTATTTTTAACTGCATTTGCAGAACACTGTTCAGGTTAAAACAACAAATGTTCAGCAGTTATGTCACAAAAGGAAATGGCAAATTTGTGGGCAACCGCTCTTCATAAATCTTGTTCCCAAACAAGTGTTATGGACAAACTGAAGCTGGGTATCGTTTGAGTTCCTTTTCATTTAAGACAGAGTTCTGTTAGGTCTGTCTTTTATGGAATGAACAGTATCTGAGCCCTGAGAAAATGCACAGTCTGGGAATATTTTCTTGGTATCAGGAATGCGAAGTGGTGGTTTGGGGTTTGTTTTGTTTTTTAGAGGGTGCTCAAAATAACCACTGGAAAGTTGGTTGCATAATAATTGCATTGCATTCAAAAATAATATTTTTTGTTTGTGTATAGAGAGCAAGTTAATATATTTTCTTCTTGTTTTCTTGTTGAGTTTTGTAATGCTTTTAAAACAATATAGAATCATAGAATAGTTTGCGTTGGAAGGGACCTTAAAGGTCATCTAATTCTAACCCCCCTGGCCTGGGCAGGGACACCTCCCACTAGATCAGGTTACTCAAGGCCTTATCCAGCCTGGCCATGAACACTGCCAGCGTTGGAGCATCCACAACCTCCCTGGGCAACCTGTTCCAGTATCTCACCACCCTCACACTAAAGAATTCCTTCCATATACCTAACCTAAATTTCCCCTCTTTCAGTTTGTACCCATTACTCCCTGTTCTATCACTACAGTTCTTGATGAAGAGTTCCCCTCCGGCTTCCCTGTAGGTCCCCTTCAGATACTGGAAGGTTGCTATGGGGTGTCCATGCAAACTCCTCTAGGCTGAACAGCCCCAACTTTCTCAGCCTGTCTTCGTAGGGGAGGTGCTCCAGTCCTCTTACCAATTTCATGGCCCTCCTCTGAACTTGCTCCAGCAGTTCCATGTCCTTCTTATGTCCACCTGACTGCTTTGTGTCCCTGGAGGCAGTAGATAAAAAAAATTTGAGAAAGTTCTGTTTCACATGTTTCTGACTTTCCCAAGATTGCCAGGGAGCAAATAGATAAAACAGTTAAGCAGAAATGGATCAAAGTATCTGAAGTAATCTGTACTTGGCAGTCTGTTTTGCTGAGCTATTCCATTCCTCCCTTGGAATTCTCTAAGATTCAGTGGGTGGTTTAAGTAGTATGTAATCCAACTGATCACATACTAATTTAAAAGATAAAACCAAAAATGTCCACCAGCAATTTACTCCTCTGACAAGTAAAAGGAAACAATATTTTTTTCACACTCTGTAAAGATTTAGTCTGGAGTCAATGATGGTAGCATTTTCTCCTGAAAAGACAAAGAAGTTTAGGTTACGAGGTGGAGTACTCAGCATGCCTGTGTGCACACACATGCAGAATTTTGGCTGTCTTAAATTGGAAACAGGGACCTAAATTTATTGGTCATCTTGGATTTGTTTTGGGTATTCTAAAACTATTCTTAAAACTGTATTCTTCACATTAGAGTATCTTCTTTCAGTCCCTGATTTTAAATGTTGCCAGCATGTTCTGTGCATTGTTCCAAATCATGTGCTGGAGTTTTTAATATATACAGACTCACACATACATGCTCAGGATTTCTTATGTGCAGCTTGTTTCCAACTTTGTCTGTAATGTTTTGAAAAAGAATCGTCAGTCTGGGAGAAGTGTGTGTTGGAACATGCTGACCTGGGTGGACAGTTGCTATGCATTTATATACAGTACTGAAATGATCAGATGCAAAAGGGTACTTTCAGCACTAATTTGTGCACATAAATTTTGCAGAATGCTTGAAAAACTTACAGATGAGTGCTTCAGGAACACAGTTTTAGAACTCTACCTCTACTAACCTATCACTGTAACTAGTGCACATTTTGGTGCGTATAGATACTCTTGGAGGAAAATCATAAAATATCCTGAGGTTGAAGGGACTCATCAAGATCATTGAGGTCCAGCTCCTGGTCTGGCACAGCACCATCACCAAGAGTCACACCATGTGCCTGAGAGCATTGTCCAAATGCTTCTTGAACTCTGTCAGACTTGGTGCTGTGACCACTTCCCTGGGGAGCCTGTTCCAGTGCCCAACCACCCTCTGGGTGAAGAACCTTTTCCTGATATCCAACCTAAACCTCCCCTGAGACAACTTCAGGCCGTTCCCTCGGGTCCTGCCCCTGGATGGGTTAGAGAATACTTAAGCAAACAGGATGTACCCAAATCTGTGGGCCCTGACAGGATGCACATGAGTGCTGAGGGACCTGGCAGCTGTCACTGTGAGGCCACTCTTGATTATTTTCTAATTATCATGATGACTGGGAGAGGTGACTGAGGACTGAAGGAAAGCAAATGTCAACTCCTATCTTCAAAAAGGGCAAGAAGGAGGATCCAGGGAACTACAGGTTGGTCAGCCAGGCCTTAATCCCTAGGAAAATCATGGAAAAACTAAGTGTTTCTGTATATATGAAGGACAAAAAGGTAGCTGGGGTTATTCAACATGGATTCACAATGTTGAAATGATGTTTGACCAGCCTGAGGGGAGGGTGCAAAGAGCTTTTTTCAGTTCTGCCCAGTGGCAGGACCAGAGGCAATGGGCAGAAAGGGAAATACAGGAGTTTCTGTCTGAACATCCGGAAACACTTTATCACCGTCAGGCTGACGGAGCCCTGGCACAGGCTGCACAGGGAGGTTGTCACAATCCGTGAGGATATTCAGGTCCTGGACAACTGTCTCTGGGTGGCCCTGCTTGAGCAGGGGGTTTAGGGTTAGACAAGATGATCTCCAGAGGTCCCTTTCAATGTCAACAAGTCTACAATTCTGTGAAACAGGTCTGGGAGTTCCTCATGAAATAGATTAAAAGTATTCTCAGATTTATTTTATTCACTATAATCCATAGAAGAAATAGAGAATGAACAAAAAGCTAAAATTGTCGATAGTATATTGCTTTCTGTATGTTAATTAACAGTTGTGTTTTAACGTATAGTAGATTGGATTGCTGGTAATGCCTAGATAGATCTACAGATGACATTAACAACAATGCAGGTTTTTTACTTACTTGATGCTGGTAAGTTCTGAAATTCTTTCCTTGTGTGGCAAGGAGTGTCACTTTTCAGGGGATTTTCAAATTCAGTGCAGAAAACTCTGAATTAAGTGCAGAGCACAAAAAGATAGGACTCACTGTTGCTTAGAGCTTTCTGGTGACCGGTTTCTCACAGAAGGGGAAACTATGAAGACTGGGCAGCTTTTATAGGATAAACTCTCCTTGAGAAGAGGCAGAGTACCTTCTTCAACAGTATTTTCTCAGTGGCAGGTATGCTGCTGCTGAAGTGGGGGTGACGAGTGTCTCGTTGTGTGGAAATGTCTTGAGTCATAGATTGTCTTACAAAGGTGAGCCATTAGCATTGCTGCAGCATAGTGGTCCTCATTCAGGTGTTAAAAAGGAGGGCTTTCCAAAGACATTTAGTCCATTTGGTGCACTCTAGGTGTGCTTTAAGAGGACTAAATTCTTAAGAAGATTGGTTTCCATTAATTGGTTGTGAATCTGGAACAGAAGTATGAACCCAATAATATGGGCCTAAGAGAAAAAGCTTGGGAATTGCTGACTTTTGTCAACTCTCCTATTGTCTGGATCCTGGTGCATCTCTAAAAGTTTAAACATTGTTACTGAACTAGTGCTGTCTGTCTTAATTATGCAAATAGCATTGCTAAGTGTTTTTTGCCTGTATTTTGGATTGTCTAGTTCATTGGGTTCAGTGGCAATGGTATTTTTCAACATATTGTGAATTCGTAAACATTTGTAAACCATTAATCTAAATTTATTCCTCTGCTTTCCTCTGCCAGGAAGAAGGAAGCATCAAAGAAATTGCAATAACTCACCATGTAAAGGAAGGACATGAGAAAGCAGACCCTTCACAGTTTGAACTTCTGAAAGTACTAGGACAAGGGTCCTTTGGAAAGGTTGGTAACTGAACTCTTGTGGAGCCAATTATTCAGGAATATAGCATTGAATATGGGCAGTGAAATATTTGGAACAGCCACAGTCTTGCATTAAGGCAATGTTGCAAGTGAAAACTGCTTTCTAAATTAGTGCTAACTAGGCACTGTAATCATGGCAGATATTTTTAAAGCAGTAATTCTTTTTTCGTGTTTGCATGATATGTGAATTTCAAAGTTCAATAGAGAAAATGGCTCGGTATGAAATAATTGTGTACTCACTGTTAAAATGGAACGTCATTCTTCTCTAACTACTCTTATAGATTTGAGAGGGTTGAAAGGTTTTTTTGATAAGTTGTTGCTTGCTAATGGCAGGACATCACCGGTAAAGAAACTGGTTTTTTTGTAGTGTGTTGCAATTGTAATCAACAGATTTTAGGCAATAATGGCTGCTGAAGTAAATGTGATACACTCCAGTCACGTTCGTTATCTGTCATCATTTGGTTAAGGTGCAATGTACCTTGACATTTAGATAAATGTCTGTTAAAATCTCAATGTTTCTAGCATTTCATGAGTACTGAGATCTCACTAGGCATACATTTTTTATACCTCTGGTTGTCCAAATCCAACTTGAAAGCAAAACATTAAGTTCACATGGCAAGAAAGATCAAGACTGAATGGAATATGTAAGGCAAGGCAACAGAGCCTTTACATTCATTTTGAGCTGTAATTGCAGTTCTGAATGTGATGTTAAGTTCTAGCATGTAAAAAATCCACCTTACATATGGGGGAAAATTAGAAAAATAGGTCCAATTCTCTTTTGGTGGTAGTAAGTTACTGTTAGTCACATTATTGTTCCAGTTAAGTTTGGAAATCTAGGTGCTTAGAAACTATAACATTTTGTACTCATATTAGTAAGAATTCACTGAGAAACCTGATTCCAA
Source organism: Pachycephala philippinensis (assembly GCA_013397055.1). Lineage (NCBI taxonomy): Eukaryota > Metazoa > Chordata > Aves > Passeriformes > Pachycephala > Pachycephala philippinensis. The sequence goes on along the minus strand of VWZT01013650.1, from coordinate 57,237 downwards.
AGTTTGATTTAATCCAGAATCATAACCAAGTTTTTATTTGGAAATCTTCAGATCACGAGAAGTAAATCATTCAAAGGCAAGGAAAAGTAAGCTAATAAATGATCATTTCAGCAGTCACTTTTATTGATAATACTAAATTCGGTACTATAAAGGGAGGGAGAAGGGGGAATGTGAGTTTTAAAATAACAAAAATAATAAACAGTCCAGCTGACTCAAATTTCTGCAAAAATGCCAGTCTTGTCCTCAGTTTTCTTAGCCTTTATGAAAAAATTATTAATATTTTTAAAATCCATAAATCATTTTGTTTTAATAATTTGTGAAGATGTCACTATTCCCCATTTAATTTTAAAAAAGTAAATCTGTGTGCTTTTCAAGGTCTCTTGATGATGTTCTGGTAATCTCTGGGTAATATAAGGAATGTTAACATAAGTGAGGATTGGGCACAGAAACAGACATCAAACTGATATCATATAATGTGTTTAACTTTCTCATGTACCACAACATGTATCTATACATGTACATAGTCAGAAAACTTGTGTCTTTTTTTAAATTATTTTATTCATTTCTAAATTTAAAATTTATCTCTACTGGAATTCATTTTGTGGTAAGGGTATTAAAAACAATACCAGTCAAGAAATCCCATGATACTGAAGAAGGAAATGAAACACCCTTTAATTGAGGCTGGTTGTCCTTTATTGGTACATGCAACACTAGGTTATTTTTTGTAAGTTATTTAGTTATACATTGATTCATACAGGTTTCTGGATCAAATTTTGTTCACATATTTATTGTCATATCTGAAAATTATTTTATTAGCACATTTGCTGTGCCATCTTATGAATTTCAATAAGATAAAACTAGAGATTAATTTTAAAAAGCTGATTTTTGTGTTTCACATTTGTATGAACTTCTGAAAGAATCCAATTTTTTTTTTAAACTCACTGAAATTACTTAAGTTAAACTGAAATTAATTTGGCAGAGTATCTTGAATAATCCTTTTAGATGATGAAATGAAGGAATAGAAGGAAAAAAATGAAAGTAGGTTTGGCTTTGCAGAATCTAAAACTGTCAAATTGGGTTTCATTGAAGTTATACTGACTACTTGAATTTCATAGCAAAATACATTAATCTGACTTGCTTTTATTTTGTTTTAAGAATTCTTTCTAATTTTTAATGCAGGTCTTCCTTGTCAAAAAAATCTCAGGATCAGATGCTAGACAGCTTTATGCAATGAAAGTATTGAAAAAGGCCACCTTGAAAGGTAAGTGTTGTTTAGAACGAGGGAAGAAAAATAAGAAAGATAAATCAGGGACATTGTACCGAAACCTACTTTTTACACAGGTGCTGCTCTACAGATTGTGTCTTCCAGCTTTCTTCCCTGAAACAGGAAACAGCAGAATACACTGCTTTGTGTTGTAAACCTGGAAGGATTAAGGATTAAAAATACTATATTGGTAGTTAGAGAGGAAAGCAGGTTCCTTCCCGTGCAACTGTCCTTACGTGGTGGCGTGTTAATAGAGTGCTCGTGTTACATCTGCCACCTGACTTGCTCCTGAGCTGTTATTTGAAACTTAATATCCTTCCGTTTTCCCTTTGCTGTGTGTCACCAAGGATACAGTTAATGCCTTTTGCTCAGTTTATAATTAGGTCATGAGATTTAAAAGTGCATTATATTGGCTGTTTTATTCTAGAAGTTTTAAGCACATGACTTAGTCTTTTTTTTAAAACAGGCATACAGTACATTTGCCCCAAACTTTTGGCACATGATCTTGATGTAAAATGTATTTTATAAAATCTTAAGTTAATCATCTGAGTTACTTGAGCAAAAATGAATTGTGAATTGATCTGTTTATTGGGTGCTTTTGATCTTGAATGCTATCAGTAGCAAAATAAGTTTAAGCCTGCACAATCCCAATTTTGTCTTGGAGAATTCTGTAAGAAAAAAGAAATAAGGTTTTTTTTTTACCGTAGATCAAAATTAAAGTCATCTTTTGCACCAATATCTTAACCAGGATGTATGCTTGTTCTTTTATGCCGTTCTTTAATAGTTTTGTGTATGTGAAGTTCTTCTAACTGATGACTGTATTGAGGTTGAAATGTTAGTTTTGGGATGGTTCCAACAGCTTGTAGTGCTTTGCCTGTGTTATTGATTATTATATTGAATTTCAGTTTTAACATATAGTTTCATCTCAAAGTACTTACAGAACGATGGAGGGAACAAAAACATTGGATTATCAACTTCTGCTAAAATGTTGAAATTTTTTCACTTAAGATCTAGTGCTGAATGTCACAGATCTTGCACTTAAAACTACTACAGAGGGGTGTGTATTTGAACAGTTTCCTATATTTTGATTCCTTTGTGTTTTGTGGCACGTGTCATTCTCATTATTTACTTCCTATTTTTCTGAAATTGATTTCCACTCATTTAAGGTACATTAATATCCTCAAGAGCCTTTCATTCCCCAGCCTGTTAATAGCTCAGGACTGGTCAAAGGTCACTCAGCAGTTGCTTTTTTAAGATGTTTGAGGGCTTCTCTTCATCACCTTTTGATTGCAGTTTAACCTTGTGTAAAAATTACAGTCCAAGCTGTGGTTCTAGTTTTGCCTACAGATGGTAGAGACCGATAAATACTGAAATTGGGAGCATGACTCTTAATTGGGAAAGGAGACTCTTTGAGGCACTAAGAATTCAAGGATGCAAAAGGTTTGAGCAGAAAGGTGACACCATCAGGAGGATGCCACAGTTCTCAGCACTTTGTATCTGGATTATCAGATGCTTTTCATGCACTGCTTACTTGTGATTCATGTTTTAGGAAGAGCAGAGCTGCAAGCAAATTAAGGTTACTATTGGAACTTTAATATGAAATTAACTGGAATTAATTCTATTTTCCATAGTTGCAACTTTTTTAAACATCTATAGTACTATATTTTTTTAATAATACAGTGTATTACTTGGTTTGTCTGTATTTCTTTAGCTCTTTCAAAACTATTTCATAAAGTTATTTTTGTGCTCTATAATTAAAGATAAAAAGACCACACTTAAAAACACATGTACCTGATCCACAAATCAAAATTAGAGAGAATATTTTCACAGGAATGAAGCTGTATTAGCCAGAACACATTGATATAACTACACAGTCCAACTTTTTAATGTTTAGAGCAAATCTAAGAATGTATACCTATAATTTTGTTTACTGCAGAGACTAGTTTATTAATATACTCTGATAGAAGGTGTTATCTTTCAGTGCCCCTTTATGATGGGGAGAGAGAAGCAGAGCCAAAATATTGCTAGAGTGTCTGGCATCAAATGTATTAAGAAAAATGAGTGCTTCCAGTAGAATGCATATGGAAATTACAGTCAAACAAAAGTCAGATGTCAGGTCAAATAATGGCTGATGCTAATGTCTGATACGAGCTCAGTTCTTCACACTTTTTTTGCTTGGAGGTTTGTAAGTCCATATTTCCCATGTTACTGTTGCATAGCTGCAGGCACTTGAAAGTTTTCCCAATTTTTTTCTCAACTGAACCTGTCTAAAAAAAATAAGAATATTCTGAATTTCAATCTTGTAATTCAGATGAGCTGCTGAAACAGTTAAACTGCACAACTATCTTGTGACATTTTAATGGCTTTAGATGCAAAGGTCAACATTCAAATGTGATGCCTGCTCTGTGTTTTGAGCACTTATTTCATGAGCTTCCATTTTTAGGAATGCGTTCTGCAGGCAGATGGAAACTTGATGGTTGTATTCATTCATGAATATATATAACTTTTTCACGAGTACCTGTATTATTGTAAGTGCCTGTTTCTGGGAAAAGATAGATAAATGCCTAAAAACCATTTTGCTTCTTGTTCTCTTTTTTTTCCTGCCTTGTTATGTTTTAATATCTGAGAACTCTGGCTTGTTAACTGCACAAGGAATGCTGTCAACTTAAACTTTGGACGGGACTTCATTGCTCGGGGGTGCTTCCTTCAGGAAGACACAATATTTGTGCAAGGACCAGTAACAAAATGTAGAATAAGGGAAAGAGAAAAACTCAACATCTTAAACCACTGAAAGCAATCTTTGATAGCTCTCCCCTGTGTAGAGTTGTGAATTTTGTCTCTGTCCTGGCTGACTCAGGGCTTCAGACGGGAAGCAGGCACTGACTGGAGCTGGCAGGAGAGTTGTGGAGAACAGCTGAAGCAGGTGCTGTGCTCAGCTGACCACCCTGCCTGTGTTCCTGCGTTGCTGCCATGTGATGCTCGCTTGGGTTTAATCTCTTGTGGCACAGGAGCACTTCCATGGCCCGTTCAGGGCCACCATGGAGGGACAGCACAGGCAGCTTGAGCAGCAACTGCTTCTAATGTCTGATATATTTCTCCATGCACATTTACTCACAGAAAATGTTGTTAAAATTAAAAAGATAATCTGAAGTATACACTACATTGAATCAATAGCATTTTTATTTGAAGTTCATAATAAGGGAAATGACAAAAAATTTCCATTCCAAATTGTAAAGGACTTAATATCTTAATAGTGTGAGTTATTTAATGAGTTAAAGCAATATAAACATCGTTATGATAGTATGATTATATTTATGCTGTGTTTGTTTTGCTATAACTTTAATTCTCTATGCTTTTCAATAGTAGAATGTTTTCTATACATAGCTGTGGCAGTTTTGCTCTAATGTTTAAAAGGATAACTAAGTATAGAGCAGACTGAAGGGTGGTTATGTTTTCTCATATGCTTTTGTTAAATTTATTTGCCTAGTGTTAGGTTTTGTCAATAGCAAAAACTGAACCAAATTGAAATGCATAATGATATTTATTAGAAAAAAATGTGGAATTAATTCTCTCAGTTCTTAGCTGTGTACAGTATAATGGCCTGCAGACATATATGATATTATAGGACACAATGGGAAGTACATCACCAAACATATGAGGAATACTGAGTCATAATGTAAATTTTGTTTTTTTTAATCTTGCTTGCTCATGTTCTATCGTAGTTCGAGATCGGGTTCGGACAAAAATGGAACGTGATATCCTAGTAGAAGTTAACCATCCTTTTATTGTCAAGTTACATTATGGTGAGTTGCAGAAAAATTCATTTTTATAGCTTGAAAATGTGTGTTTGTCAAGATGGTTCCCAATACTTGCTTCGTGGTTCAGAAGATCATAAAACTTTAGTGTATGAAGTCCCAATTGTGCGAAGACTTGCTCTGTAATAATTCTCATGCAAAAAAAGCACATGACTGACTTCATGCAGTGTTAAACCTTTATAGGACTAAGAGTCTGTAGCCCTTTGTGTTATTAAAAAGCATTAATCTATTAACAACTAGCCATTATTTTCCAAAACCTCTTTTGTATGGCATATACTTTTTAAGTTATTCCTTACAGTTGCTTTGTTTATTCTATAGAAAACGTATGCAATGGCATTAATTCTGCTTGCATCAAAATTGGTGAAAATTAGCCTTTTATTTTGAATGGTATGAGCAGCTGTAACAGAATACTTATGTCTAAGGGGGAGGATATCAGTACTTTTAACATGGGGAAAAAAAGTAGAGTTTTTGGTTTGTTTTGGTTTGGATTTTTTTCAGTTCATATTTTTCTTTTAGGATTTTTTTTCCTATAGTTAAACCTCATGCCTCTCTCACTTTCTGATGTGGTTTAATTATGTACCTCTCACTATTTTACATGTCATTCTTTTGCAAACTAGACTAAATGTCCCTGTTAAGCTGAGTTTCTAGAGATTTTAAAAGGTGCATTAGTTACTAGTTTGCCCTTTTAAATCTGGCTTCTTAAGTTAAAATTTGGAAAAAAATGCTGGCTATCCTAAGTACAGTTTATTTTTAAAGAAATTTTATTGGGGATTTGCTTTACTTTCATATAGCATGGGAATTACTTGGTCCATGGTAGAGGATCAGTTACCTAATTCATTTCGATACATCTTTCCACAAAGGAGAAAGTAAAATTAATTTTAATAATTAAAATAAGGGTGGATTATTTGGTATGTTGTTTTCCTGATCATGGATAAAGTTAGGTGGTATTTATTTTTTTTTTAATTGATCTTTTCAGCTTTTCAAACAGAAGGGAAGCTGTATCTTATTTTGGATTTTCTCAGGGGAGGAGACTTGTTTACACGTTTATCCAAAGAGGTACAATTTTTTAATTTGAAAAATCATCTGTTGATAGAATTTGACTATAAATTGTCTGCATTAGGAGAGTTTACATTTTAAATTCTGTTTTTATTGAATAAAATTTTAATCTGTTTTTAACCAGGTATGTTTTTTGTATGGTTGGATTTTTTTGCATGGAATAGTCACTTCATGGAAGGGCAATTAACATCATTTCTGAAAAAAGTCTTAGACAAGCCGTCTTTCTATGCTGCTTTTTATACCTGGCAAAATTTTCTTTTTCTATTGCTGCCATGTTTAAATATAAGACTCAAAGCCTGGATTTACACAAAGTAAATGTGTTCAAATTAACTGATTTATGTCTGTTTTTAATATCTAGAATTCAGGGGCAGATAAGATATATTCTTTTTTTACCCATGCATGCAAAATTGCATTATGTATGAATATTTAAAAAGCAAGAATTGTATTCCACTTATTTTAGTAATTTTCAAAAAGTGAATGTTTTGCCTCTGTCATGATGGTAATATGTCTGTGTAGATATAGGAAATAACAACTTTGGGAAGTTTCATTAGCTCAATTTAATTTGATTATAATTCCTAAAATAAATGTTCACGTCTAATATATCACCATCTTTTTAAAAGTCTTTGTTTTCCCTTACTCATGTTCAAAAACTTGGAACAAATACCTGTTAGGATAGAGATTATATCCAATGTACATCTGGTAGCCTGGACTTGCAGTTGTAGCTGCTTTCCATTTTCCTTTGCTACAACAGTATCTGGGACAGCTGGGTCACCACTGCAAAACTGTATTGTTATTAAGAGGAGAGTAGAATGGAATTTACTTTGTGAGTAGATGTATCCTTACTTCTGTGCTGACCACATAAATTATTGTTTATTTTGGTGACACCGTCTGTTTCAAGTTGCCTTTTGTCGTTTGTTTTGCCACAGATAACTGATAAGTTATTAGTGCTCTAAAATTGAGGTACTTTTCTCTTAAAGTTCATAGTTCATTCTTGAATCACAAAAAATAATGTATATTGGCTTCCTGCTGATGACTTTTTCATCTAGAGCCACTCCCATTTTATAAAATTTAAATTGGTTAGATGAGAAATATTCATTATAGGTACCTGAATCTAAGGAAAATGTTCATAAGTGGTGAGTGAAATGGGCATGCTGGATGCTATTAATGTCATCCTCATACCAATCCATGTGGTTTTGAAATAGATCAGATGAACTAAAAGTTGTTGCTTTTTTCCTGTTGACTACAAAGGGAAAAGTGATTAATTCAAAGCTAGATGTCTGCAGATGTTTAAGGTTAGGAAAGATGAGTCCCATGCAATGGTTTTAAAGAATGTAGTGTGGGTGTATTATCCTCCTCATGAGATCTTTTATTATTTGAGCTTTTAAATGTTTCTTATAGAGATTTCCCTTCTTGAATATGCCTGCACTAAATATTGGCTCTTTTGTAGAAGTAGCACTAGCAACAACCTTTTGTAGAAGCTTTAGTATCATTTTCTCTCTTGAAACTACTAAGGGGAAAATGTATTCTCCATTCTTAACTCTTGTTTTAAAATAATGTTAATCTTTGCTCCCTATTGCCATTCTTTTTTCCAGGCCTATATGCTTTATCTTAAGGTATTAGTCTTAGATTCAAAAAACAAAGCAAATAAAATAACTGAGTAGTAACTGAAATAGAGTCAAATCATGCAGGATTTTTTTTTTCTTTTTATCATTTTCTACAGGCTCAAAAGAGTTGAATTGTAATGTATTCTGTCAGGGATCACAGCAGCTGATATATTGGGACAATATGTTCATTTCAATGAACATGAACAGAGATTAGATTATCTTCCTAATGCAAAAAGTGGGATTGCTACCTGGGGTCCTGCCTGTGCTCTTACACAGGCTGTTTGCTTTGTTTGCTCTTCCATCTGCCTTTTCTGCAGTTACATCTCAGGCTGCACCTTGGGCCTTTTACCATCGCTGTAACTTCTTTCTCAAAGTACCTAGAGACAGTCATTCCAAAACCAAGATACATATACTTTTCTTCTCTCTAGCTTTGTAGATGAAATTCAGGCATTTGGACTTCTTTGGTCCATTTGTTGTCTGGAAATGAAATGGTCCCATCCAGCCAAGAGGTAGTCACATTCTTTAAGTGCTTCCAAAATATTTCAGTTTCATTACAACGTGTCTGTCTGTTTTCTTGAACAGTCAGAAACAGATAATCTCCTGGTTTGCAGAAAGAATAATATATTGCCTTTAAAAGTCCTTTTTCAAGTATGTCCAACTATTTCAAGTATGAAATAGTGTGGGTTATAAAATCCTAGTTTTTGTGTAACCAAGAAATTTGAATTTTCTAGTGTTTTTCATAGAAATGAATTCAAGTATTATAAGAAACCCTTCTGAAAAACCACTGTTGTTATTGTTTAGTTGGTGCTGGTGTAACCTTTAGAGATTTCATATGTGAAATACATTGTGTTACTTTTTCAGGTGATGTTCACAGAAGACGATGTTAAATTTTATCTGGCAGAATTAGCACTTGCTTTAGACCATCTACATAGTCTTGGAATAATATACCGGGACCTAAAACCAGAAAAGTAAGGCTCCTCTGTGAGAAATGCAGTGTATTAATTTCATTTCTATAGCACTTCTACCTATACACTTTTTCCCAAATGTTAAACTTCCATAATTTACTAAATAAATTGAACAGAGGGAGGTGGGGGAGGTTTATGAGCTATTTTCATTTAAAAGGTTGGATTTCACCTGTCTTAAAGAGGAAAAAGGATCTCAGCTCAGGAGCTAGAGGGGCTTGTTGAGAGAACTCTGTTTGAAGGGGAATGGGGACAAAGCCAGAGATAAGCCTGGGGCTGGGACACCACTCTTTGAGGGACAATGTTCTACCAAGGTCCTTTGGTCTGTCATAGCAGTGGAGTTAGGGGATGGAGATCTTTGCAGGAGCAAGGATAAAAGGATTATCCATATGTTTGAAATCTCAGAAGCAGAAGACAACAAAAAAATATTTGTACAAATCAGCAACAAAAGGAGGGCCAAGGAGAATCTCCATCCTTTGTTGGATGTGAGGGGAAACACAGTGACAAAGGATGAAGAAAAGGCTGAGGTACTTCATGCCTTTTTTACCTTAGTCTTAATTAACAAGAGCAGTTGTTGTCAAGGTAGCCAGCCCCCTGAGCTGGAAGGCACAGACTGGGAGAAGAATGAAGCCACCATAATCTAGGACGGAACGGCCAGCAGACTGCTATGCAACTTAGAACCTCCAAAGTCCGTGCAACCAGATGGGGCTCACCCAAGAGTACTGAGGGAGCTGGTAGAAGAACTCACCAAGCCACTTTCAATCATTTACCTCATGGAGGTCCCAAGTGACTGGAAGCTGGCGAATGTGGCACCCATCTATAAGAAGGGTTGGAAGGAGAAACCAGGAAACTACAGACATGTCAGCCTGACCTCGTTGTCAGGGAAGGTCATGGAGTCATCATCTTGAGTGCCATCATGTAACATTGTACAGGACAACCAGGGGTTCAGGCCAGGCCAGCCTGGTTTTATGCAAGGCAGGTCCTGCTTGACCAACCTGATCATCTTCTATGATGAGATGACCTGCTTAGTGGATGAGGGAAAGGCTCTGGATGTTGTCTGCCTAGACTTTAGTAAAGCCTTTTGTGACATCCCCACCCTTAAGGGGAAAGGAGCACCCAAGATTTGTATATGCTCATGGTGGAAAGAAATAGCAAAAGTCAGAGGGTCTGAAAAAAATCACAAGCTTTTATTAGTAAATTACACACCTGGCATGGAAATTGGTATTTTAGTCCCTGACCTACTATAAAAGCACGTGACAGTGGGGTTTGGATAAAGGGGTAAGATGAAAAGGAAGAGAGAAAAGAAAAGGTGAATTAAGGAGGGAGAAAGAGAGAGAAGGAGAGAAAAAGAGATCAGTCTTGGCTCCAGTGTCAGTCCAACTGATGGGATATCCAGGGTCCGGGGGGCACTACTTGGGCTTAGTGGGGGTTTGTTTTTATAGTTCAGGTTTCCCTGCCATGAAGGTAAGTTTCTCATTTTCTATGCAAATTAGTTGTTAGGCACAAATTGTTGTTTTGGACCTTTCTGGAAATGGGTTGGAGATCTTTGGGGTTAATGGGTGGTCTTCTCTTCCCCTACAGTCCATGCCTGCTTCTCAACCTCATTCCTGCCCCTGTGCTGTACTGGGTTGTGCTTATCTTCAGGAATTAGAACAAGGATGTTTGTCCCAGAAAAGTGCTGCCCTGTCTGTGCATGGCCTCCTCTGGGCACATCTTGTTCTTTCTCACAGCATGTTATTACCAGCAATCCTTGCTTATTACTAGCAATTCTTATCTGTTATTGCCAACAATCTGTGGTTGGCTCCACAGCTAGATGACTGTCAGTGTTTGAGACATACACGTTAGCCCCTTATCTTCTGTAGTTCTACACCTTTGACAACATTTCCCACAGTATTCTCCTGGAGAAACTGGCTTCCCATGGTATGGATGAGTGCACTCTTCACTGGGTAAAAAACTGATTGGATGGCCAGGCCCAGAGAGTGGTGGTGAATGGAATTACATCCAGCCAGCAGCTGGGCACCAGTGGTGTTCCCCAGGGCTCTGTGTTGGGACCAGTCCTGTTTAACATCTTCATTGGAGTCCTGGAGGAGGGGATTGAGTGCACCCTGAGCAAGTCCACAGACAACACCGAGTTGGGTGGAAGTGTTGATCTGCTGGAGGGCAGGAAGGCAATGTTTGCATGTGGCACTTGAGGACATGCTTTAATGTTTCCCTCCATGGAAACTGCAAAGTGGAAAAGGAAGGGGATGGGACCTGGCTCATGTCTTACCACCAGGATGAAATGCAGCTGGAGGAACTAAATCCACTGTGTAGGGGGTGTTGCAAAATCCAGTTCTTGGATACTTTGCATGCTTGGCAATGCAGTGATACTCAGTGGTGAAGGACAGTTGGCATTTCAGAGAAGTGTGGCCTTTCTTGTGATTGAAGTGAAAAGGTGGAAGCCAAAGGCCTGCTCCAAGTACAGGGCCTGTCGGTTCTGTCCTTTCGTACGACATGAGAATATTTATTACTTGATGTTATTTGAAGTGGTCAACAACCTTTGAAATGGTAATTACAAATTAATACCTGTTTTGTATACATATGAAAACATACCTGGTATAAGAGAAACAGAACTATGCCTCTGTTTTTAACAATTCTGATAGTGCTGCATATGCTGCAGATGGCCACAACTGAAAGTTCAATGTAAATATTACTACATACTGAATTTAATCAAATAGTCGAATAAAACTCTGATAAACTGATTGTTTCTTAATCTTTAAAAAGAAAGAATGGAATGAAAAGAAAATGTATAGTCTGAAAATATCTTCTAATACTTCATTTTCATGCATGTTTAATTCTGCCTGTTCTCTTCTGTTTATTTCTAAATGTTGTCAGTATGTTGTCTGAAACAACACTTAAAAGATATTTTAATTAGTTTTTTATATTCTTTTTATTGTTTTTTAGCATCCTGCTTGATGAGGAAGGACATATCAAATTGACAGGTGAATAAAGAAATTGCAATACTAGGATCATTTCTGTTCACAGTAAAATCTTCGCATTTTCCTTTTGGTAAACCAATATGATAAAATAAGTAATTTTAACTGATCGGTAATTTAGTTGTGGAAGCAAGTAGTGTAATAAGCTTGAAATAAATGAAATACATGAATATTTCAATAAGATACCTGCTTTACAAGTATATCTGGTGTTATGGACCTATGATAATGTGGGGAGAGGAGGAAAATCCTGTAATTCCCGTATTAGTACTCAGTTGTATATACAAATGATAAAAGCATAACATTTTACATTATGGTAAAAGTATCAACCTTGAGTGTTTTTTTAAAAAAATTTACATTTGGAACTATTATTTTTTCCTTTCAGATTTTGGCTTAAGTAAGGAGTCAATTGATCATGAAAAAAAAGCCTACTCTTTCTGTGGAACAGTGGAATATATGGCACCAGAAGTTGTTAACAGAAGAGGCCATACGCAGAGTGCAGACTGGTGGTCTTTTGGTGTTTTAATGGTAGGTTTCTGGTAAATGTAAATAATAGCAAAACTGTGCTTTGCAAGGTCTGGTGAAACAAATCAAACACTAACCCCTGAGATGAGCTTTACCCCCTAAGGTGAGCTCTTACGGTGAGCATGTGAGCTTTACATGAATTTTAACTACAAAGGAAGTCTAAACTGTGTGAAATTAATAACACCACAGAGTTTGGATCAAGAACATGGACTAGGTATCATATCAACACCAACCCTATGCCATATTTTTATTATCATTTAATTCAAATACTTTATATCTATAGTACTTTGAATGTTGTGGGGATCAAGAGGAATATGGAAGTATACAGAAAAATATTGCCTATTCCAAAATGGAGAAGAAATTTAGGTCCAAATTTTAAATTTGAATTTACATGCAAGAGGGAAAAGAAGATTGGTAACTTTCTAGTTAGAGTCTACGGTGTAATTACAACTTCGTGGAATAATGACAAGTGTTGTTCTCACACCTCAAAATGATCTAAATGACACCGAGCTGATACGGGATATAGTTGCTCAGTTGCTTATGGTGTTTCTGTGAAGGATAATTGCTGTTAAGTTGCAGGGTCAGGGGAAATATACATATGGAATATGAATTGGAAAAGAGTAATAGAACGTGTTTGGTATTTAAAGAATGCTGAAAGACTTTTAATATTTAAGGTATTTGTGTGCATTTTTGATATGGAGATTAAAAATTGTATAAATGTATTCATTTCTTACTGCTTCTGATACATATGACTGTAACAGTACAACTAATGTGTGTGCTTTATATTACAAGGACTCTTGTGTCTGAAAAAAGGCCATGCTCTCGCTTTATGATGATTAGAATGCTGTTGTGATCTGAAAACTGACTATGTAAAAGTAGCACCTGATAACTGAACTCTCTCCAGACAAGCACACACACACTCCTCACAACCACACATTTTATCACTAAGAACAGTCAATTAAAAGATAATTACAATGTAGTTGCAGAATATTTGTTGTTGATAACACAAACATAATTAAACTTCAGCTTTAATTTGTAAAGCTGGAAAACATAATTTGGTGTTTAGCAAGTGGATATGATATAATGGAAAATTGCTGAAAGATGTCAGCTGTGACTGGGATGGCTTTCACAGTCTTAAGTGCACTGCATGTTAAATACTTCGGCTTCTCCTTTGAATACAAAAATATGACCTTAAAAAGCAAATTCTGTACATTAGTATATGAAATACAGTGCCGTTTTCTCTAGGACATATTTTTGTTGCTTGCATTTATAGTTTGTAATTTTCATAGACAATCTGCAAGTATCCACTTTTAACTCATTCTTAATTTCTGAGTTGATCAAAAATTCAAGTGACGGTTGGTGTGGTGTAAGTACACGGTAACTAGAGTGAACAGAAGTTACAGCATAGAAATGGAGACTTCAAAGGTATTTCAACAAATCATTTGGCTTCTTTTCTTGTGCTGCTAGACACGAAGTATGCCTAAGCTATTGTTAAGAAATATATTCCAATTTGTCCTTTAAAACAGTGACAGTTTTAAGGGGTGCTATACAAGTACGAACATTCATTTAAAGTTTTCAGAAGCACTGAGGTACTCTCCTCCTGAAGTAAAACTTAAGGAGGGAAGGCCAATGTTGGCTTATTTTTTAAGCACTATTGGCCTATTAATGTTGGAATATAGTGTTTGGGAAGGGTGACAAAGAATACATGTGTCGAGCTGTTAATACAAATGTGTGTACTTGTGACAAATTAGAAAGAAAATGTATTTCAGGCAAGTGTAAGTGGAGCACTCCAAATGTACCTTTTAAAAAGGTTTTGTTTTTTCAAGTTCCCCTTGTGAAGATCTTTCTAAACCACAAACAAACAAAATTTTTTTTTCTTCTTATAGTTCTGGCTTATCCCTCTCACATCTTCCTGACAATTGTCTTAAGCGTTAAAGTTAGAAGTAGGCTTTTTTCATGTTGGCATTATTATTAAATCGAATTTTTTTAAATATATCTGTAAAAAAATACTATTTAGAGTATAAACTATCTAGCAGTAGTGAAGAGATGGCAGTAAGAAATTCAAACTTTATTTCAATAAAATTGTGTTTTAAAGAATGCTATTAGTGCAACTTCATGCTCTTATCTTAGATCTGCAACTACTACAGTCACACATTATTTATTTAAGTTATCCACATACATTTTTTATGTTTAGGAGGCTGAATGTTTGGGTCATACCAGAAAAGAGGGGAATAGAGGATACCTTGTGTTCAGGATGACTTAAGTTTGCATAAGTTGTTCAGAGGGTTCCTTTATTTTAATTTTGATGTCATTAACTGTGTGCCATGAAATTGCATTGAACTAAATTATTTTGCAATTTTTAAACCAAAAAAAATCAGATTTCTGCCTAAGTGCTGGCTGCCATGACTGCTGCCAGACTGCTTTCACTGCCTCACTTAGATCTGATATCCCTGCAATATACTGCAGTCCAACAGGAATGCCTTTATATTTACCTATTTTTACTCAGTCACTTTCAGAACAAATCAGTATTTTAGCAGTGTCTGTTGCTTACTGCCAGGCACTGTAGAATGTGCATGCACGTACTGTGTAGCTCTTCCATGTTCCTTCAGGCTTTATTTCCACTGTATGCATACAGTAACCACTTCTCATCATGCATGTCTTTGTCAATCAGCTAACCTTTTCCCCTTCCCAATGAAGGCCATGTACATGCCAATTTTCAAAATTTTGACCTTTTTAAAAATTTCTGCATGAGGAGAAATCATCACTAACTTTTGAAAGGACAACCTTTTTCCCTACCCGCTTCTCCTTTGTTGAAGACTAAAAATACAGTTGTATAGATCAAGTCTTCCTAGAACAAACTTTTTAGGCAGAAATGAAATACAGAACATTATAGTCTAAATTGTTCAGATAAAAGCGTGTAAAGCGAGGTATCAATATAGGAAAATATTTTGCAGCTTTAAAAATGGCAAAGGCTGCTCAATGTTCTTAGCAATGTAAACTGTACAATGAAATTGTTTTGCGCAGACTTGATTGTTAACATGCATGAATTTTGGAAGGTTAAGATGCTAAGTAGTTTTGTCAAAAATTAGTTTTTGTCCAGGTAATGTAATTGATGAAAGTTTTACTCTATACAGTTTGAAATGCTCACTGGTACTCTACCTTTCCAAGGGAAAGACAGAAAAGAAACCATGACTATGATTCTCAAGTGAGTACACTCTTATTTATATATCTCATCAGGTATTCTACAGGGATGCCCTCCGGGCTGCAATATCTAATTTCTACTCTTCCCTCATTTTCAAAGGTACTGGTAAATCCTCACTCCCTACTCCATATTATTAATTCCCTTTGCTGCCTATCTAATTTGCTTTACTATTCCTCCACCATACCAGGTACAAAGGATTTCATAGCAGCTCTTTAATCTGTAATAATAACTGCTCCAACCATATGATCTTGCCCATCTTATTTCCATAATATTTTTTAACTTTCTTAGCCTTTTTGATAACCTGTGCATTTTTTCCTTGTTGGTTTTTTTCCTTTGTTTTAGGTTTTTGGTGTTTTTTTGAGAAAGTATTTTCACTCCTTATCCTTCTTTATCTTACCAGCTCCTCACCCTACCTCTTTATATTAATGGTGCTGCCAACAACTTGCCTCCCCAATACTCCTCCCTTCTGTACTCTCCTATGACTTGCCTAGGCTCCAATTTTCCCCTTTGCTATTTTCAGCGTAGATTTTGCATTAGCTCTGTTGTGGGAATTGCTTTCCTTCATGCAGTTAATGTTCCTGTTTTTGCTAATGAAGATCTGCTTCTTTCCTTGCCAATTCCCCACGTATTCTCTAAACTAATACAACCTATAGCATAACTGCCCCATTTTTGGGACTGTAGCCAAACACTGTGCAAACAAGTCTGTTTCCTCATATCATAGGTTCACTTCTCTGTTTCCATCTATTTTTAACTAATACCATTTTTTTCCATGGAAGCTTGTAAGCCTATCTTAGTTTTCTCATTTGTTTTCTGCTCCATTGTTTATCATTGTTCTCAGTCCTGTTAACCACTTGTCTACCCATATATCAAAGCTGGAATTTCTTTTGCACCAACAGCCTGTTTTGAAAAATAAATATGTGGAACTCTTTAATCTTTTCTCTAAGTAATTAGAACGTGAAAACCACTAGAAAACACAGTCATTATTTTCCTTGCTTTTGCTTTCATAATGCACACGTTATGTTATTCTTTGCCCTTGTTTTTCTTCCTCATCTTATTTGCAAATATATTTAGTTATGCTAGTTTCTTCTGCTGCCTCAGCACATGCCAGATCAAATCTTCATGTTGTGATTATTCAATGTCTTTAACTAAAAAGTTCTATCTATTCACAGCAAGCATAAACTCCTTCTGACCACCTCCTATTTACAAGAAGCTAGTCTAAGATAGTTCTGCTGCACTCTCACTTGTTTCAGGAGCCATGCATTTTTTTCTATCTGTGTCTCATGAGTCACATCTTTCTCCTCTTCTCTTTGCCTGCATGTGACTCCGCTCTGTTCCTCAACAGTCTTTTCACTGTTGCTATAAATATCTTCTGTATTCAGCTGCCATTTAGAATATCCTTGCATCTCTCCAGGTAATTGAAGTTCATAATCATTCATAGCTCAGAGAGTGGCACTGAATGGAGTGAAATCCAGCTGGTGGCCGGTCACAAGTGGTGTTCCCCAGGGGCCAGTCCTGTTTAACATCTTTATCAACAACCTGGACAAGGGGGTTGAGTATACCCTCAGTTTGCAGGTGCCCCCAGCCTGCATAAGAGGGAATGTGGATCTGCTGGAGGGTGGGAAGGCTCTACAGAGGGGTCTGGACAGGCTGAATCAATGGGATGAGGCCAATAGGATGAGGTTCAGTGAGGCCAAGTGCCAGGTCCTACGCTTGGGTCACAACAACTTCAGGGAACATGCCAGGCTTAGGGAAGAGTGGCTGCGAAGCTGCCTGGCAGAAAAGCACCAGGGAGTGTTGGTCAACAGCTGCTGAACATGAGCCAGCGTGTGCCCTGTTGGCCAAGAAGCCAATGGCACCTGGCCTGTGTCAGCAATACAGGGCAGTGATTGTCCCTCTTTACTCAGCACTGGCGATGCCACACCTCAAATCCTGTGCCCAGTTTTGGGCTTCTCACTATGAGGACATTGAGGTGCTGGAGTGAGTCCAGAGAAGAGCAATGGAGCCAGTGAAGGGTCTGGAGCACAAGTCCTGTGAAGAGCATCTGAGGGATCTGGGTTTGTTTATCCTGGAGAAAGCTCAGGGGAGACCTTATCACTCTCTACAACTCCCTGAAAGGAGGCTGTAGCCGGGTGGGGGTCAGTCTCTTCTCCATACTAAGAAGCAACAGGATGAGAGGAAATGACCTCAAGTTGCACTATGGGAGGTTTAGATTGGATATTGGGAAAAATTTCTTCATTGAAAGGGTTGTAAAGCATTGGAACAGGCTTTACAGGAAGTGGCTGAGTCACCATCCTTGGAGGTTTTTAAAAAGATGTGGCACTTAGGGATATGGTTTAGTGGTGGACTAGGTGGTTCTGGCTTAATGGTTGGACTCGATAATCTTAAAGGTCTTTTCCAACCTAAGCAATTACAGGTTTCTGTGATTCTGTAATTACATTCTCAAATGAAATCTGAAAGCATCTCTTAATGCCCTTTCCAACTTCTTTCTTTTTTCACCTTCTAGTCTTTGCAATAGTTATTAGATTCAAATAGCTGCACAGAAAGTGTGCTATGATGTAAAGACATTTTTCCCTCTGTAATGTTTCGTAGACTTGTGAATATTATCTTGCATAGAAGTGTTTTGCTTTTGGTAATATAAGCAGCTGAAAACCAGAAGATATTTTAAAGTGTTTTCTGATAAGTTCACACTTTTTTTTTTCCTGGGCTATGTTTTCTTTTTATTTTCCGCATACCTAGTATATTTTTCCTTAAATTTTTCATAAAACTTTAAATGGACAGGTGCGCATATGAATTCCTGTTTTCATAGTGTATATTTATGATATATTGCTTTTCTTACCTTCTGTTCCTAAAAATCCACAGAAAATGCATTCTTCTTACAACAAATGGTTTTTTGGGTTCTTTATTTCTCACAATATTATCAAGACAAATTCTTGTTTATTCTTGTGTGTTTTACCTAAAACTGGGAAACTCTGCAGTTTGAAGAAATCATAGGTTGCAGCAACAAAGTTAAATTTTTAAATATCTTTTCTCCTTTACTGAAGAGGTATGCCTTCATACAAAATTTTGTCATTGTCCATCAGGAATGTCAGAAAAAAATTGCTGTCACTCATGTAGTTGCATAAAATAGGAACTCTGAGGACCCAGCAATTGCCTTTCTTTCTCCTTTGTCATGTGCCTCATACAGGACTTTGTGAAAGGTGCTCCTTCACGATGGAGCAGGAGCAATGAGTCTTAAATCACTGTTTGCACAAGGGCCTCTCATTCACTCCACTGTGGACTGCAGCACATACCAGTCCTTTAGAATTTCTTCTGCATGTTGTTTCCGTTTATTGGGTCACTTCTCCATAAGATTAATTGTACTTATGTTTTTGGCCTGGTTTTAGATTCTTCTAGGTAGTTGACCTCTCATGCTGAACCTCCAGAGCTGCATCCTAGTCTTGGAGCTGTTTTGGATTATAGCAGGACAAAGAATCCCACCCACTCCAACTCAGTGCTGTCATAGCTGTCTGTTCTCAGAGCTTCAGTAACATTGTAAATGATACCGTTGTTCCTCTCCAGTCAGTGTTCCCTGCTTCCTGCTTTCAGTGTAGCTGTGGTACTTGACTACGAGCTGAAATGACATCAAGTGAGCATGCAACGAAATCACAGAATATGAAGTGTGTGACTAAGATTCAGCTGCTAGTGGTGCATGCAGTCAGGGAGCTTTGGATGGCCCACTGCCCATTCCTCCTGTCTGTTGGTGGCCTTGATCTGTCTGTACTATGTTATTGAAGAGCCCAAAGAAGCCAAAGTTTTTCAGATTTTCCTCCTCCCTGCCCCTAGCTTTTCTAATGCTGAAAGGAATGGAAAATTTAGTAAATTCTAGTTTTAAAGTAATGCATAGTGAATCACTGGCAACACATATGCACTTACTCAAGTGACACGGAGGTGAATATCTACAAATACCTGGAATACAAGACAAATCAGGTTTTTTTGACTGAAACACAGAGCTTGTATCATGGACTGTTACAGAAAAACACAAGCTACAGGTTGAATTAGTGATGGAAAGGAGGGAATTATATCCCTCCTTTCCATTATCATAGTTAAAAGAAAAAGTAAGCCCTAGTAACAGTGAGAGAATGGAGACTGAATGTTAAATGAAGAGGAAGAAAATATGGGAAGGATTACAAAACAAAATTGAATTAAAGAAGTACAAAAACTTAAATCTAAAAATTCAAGACTGGCAAGCTGTAAAAATAATATTTGAAATAGATTGGGGAGAGGAGCAAAAAGGAAAAGAGGAGTGGGGTTTTTTGTTTTGTTTTTTTTCCCTGCTAATCCTGCAAGGTCTGTCCTACCTTAATTCAATTTCTGTATTCTAGTTTAGGTTTGCTGGGTGTTCTTGGTGTGTGTCATAGTGTGGTAGTTTTCTTACTCCTTGTAAACTGTCTTTTATATAATTATCAGAATGCTTTGTTTGATGTCATTTGCTAGTAACTGGACCTATAACTGGATCAAAGCATATTATGAAAATTCACAAGTTTATAAACTGCTGTCCTGTAGGTATTCTTCTCTACATGTTTTTCCACCTCTTCCTTTAAGTTCCTGAGTCATTACTGAAAATACTATACTACTCAAAAAAAAAAAAAAATTTAAAAATCCAAACATGTTTACATGACTGACAGCACTTTTGCTCTGTGTCTGATGTCTGAAGGCAATTTCTCAGTGATGCTACTTCATTTATTATGAACTTGTTGAATGACAAAGGACAGGGGGAATGCAGAGTTAATTCTTACCTAGGTATGTTTGTATACTATTAATTATTTTTATTCTATAGGGCCAAACTTGGAATGCCCCAGTTCTTGAGTCTTGAAGCACAGAGTCTCCTGCGAATGCTCTTCAAAAGAAACCCAGCAAACAGATTAGGTAAAGTTTTTAGCAGAATATTTTAAATTTGATCATAATATGCATAACATCAGTGATCATTAAACTGACTAAAATTTTGTTTCTTGTGTAAAACAGGCTTTAAAGTAAGAATGTAGTTTGCTCTTCAAATGATCACCAAAGTATTATCATTTCTGCTAGTCGTATATCTAAATTAATGCAGAAGAAATAAGAAATATAGTTTTGCTAGCCCATTTCTTTGACCAAGAAGAAAATAATTCAGAGACATTTTTCTTCCTTATAAAAGGAGCAGGTCCAGATGGAGTAGAAGAAATTAAGAGGCATGCATTCTTTTCCAAAATAGATTGGAATGTGAGTATCTAATTAAAAATCAATCCAGTAAATTTCTTAGTTAAAGTCTTTTTTGGTATCATATAACTTTTCCATTTACAATTTTCCCTCTTCAGAAATTGTACCGGAGAGAAATTCATCCTCCTTTTAAACCTGCAACTGGCAGACCTGAAGATACATTTTATTTTGACCCTGAGTTTACAGCAAAAACTCCAAAAGGTAAAGAGAGATGAATAAGACAATTTACATATTCAAAAGATAGAATTTGAATTTCAAATTTTTTTCATTCAAAATTTGATAGAAATTGTTATCCTTACAAATTTAAGGTGCTGCCAGAATTTCAGTACTTAGTCTCATATCTACATATTAAAGACTCTGGTTGTAAGTAGATGCTGTGTTTTTCAGATTCTCCTGGTATCCCACCCAGTGCTAACGCACATCAGCTTTTTCGGGGATTTAGTTTTGTAGCTATTGCATCAGATGATGAAAGCCAAGCAATGCAAACAGTTGGAGTGCATTCAATAGTCCAGGTGAGTACATCTACTAAAAAAAAATCAGTGGTGTCTCTTGGTGGATGGATTGTTTCCTTGTCACAGACTGAAGTATCGTGACAAAGTCATTGTCATCTTTTATACAAGAAAAGTAAAGATCAGATCATTTTATCCAAACAAAATCTCTGAAGGTGCAGGACCTCTCTCATTACTGAGCAGCTACAGGTCCAAATAGCCTTCAAACTTAAATGAAAACATTCTACCATCTGTACTGTATTAACTCTTTAATGCCAAGCCCTGACTATAAGGTGGAGTGGAATAACAGATATATTGATTTATTGGTTTTCCCCCCATACATGAAAATGTCAGTGGATTCCTGCAATGCAGTAGTAGGATAGGAGGCACTGGAGTACAACTGCAGATTGTATCTGGATGTTCTGGACTGCTTCTTGGAATCCATGACCCAGGACATATTCTGTCCCTCCCAAACCACTTTAAGTTAATTTGCTAATCTGTGCTATTTTGTGACTGATTTCAGTGTATCATACAAGTCAGTGTTACAGTGCACACTCAAGCTTTGGCTTCCTGTATGTATTTGAATGACTCTAGCAGAGTCTTCTATATTAGTAATTGTGAGGTTGTCAGCTGGAAGAGGAGACCTCTGCAAGAATTGTATTTCTACCTCCTCTTTGCTTTTAATAATTCTAATTACTGAGTCATGAAAACCAGCTCATGATCTAAATTGTGTTGAAGACTTCTAAATGTATACATAGGAATAAAAAGGTGTGCTGTATGATTGGATTTATTTGTATTTTTCTCTGCACTGGTATTTTGCAAATGCCTGAGAAAATTAAAAAACCCCACAATTTATACAGAACATGAATCCCCTTCTATTTCTCTAACACTCTCATATCTAGAATTGTCGCAACATGCTTTTCTACATGTTACTGTTTCATGTGTAATAACATTTTTTAAAATATAACTCTAGATCATTTTTATTCTCAAGAAACTTTGATTTGATATATGCATTAGAATTATTTCTGATCCTGATATCTTGCTAGAAGTTTTTGCAAGCTTCTCTGTGCTGCTCCTTTCCTGCAGTTTTGTAGATGGCATTATTTCTCTTTGTATATGGTTTCCTTCTCTTGTAAAGGTCTGTTTCTCTGCTGCCTTTCCTCTGTGCCCCTCAACAACTTCCTCACTCCTATTTCCTCTTTTCTGTGCTGCAGGATACCCAGATGGTTTCCTGCAACTGCTTTGCATCCTTTGCACAAACTCCACACACTAGAACACCATTTCCTTCCCTTACAAGAGTGAACACTTGTCCTCCTTTCAGCTTTTTATTTCTGTGAAAGGATTTTTGACTGCCATTCCATGCAATTCCAGCCAATCTGATTCTATTCAGTATGTCTAAATTTTCCAGCTGGCATTCATCTGTCTGTTCAGATAACAGAGACAGTGATACTCCTTTACCATTGTTGTATCACTATTTTATCTTGAAGTCTTCTGTTTTTCTCCAGTTTTGAGTTTCTGTCTTTAAATTAATAAAGCAGTAGTCAGAAAAAATAATGTTGTCAGTTTCTAAAATACAGTGTGCATTATTTACAATATGTCTAATATATAATTTATCTTATACTAATTTTGAACAGAAGGTAATGAGGATTTAGACCACTTTGACCTGGTAGAGTCATCAGTTTAAAATTTTAAGCAAATCAGTAGGAATTTTTTAAAAAGTTATTTTAACAGAAAGATCAGTTACATATTAAGAATATTCATCAATTGATAATGTTATTTTGGTAGCAGTTGCACAGGAACAGCATTCAGTTTACTGATGGATATGAAGTAAAGGAAGATATTGGAGTTGGCTCTTACTCTGTCTGCAAGAGATGTATTCATAAAGCTTCAAACATGGAATATGCTGTCAAGGTAATTACTCTGTTATAACCACACTTTTCAGATTTTAGCATTGGGCATCTTTTATTTGCCACAGAGAAACAGAGATTAAGATTAATTTTTTTAAATATAAAAATATTTTATATGCAACTGTAAAATCCGTAAATTCTCAGATGGGTAAGGGGTTCATTACAGTCTTCAGTCTGGTATAATTTCCAGAATAAACTTCAGCTCTTTGTCTTTGCTTCCTGGTTTTCAGCAAGGTTTTTAATGTTGTTTTTATGTTATTCTGTAGGGGTTTCTAGCATTTCTTTGAAGGCATTAAATTCTCAGTTGAAATCAGTAGATTTCCCAGAACTGCAATGATAAGGTTTTTTGTCTTTCTGTGTAATAACCTGGGACCAAATGGTTGCTATGAAAGCAAGAGTATGGATTATCAGACTTTATAAGTGGAAAAAAAAGAAGTAGTCTTTAAATCCTATACTGTGAGGCAGTTCTCTTTTTGAATTGTTGAACAGCTTACTACTTGATTATGTAAAATACAAAGATGAATTAAGCGTGTAGATTGCCTCCTGGAAACCTTCCAATTTCAATTTGGTAGTTAAATACTTATTTTTATTCTAGTTCTGGCCAGGAACAGATTTGACTTCTGTGCTTTCAATTTGAAGTAATTTCTTGAAACTGCAAGAAAGTCCTGGCATAGCTGATAATTCCCTCAGCTATAACATTTATTGTGAAGATTCACTTGCTTTTCTATTGCCTCTGTTAGGGCATTTTTCTCCTCAAGGAATCTTGAAAAAAAGACTAAGATGATCAGTGTCTGAAGTGTTAGCAGGGGACTGGTAGCAGTACAGGCATAAGGATGAAGGGGAAACACAACAATGGAAGAGACATTATAGGAAATTCTGCAGTTCAGAAGAGAAAAAAATGAGAAGAACAAGAATACTTTTTAAGTAGGGCAAAACAATATTTCGCTTCTTTGCACAGTGAAAACTTCAGACACAGAGATTCAAATGGACTTTCATAATGAATGTGTGTTTGAATTAATTGAGAAATTTTTATTTTTTCTAATTTTTTTATTCTCTTAGTCGCCTGCTTTATCTTTTGCTGCACCAAATATTTGTTTTAGATGAGCATTGTGAAAGTCAGTTAATTAGCATCATCCAACCAGTATCTCATGTTAAATTAGGAACTTCCTGTTTTATTAAATAATGGATCACTGAAGTCTTGTCTACTAAACAGCCTTGCATTATTAATCACAGCCAAAGAGATCATTACTTATCCTCCAAAATTATTTTCAAAAGGGATTTTTTTCATTTTTCCCAACATTTTTTGCTTTGCCTTGCTCTTCCAATTTAACAAACTTATGTTTGGTTATAATCCATGCCTTTTGCAAAAACAGACACTGCTTAACTGTTGATGCTAATAAGCATACCAAAGCATTACACTATATAATATTCACAAAAGGAATTATGCCTATGTCTGTACTTGCTCTTACAGATTATTGACAAGAGTAAAAGAGATCCAACAGAAGAGATTGAAATCCTGCTGCGCTATGGACAGCATCCAAATATTATTACCCTAAAAGATGTAAGTAGTGTTTTAAAGACATCCTGTAGTGTATTATAATTGTGAATCACTTTCTAATTTGAGAGATGACAAGCTGCATGTTTTAGATTTATGTTCATGTTTTTCAGTATTTAAAAATAAAACAATGTCCTAATGCAATTTATTCAGTAGTATCTAATGTTTTACTGAGATGTCTCAGTGTTTTCTTTTAAAGATGTTTATATTGTGGTACAGTGTTATTCTAAGAAGTCCAATAATTCATCCTTCATAAATCCTAGCACAAGAATAATTTATTTAACATTGGCTGTATTTTTAAAGAAATGAGGAAGTTTTTTGATTGCTTAGTTAGCTTTGAATCTGATTTTGCCTACATTAATCAAAAGCAATTTTAATGTGCATTATTATATAAGAAAGGACTCTCTGTTAGCATAATACCCAAAGTAACTTTCATGGACAGTAGCAAGTATTACTCAGTAGTAGACAGAATCTTTCTGTGTCCATGGTTGTTACACTTTTTTACCCGGTATCTTTATCTGGCCTTTGTATGAACACTATTTAGGTATTTTTTCCTTGCATTATTTGCTCTGACCGTGGAAACACTTTGTCCATAAAAAGCAAGGAATAATGTAAGTTGAGAGGTAGAGGGTTTTCTTAGTGAGCAGTATATTCTGATGATCTAACTGAAAAAGAAAATTGTCTTTCTCTCCTTCGTTATTCATAAAAGGGGATTAAAAATTAAAAAGGCATATGCTTAATGACTTTCTTAGACTGCAGGGAAATATTCTGGTCCCCCAAACCAAACCTCAGGCAAAACAGCAAACCATTTCCAGGAAGCTGAGCTCAGCTGAAAGGAGATTGTCAGACATTTTCAAGTCAATAAAACAACAGCTCATAAATACCCTGGAGAAGAGCACTAGAGAACTCTGTATGAAGTTGGTCTACTATAATCTGTCTTCACTTTATTGATATCATAGTGTTTGGCCCTTTCTTGGACAGAGAAAATAAGGTAGATATCCAGGGGAGCCCAGCAGGGAGCTTATCTTATTGCAAGCAAGATTACAGTTACACAATTACAGTCCCACTTTCTGTTCTGCTTCATGTGGTTGGACAGTAAAGCTACTTGCAAGGAGCTGTGCTGAACAGAACCTGCACCAGCATTCATGGTGCTTTTAGTGCTGCATGCTGGGCTCAGATGTTACTTTAATTCATAACAGAGCTGATGTTGTTTAAGTGGGAAGACAAACATGAGAAGGTGAGCACTTACCTGAACTTGAGCACTATGAATATTTTACATTGAGGACAGAAATCCAGGCAGCATTAAACAGCTGCAATATATGCTGAGTTATTTCACTTTGTAATTAATCTTTTATCATCATCAGTCATCTTCCAACAGGAGCCATCTTTCATGCACAGCAACAGCAATACACAAATAGGAGACTACTAAGAAAGCCTTAAGCCCACAGAGGGAGAAAGGCTGTAATTCTCACTCATTTCTGCTTCAGATCAGTTCCCCAAGCAGAAATTATGGAATGATGTCCAGCATAAGAAAATAGAATTCATATGTAATAGAATCTTGTATAAATCTGTAAGAATTTAACATTAGGTTTTCCTTGTCCTAATACAGACCCATGGGGCAGATTGCTTGCATATCCCACATTATAGTGGTGTGCTATTACAGCTTTCAGAGAAGATAAAGGAGTATGTTGCCTTCAGGTCTCAAACTCTACAGCACAATGTACTGTTATAAAAATAAAACTCATTGATTTGCTCAATTTTTCATTCAGTTCCACATCAAAACTTAAATGTTTCTAATCTGAAGTGCCAAAATAAAACATTTCAGCACTTAAGTGCCTGCTTTGGAAATTATTATTCTGCAAGAAATAATTTCTTTCTTCTATTTCAAGAAGAAATGCAGTAATACTTGAATTTTGCTTAAGATGGAAGTTTTCATTCTTGTTCAGCCTTTTTATCTAATTTAATTCTGAAGGTGTTTGGATTGAAACAATGGATATTCAAGAGACCAAATTCTTTCTGCAGTGCACAGTCCTCTGGGGGTTTTCCTTCTGATTGTTATCAGTGGTCTTTTTCAGTTACACAGTATATAAACAAAAAGAGCTATATTGTGCTAAATCAGATGTCCTTCTTATCCAATATCCTGCCTCTGACAGAGGCCTAGGAAACAGTGTAAGAAGGGAGGAAGCACACAGCTTCCAACAAAACATTACCTAGAAACTTCCTGTGCCAGACCATTCTAAGTATTTTACCCTTTTTATGTAATAGTTACTGTTCTGTAACACAACTTTTGTCCTGGTTTGAGCTATTTAAAGCATTGCCTGAATAATCTTTTCAGAAACATTTTAGAAACCTGAATACAAGATACTCAGTCTCCCTGTCCAAGTGCTTATTTGTGCTTTCAAAAAACTTCATAATATGTCTGTAAAATCTTATTTCCCTTGGGAAAAACCTTGATTTCTTTTTCCATTGTTTTATATTTTGTTCATGTGCCTACATCTGTTTCTCACTATAGTTTCTTCCACTTTGCCTGGTAGAGAAGATATACTGACTGACCTGTGGCTTGTGCCCAGAGTTAATTTTTAAAAGTAGTGTCACATTTGTGATCTTACCATGATACTGTGCACCTAACTGTGAAGAAAAGTTGTTTTTGAATAAATACTGATGAATTAAGTTGATAATACCATTAGAGGAATTGGTATGAGGGGAATGGTTTGTTTGGCATGAGTTATCTGTGGGGTTTTTTTGGCAGGCAGACAGGACCAGCAGATAAAATAGTAACCAAATGCAAATTTTGCTTGAATTCTGCATTTCTGAGATGTGTTTGCTCTGTCGTGTCAAATGAAATAACCTCATCTCCTCATGTTATACCAGGATTAGAGGAAGCATGCCTATCAAAAAAAAATCCAGTTTAGTATCTACAATTAGATAATTCTGCTTTTAAATTCTGTATAATATTTAAAGTCTTAATACAAACACATTCAGATAATCAGTCATTTATATTTCATGGGGGAAAAATTCCTGTTAAATGAGAACACAGAAACCCATCATGTCTTCATGTCCTTAAGATCATAAGCTTGTAAAGCCCACTGAATTATTTAACGTTCTTTTTTTTTATTTGGTGAGAATTTTTTTTTATTTGGTGAGAAAATAAGTCCTTTTAGTATCGTTAGGAGAACAAAAATTTTGATGCTTAGAACTTTATTAGCATGTTTTTCCGAGGTAGCTTAAGACAAGGGAATTGGGATGAAAACCTTTTTTTTATTATTACTTTCTGTTACTTAGCTGACATCTACTCCTAAATTTATTTTACTACAACTTGGATATTAATTATAATAATTGGATATTAATTATAATAATAACACAAGTTATTTTTTATTTCACATGTTTTATTGAAAAAAACTATTGCAACATCACCATAAAAGTAGGTTGAAATGATAAAAGGGAAGAGTCTGTAAAAGGTTTCGCTAAAGCGGGAATTGTTTCTGGATTAAGTTGGAATTCCTAGGCCAGGTTGGACAGGGCTTTGAGCTACCTGGTCTAGTGAAACGTGCCTCTGCCTATGGAGGGGGGTTGGAACTAGATGATCTTAAGGGCTCTTCCAACCCAAACCATTCTGTGATGCTGTGAAAGTGCAACTGAAATGAAATGCTGAAGTGTATGTACCTTAAAATATGGTTTGGTATCACTCAGTCTGTAGTGCCCCCTGGTGAGAATGCAAAGAATTCTCAAATGCTTCCCTGGACGATAAAAGCCATGCAAAAATAAAGCCATTTTCCATAACTAGAAATAAAGGATAGAATAAGCATATTTTAATACTTTTAGATTTTGGTATAGGCTTTATGTGCTGAGTAATGTATAAGTTGTAGGTTTTTATCATAGCAACTTTGTATTCACTGTTCACAGCAGCTATTTGAGGTAAACTTAGATTTATTTTTTCCTTTTTTTTTTGTCTGACTGTTGGAATGATCTCCGTTCATATTTGTAATTTGGTGCAATAATTGCTCTTGAATTAGCTCTGGTTTTGCCTTCATTAGACTCATTTCCATTTTTGACTACTTAATTTCTCACAAGTCTAGTTTACTTTGTTTTAGTGAAACTATGTGAGGGAAACTATATGTTATTTATCCTTTTTTATCTTTAAACACTTACATGCCAGTATTTCTATGCTATTTTGGTACTGTACTGCCTTTTTGTAAAGGTTTTGTGTTCATTTCTGAAGATGAACAATATTTGGATAATGTGTGGGTTGTGAAATATGGGGAGAACTATTGAAGAAAACAGCTTGTGGACACACCTGCACTATCTGTGCAGTCCACAGAAAGACAGCAGAGAATAAATATTTCAAAGTTTAAATGGTTACGTACTTCTTGCAGGTGTATGATGATGGAAAATACGTGTATGTAGTAACAGAACTTATGAAAGGAGGAGAACTGCTGGATAAAATTCTTAGGCAAAAATTTTTCTCAGAACGAGAAGCTAGTGCTGTTCTGTTCACAATAACAAAAACTGTTGAGTATCTTCACGCACAAGGGGTAAGTTTTCATCTCAGACAAAATGTTCATAGCTGTTGATATTCTTCTCTTTCAGAAGCATAAACTTTTATCTTGATACATTCTTCTGTGTGGTAATTAAGTAGGTTTTGGTAAACAATTACATTGCAGCAGGAATTTGTGTTGAAATCAAAACTTTCCTTATCAGCTCTGTATGTGTTCAGATAACTGAGATGATGCAACTGTTTCTGTTGTTCTTCATGGAGTCTGTCAGCAGTTCTGTGGAATATGCAGGTAATTCCTAACCGAGAGGATATGAGGGGAAGAAAGTCCGGGAAGAAGTGCTAGGACCTGTGTTGTTGCATAGCCATTGGACCTAATGTAATTCCAATCTCATCCTGTTACAGACCCTCAAAATTTATTTTCCACCTGTCGTACTTGTAATTCCTTTGACTTCTTGGTTCTGAAGAACATGGTTTATGACTTGTAACTCCTGTGCCATAGGGTCAGGAACTTGTAGGACACAGAAGATTAACACTTTGGGAAATTAATTCAGAGACAGAGGAAGTAGTTCAAATATAGAGAAGGACAGTGTGATAATTGCATGGCAAGAATGACAAGTTGTGTTGCATTTTTAAGTAAACAAGAAAAAGGGATTAGAGAAAAAGCAGAAAATAAGGGTGCAAGGAAAAAGGCAGCTACTAATACATGATGTTGTTACCCAAGGAAAGATGCTTTGGAACATATAGTACTCAAATTATTTTAAGTAACAAATAGCAATTCAGTACACTGTTGTGTCTGGAAGCTGTTATTTCAGAAAACTTATGATCAAAGTTATCTGGTATCTCATTCTGTGATTCATCACTTCAGTCACTTGCTCATGTGTGTGTTTTTATTTGAGCCTGCGTGCACAGACTAAAGTCCTTGGCCAGCAGCACCCATGGGAATTATGAACAAACCTTGATACCTTCGGTATCGAAATACAGATAATAGAATAACAAATCATAACTTGGTTCATTCTTGCCCCATGTAGCCAAAAGATACCCAGTGTCCTTGCATCAAGTAAAGGATTGTAGGGGTTTTTGCCTCTTTACTGTAGGTATTGGTAAATATTGGCATTTTAACTGGTATTAGACCACATGCACTTTGGAACGTTTGCTTTGGGAATTTTTCAAGTCTTATATTAAGTACACCTCCACAGGAAAGCTGGCCATATATGTAAATAGTGAGCACTTCAGTAGTCTAATTCTTTTCTGGAAAAGTCCCTCGTGTCTTCGGTGGATTTTCCTGTTGTAACTCCTTTGGACACTGGAGGAGCTTATTTGAATATGGTAGTAGGTAATATCTGGTTTGACAGTCTCTGAATCTGTGTGCAGTCTCCACAACCCTTCCTAGGAAGAGTTTCCTCCCGGACATTCAAAAGATACTTTTGAACTGAAAAAGTAGCTAAGCAAGGAATGAAATCCTCAGGATAAGCAGTGCTTCCAACGCTCACCCAAAGTGTTCTAAAAGTATTAGGGCCCACATACAGCGATTAAGGATTGGCACATGAGACTGCTAGTCAAAAGCACAATGCTATGAAATAAAGAAATGAAACTTCCTGCATGTTATTTTGCTCTCTTCTGTTGCTCTAAAATAAAATGTTATTTCTATACAACATACCAATATAACCTAAACAATCTGGCAATTTTTTTTTAAAAGCATTCTATTTTTACATATTTTCAAAATTTACCTTTGGGGAAACCGCTTAACATAGGAAGGTGTTTCATTTC
Source organism: Pachycephala philippinensis (assembly GCA_013397055.1). NCBI lineage: Eukaryota > Metazoa > Chordata > Aves > Passeriformes > Pachycephala > Pachycephala philippinensis. Next base: position 26,393 of record VWZT01013650.1, on the reverse strand, counting down.
TTCTTTGACATAAATATTTTGATTGCTTGGGAAGTAGTGTTTTAATTTGAACTGGACTGTTAGACTTACTCTTCCTCCTACTTGAGAGTTGCTTCCCGTTCTTCCAAAAAAAGCATAAAACTCAAGCAGACTGGTTCTAGAAACTGCCAAATCCCCAGCTCTGTGCTGCTTCCATTGCTCACTTCTTCCTTTCTACCCCTTTTAGAATCGTCTTCAAAAAAAACCTCAAAACATCAACAGGAATAAAACTGGGTTTTTTATTTGCCTCTTGGAGTAGTAAAGGTTGTCTCACTCAGTATTAGGGGAAAAAAGGTAAAAAACAAGGGCAGTCAGGAACTGGTTCTCTCATATGCTGACATCTAAAGCCAGAATGTTCCCCTTAACACCTTCCAAGTCAAATTCTTTAATATCATTTGTACATTTCAGCTTACAAGGTGCTTATTTCCATAATTTTAAGTACTTGGTTTGTTAAATCTGAGAATTGCAAAAGATTTGCAAGCTGACAAAGTCTCTACTAAATAGACTTAACATGTTAAATGGCTTTGCAATGTGCATGACCCTCTGCACTCTTACTCCTTGGTCTCCTATTGCTTTCCTGAAGCCCTGCTAGGTTTGGATGAGTGTGTTGAACTTCTGATTTCTGGACATCACTTACTTGCAGAATTCTGGGGGTATCTTGTTGTTCTAATGTGATTTTTTTTTTAAAATATTTCACCATCTCTTCTGTTCAAATTTAACCATGAAAAGCTGTGTTTAATATAAATAAAACACATAGGACAACCAGGAAGATAAAGACCCTCATGTTCTATTTAAATATTTAAAGGAGGACACTTAGATCCACTCTGCTCTCTTACAGTGGTATATACCCTCTTCTTTACAGAGAGTAAAGTCTCTGGAGGCTGGAGGCTGACTTGTCTTGTGAAGAAAATATAGCAGGTCATCTGATTTCAGAGACTGTCCTTGTGCATTCCAGGTTTTGTTAAGGCTTGTTGTAACATAGCTTCAAATAAAATCAGATTAATTCTGCCAGAACTTTGGCAGCTTCTCCAGTTTTGTCAAACATTTTACATCTCAAGCCCCTGCAAAAGCATCCACTTGGGAACCAGTACAGGCTTTTTCTGATATTTGGAGAATAGCTCTTTGATACTTCATTGGGGTTTTTTTTATTATTAAAATTCCTTCTTAATCAGGCTTTAAGTGTTTTTTCTGAGATTAATTCAGACTGAATGAAGAGAAAGGAATACAGAGTTACTCCAGCAGGGTGGTTACATAGCAAAATCATACATCAGCAGCTACAGGCACCCCTGACTCCAAAAGATATGGGTAGCCAAAGGTTCTGATTTAAAGAGCCTGGTAGTTATGCTCGTTAAAAAGGAAATGCATGATTTAGCCATTAGAAAAGGCATCTGGAACTGTCTGTGCAAATGAATTAGGGGGGCATGGGATATTTGGAGGGGGTTTTACAGTTAGAGTTTCCAAGTTAGAATTGTAGTGCCCCAGACACCACTGAGCATCAGAGCACTGTAGCTGATGGTAGAAGCTGGAACTCTGAGCATGCTGATGTGAGACTTAAAATTAAATAGCAGAATTGCTAATTATAATAAAAAGCTTTTCATGTGTTTAGCTTATTGTATTTAATGGTTTGTTTTATTTTTTTAGGTTGTTCACAGAGACCTGAAGCCTAGCAATATTCTTTACGTCGATGAATCTGGAAATCCAGAATCAATTCGAATTTGTGACTTTGGCTTTGCAAAACAACTGCGAGCGGAAAATGGTCTTCTGATGACTCCATGTTACACAGCAAATTTTGTTGCACCAGAGGTAAAACCCAGGATAGTTTATATGCCTTGATTTATTTTACTGGGATTTTTTTGCTAGCTAGACTTTTTTTTTCATTCTTGTGTAACAATTAGAATCACTTTGTAAACAGTAAAAATTTGAAATTTTAGTATTTTTATAGCATAATCAAAGCATTTCTAAGCATTTTTTTCAGAAGAAAAATATTTTTCTCCCTCAGGTTTTAAAGAGGCAAGGTTATGATGCTGCATGTGACATATGGAGCCTTGGTGTTCTACTTTATACCATGCTCACTGGGTAAGGGTAATTATAGTTTGCTTCACTGTAGAATAACAAACCAATACAAACAAAAACAATAATAAATGTAGGCCCACTGTTGCAGATGTTTCTGTCAAAGCACTGATTAGTCTCAATTTTGGGGTTGAGAATATGCTTTGCCTTTAGTAGAATCCAGGTTTGCAGGGACTGATGTGAAAAATTCTTTGCTTCTAATGTCTCCTCTATTTTAGATGTTTAATTTCTGCTTTTAGGTAATTTTGCACTAAGAATTTATTGATTCATGTGAAAATTAAAAGATTAAGCACCATATATGTTGAAGAAAATATATGTTACAAATACAATTGCAATGCATTAAAGCATGTTTGTATGCAAAATTCAGCCACTGAATGTTTGAAGTGATGCAGTTAGAGTATAATAAATGCAATAGAAAGGCATTTGTATATGCAACAGAAATGAATTGTACAAAAGATGATGAATAAGAAATTCCAACTGTAGTGCCATAAGTTCAAAAGATAATCTATTTAGCAGATGCAATAGCAACTATCTTTTTATGTGGGTTGTTCAGATTGCCACTTTGATTAAGAGTTAACATCATCAAAAAGATTTTCATATTTTAAAATAAATAAGTAACAAACATTTGTTTTTAAGTATATCTCTTTTTTGGTTGGGGACATTTTGATAGCAGCAAGAGTATGTATAGTGAAGCAAGGAAAACTGGTGCACCTTTCTTCCTCTGGTATTAAACCAGCATTTATTCTTTCTCGGACATTGAGATTTCCAAGAAATTGGATTGGTTTGGTACTTTACTAGAATATGAAAGCTTAAGGAATACTTTCTGTAATTGAGGAACTACCAGTATTTAAACTGCTGTAGGAAAAATCTGCTTTTCAGACCAGATACAGAAGGAATACATGCAATAAGAACAGATCTGTAGTCAGTGCCATGTATTTTCACATGTTCAAAATAAATTCTTTTTACAACTGTTTGACTATCTGTTGCCTATCATTATGTTGAACTTGCTGAATCTTACAATCAGATTTATAATACTTACTGAGGCCCAGGTTATGGAAGTTTCTAACACTGAATTTTTTGGTTAAATAGCTACACTCCTTTTGCAAATGGTCCTGATGACACCCCAGAGGAGATTTTGGCCCGAATAGGAAGCGGAAAGTTCTCTCTCAGCGGTGGTTATTGGAACAGTGTTTCAGACACAGCTAAGGCAAGTATATTTGCTTTGTCCCTTGGGGGATCAGGAATGGATTGCAATGCAACATGTTGATTATAATGTATATGTTATATCATAAATGATTGGGTAAGTTCCGCCCATTGTTATATTAAAATACTGATCTAATCCCTTATGTGCCTAGAATTTTGTTTCCTGTTTTTGATCCTTTCATGTTTCAGCAGTCACTTGCACGTAGGAGAAAAAACCAGATGTGCCTTAGACTATAGTAGTTAATAGCTGTCCTTAGATAGATAGTGTGTTTTATCAGTATTCACACACACAATTATCCATGGTGAAAAGTGCTTTGATAAAACTTGATTGGTAAGCATGACATTCAAAAATCATACAGATAGTCTAAGTCATGATAATGAAAACCAAGGATGTATTACACTTTTTTACTGCATTTGTACAAAATAAAACTTTTATACAACATTTTTGAGAAGCCTATTTTTGACAGCAAATAGTCTCTGAACCTCAATGTGCAATATCCTTCATGCCCCTTCTGTATGGAAGCTTAAAATGCTAAAATTTTCCTCCCTTAATTGGATACCTTTCTTTTGTGTTACTAAGTGTCTGTTAAGTCACATAATTAAAAGGTATACTGTTAGCATTGCTAGGTGGTTTTTCATTTGTTTTAAACCTCTAGAATCTTCTTTTTTAGTTTTGAACTATTAATCTGTTTTAAAGCTGAAGTTCTACTGTTATTTGCATTGACCCTTCATTGACAGGACCTTGTTTCAAAAATGCTTCATGTTGACCCTCATCAAAGACTGACTGCAGCCCAAGTTCTCAGTCACCCCTGGATAGTTCACTGTGACCAATTGCCTCAATACCAGCTGAACAGGCAGGATGCTCCCCATTTAGTGAAGGTAAGTAGATACTTGTTCAGCTTGCTGTTTAGCCAAAATTAGTGTAAACAACAGGGGGTTTTGTTTTTAAAGGTAGGGGGTCCATGTGTCTCCTCTAAATACTGTGTAAAAGTTGTTATGACTGGATGTTGTACTAAGCCATAAAATGAACTTGTAACATGTAGGGATTTAATGAGAAACCACTTACAGGGAATAAATCTAATGCATTTGAAAAAGACTTTAATTTCCTTGTGTTCAAAATCTGTTGGACTGACTTACACTGCTTAACTGCTTTCAGAAACCAACATAAATCATTCTCATAGTGAAAAATGTAAGGTGACTATAGGGGAGCTGTAAAATCATTTGCTGACTTTACAGTTTCAGAGGAGGGTACTTGTCAGTAACTGAAGGAAAACAGAATACTTTGTGATCACAGTAAAAGCTGAAGAGAAGTCAAAAGGGCAGTGTTAATTACTATGGTATCATACTTCTGCACTCTGTCTGAAAAGAGATCTGCTTTTAACCCTGAAACTTTTTCACTTTGAACAAGCAGAGGAAAATCAAAAATAATTGAATTCTACTTCTCTGTATTCAACCTTGTTTTTAGTCCTACTTTCGAGAATCTCTTGTGCAACATAAAAGGGATCTGAAGAATATAATTAACACTCCCTCTGAGTCAGCTATTAGAAATTTCTGGCATCCAAAAACACAAGTGAAAAGTGGGGGAGTTCTGATCACAACTTTCTAAATTTTTTTAAAATAAATTTCGTGTGCTGAATAATGTGGGTGATTTTTAAATATTTTGTTGGAAACTGAAATGGTTATATAAGTGATAAGCAGAGACAGTCTACCAACTGGGGATTTTATTCCCCAACTCTCTCGCACAACATAGTGAGAGAACTTAAGTTGGCAACCGAGCTTATACCTTCTGAGTTTGACTCTTTAAGCAATGTAAAACTGTTTATTACCCTAAAAAACACTCATTCCTAACACTGCTGGGACTTGAGTAATGCAGTAGTATGTTTCTGTTTTGTAGATGAAAATAGACTGAAAGTTTAAACTTGTTCAGTGTCTCCGGCATTTAGCACTGCTGTAGCGTGTGCCTCAGTTACAACATACTCTTACTGTTCTTTTCCCCTCTACCCCTCAGGGTGCAATGGCAGCAACTTACTCTGCTTTGAACCGTAATCAGTCACCAGTTTTGGAGCCAGTTGGCCGTTCCACTCTTGCTCAGAGGAGAGGTATAAAAAAGATTACCTCAACAGCCCTGTGAAATGACCTCAACCAGACACTTGGTACCATGGCATAAGATGATAGCACAAATCATGGCGACAGGTAGCACATATCTGACAGATACCTGCAAGCACACTCTGTCCCAGCTGGTACCTATAATGCTGCTGCTGCTACTGCTTTCATCTACTCTCGCTTTAAACTGTTGATGGCAAGTTACTGATCTTACTGGAGCTGCAAACGGAGTGACAAGTGGAAACAATGAAATGATCATGTTCGCCACTGAATAAACCAGAAGAATTACAGATGCCAACCTCTGTCAAAAATACACTGAATAAAGCACTCTGCACCACATAGCATTATTTTTATAAGGAATATTTTTTTTGTCCCCTAAGATATTCTTTGTTACAGGTCAAGATGGACAGTTTATGTTAAGCACTTAGCTTAAACAATCTGTTTATATTAGCACTATATACTTTGTGCCATCCAACATTTTGTATGTTTTTGTAAACAGTTCACAAGCAGTACATTTCTGTGCTGTTTTCTTTAATGTATACATGCCTTGTTTTACTTAGATATTATTAATCATTATGACAATTAAGTCTGATTAAACAGTTCACCTGGATTAATCAGTATTGTTGGACAGCTCTAAAAGAAGCCTGACTGTTAAACAGCTATTGAATGTAATACTATGGATAAGTAGTTTTCCTTGCCTATGTCTTTTCTACATTTCTGTGTTTGTGATGCCACATGTCCTGTTATGAAATTTAAACAGGGAATCTCTCACCATACTATATATACTATAGGTAATAATAACCCAGAGAAAAGATAACTTGCTCCATATCTCACTGTCTTTGTTACCCCTCCCCTCCCTTTTGGTCTCTCCCATCTAATCTCTGGACTCAGGAATTATTGCTAAATACTTTCTGATAGAGGACATTTCTATATGGTTTATTCTTATAATCCATTGTTAATATTTTATCTGTATTCTATGACTTTTGTTTAAGCTGCAAAGGATTTGTTCAGTGAATGAATGTTGGCATTATAGTAGAAAGGCAACATTTGAAGATAAAGCAAAACATATTGGTTGCTAATAAGCAGAAGCCTGCAAAAAGTCGGTTTTAACTGCACTCATTGCAGTTGCAAAACTGATGGATCTAATGTTCTGTCAGTTATTTTTGATAATTTTAATTTACCTCAAAAGCAAAATGAGAGGCAAGTCATAAAGATCTGTTGGGTTAGAAAAGAGTCATTCTAATTTACTATGAAAATGGTGTTGTCCCAGTCAGGCAAGAGGAAGCCATTCAGAGGGAACATTCTCATTTTTCTGCAGATGGAAGCGAGTTCATAATGAGGGTGGAAGACTCACTTTAAAGACTCATATGAACTTTTAATACTCTTGGCTTCTTGGTGTCTAAAGTAATTAAAGGCCCATCTTGATGGCTGGTCTTGAAAAGATGAAATTGCTCAAATGAGAAGGGGCGCTGGAATGTGTTTGAATACAGCGAGCGTTCCATTCCACCAAAATTATAGGCTAAGTATAGTCCTTCCATATATGAAAATGACTGGTGGGAATTCCAGCTTTAATAAAATATGGATCTGGGTGAATGGCTGTTGGTGAACAATACAATTTTAAAACTCAAAGATGCAGTTTTGTGTATTGCCATAAGAAGGTATTTTCTTGGTTTAGTGGTATTAAATTTCTTTTATGGTGATTAATTGGCTTATTTCCCTGAAATCATCAGCAGTTTGTTGAAAGGAAGAATCATCTTTATGACACCACAGATTTGCTCTGAATGGGAGTGTTTCTTCTGCCAGAATTTCTGAGTTCTGAAGGGAGGCTTCCTTTGCTAGACTTGCAAAGGATCCCACTTTTATTGCCCTTAAAAATCTGCTAAATGTTTAATCCATTACATAATTGTGAAGAAATTGGTTTTATAAACAAGGATTCTTAAATTAGCATAGCTCTCAGAAATTTGAAAACACAGCTCTTCCCAAGCAGTTTGTATTTTTCCCTTACTTGGTGCTCTAGCATTGAAGTTCCCTTTAGCTGTGCAGACACATCTACCCTTCTTTCAAGAAACATCTTTAAATAGAGGCAGAAAAGGGCCATCTTAATTTTTTTTTTGTCAGTGTCAGCAGTTCCAGAGGAATTCAGTAAAACCTTACCTCTCAAAAAAATGTATTTTTCAGCTCTGTGAGCAATTTTAAGTCAGGCTTCTCAAAATCTAGAAACTGCACATTCTGGTAGGTTTTAAGGTGTTAATTAGAAGATTGTCATAGCTAGTCAACAAAATTATTTAAATACTGTTGAAATAAAAGGATGGCAGTACTTGCCGGTGTGTCAGTAATAACATTTCACTTCCGGAAGGAGTTCCTGCTCTGTTCAGTTTGTGCATATAGGTACCTGGCAAAGAACAGACCAAAAAGAGGAAGTGTTAAGCTGCCTCACTATGGCAATATCCACATTAAAATAATACAAAAGTATTTTCAGTAGTTTTATTGTAGCCATGTTTTTTGGTCCTCAAGCTCACTGATCATTAGCCAAATAGTGAGGCAAAGTTAACTCCTACATTTTACATATCTACATTCTCAAGTGAGCTGTTAATTTAGTCTAGACTTTACAGATGTTTCTATTAAGTCATGTATATATGTCAGCAGAGGATGAACATTTTAAATTGTAGCAAAACAGGGCAGTTTAGCACACCCTAAGTTGAATGTGTTGAAGTCTAGATCCACTATGTTTTAAAGTTACTTTCTAAACCGAGATATAAAGGGCCTGTCTATGCAGGGAGGTGTATTTTACAGGCACGGTGTGATTTATGTACCTTACTTCCTGGTTTGGATCCATGTTCACAACTTTCACTTTTTTTTAACATTTTTATAGCTGCAGTTGTTGTAACCTGTAAAGAAATCCACATAATGCTTCTTTGAGTCTCAGCACCTTTCTGTTAGAATGTGAGTATATGACACACTGTGTACATTCATTGCTGGACTGCTGCTTGGTCTGCAAAGCATAGCAAGTGACTCACAGTCATAGAGGATATAAAAAGGAGAATGCAGATACAGGGGAATCTTCTATATGTTGACCATGGTTTGTTTTTAATATTTTTAGTGTGAATTTACCATTTACTGTGCTTGAGAGCAGGAGGGAACAGAGGGAAGAGTGTAGTTGCAATACCCATTAAATGCCATCTGTATCCAGTAAGGGCAAAGTTCTGTGTTCATAATCACTATAACATTGAATGAAACTTACAAGGAGTTTTTCAAGAAAATATTTTAAACTTTTTTTCTAAAGAGACAAGGCCATAAGAAAATAGATTTATGTGTCTGGGATTTGTGTGTGTGTTTTGCTTTTGTAAATGTGGTGTACCAACTAAAGCTGTGCTTTTCTATTATTGGAAGGAAAGATTCAAAGTGTGCTGGCCCTTAGTAAGCAGCAATGGTTAATAGATGAATTTTCTCTTATGAAAATGATGTAAATGATTAGCTTTATCTTGATACTCTTGACCTAATCAAAGGGAAGGTGTACTTATGAGGGATGTAATTATTTTGCAACCTAGTTGGGGGGGGGAACTCTACTTAAACAATTTTTAAAAAATGAGAAAATCACAGATAAAATATTTTTCTACGATTCTATACAATCATACTTTATACTAGTTTTCTCAGCATGGCATGTAAGTGAGTCTAGGGTACTGTTCCAGGAAATCAGTGGTATTGTACCTTGTTCTAGACCATTACAATAGCATCTGTTAGATGCTTGGCACTGCTGTCATAGAACTGAAATGCTAGTTTAAAAAAAAAATTAATTGTACTGAATACTTTAAATGATTGTTTTATTCAGAGTCTGATCTAAGAGATGTTCCAATCATGCTATTAATGTGTAATTAAAACTGTTCCAGATGTAACTATGAACAGTTTTGGAAAGTTATCATTGCTTGTTTTCCTGTCTAATGGCAGGTTTTGTAGTCTTCAAAAGAAATTGAAATTTCTACTATGAATAAACTTTCAAACATCTTAAAGGGCTGTTTTGTGTGATCATTTGTTCTGACCAGTTACAAAAGTCATTACTTGTTCATCACTAACTGTGAGCTACCTTCACAGCACACTGAGTGTGCTTTGCCAACCAGAAGGGCTTTGTAAAAAGCAAGTGTCAGCTGCAGTGTCCGGACCTTGCAGCATGTTGAGGAAGGTAAACATGAAGACAAAGGAAAAACACATTCAGCCGGTGCTTATAGACTTGATATAAGATACAAGACCACAGTGCAAGGATATTGTATTTTAATATCCTGTGTGGGTTCCAGTCGACTCTACCACTTAAAGGGAGGCTGCTACATAACACTTGCAATGCCTGCATTGCTCTGCAAATATGGGCATGTTGGATAATTAATGCACTTTGTAAACATTTGAAACATACGATTATATGCAGAAGCACTCCATAAACAACAAGCCCATGTTTTATAAGCTCATACAACTTGGAAGCTTACAGCTGTGATTCTTTTTAACCTTGCAACCTGGAAAAGATTGAAGATTTTCAAAGGTTGCATAGTCTACAAGCAATTGCAGTAATTGTGACAGAGGATGTGTGAGGAATGTAACCAGAGGTCTTGCGAAGTGTACCAAAAGAAAGGCATCAGAAGATACGGAGACATTTGGTAATGGGCAGGGGGCAAGGGTCGTGTGATTTCCTCACTGAAATTCACACCTGGGAGCAGAGGTGTGCATTGCTGTGGCCCTCTGCTCACACAAGGCTTTATCCTGCTTGTCTAAAATAATTTTTAAATTTATTTACAAGTAAACTGGATAATTTGTAAGCCTCCAGAAACTCTGCACAGGCAGAAAGGCGGACCGATATACCACAGCTCCTGCTGTCAGCCTTCCTCACCTTCATACCCTCTGACTTACAGAATCATTGACTAGTTTTGGTTGGAATGGAGCTTGGAAATCATCTAGTTCCGATCTCCCTGCTGTGGGCAGGGACACCTCCCTCCAGACCAGATTGCTCGGAGCCTCATCTAGCCTTGCCCTGAACATCTCTGGGGATGGGGCTTTCCACAGCCTCTCTGGGCAACCTGCGCCAATGCCTCACCACCCTCACAGTAAAGAATTCCTTCGTAATGTCTCATCTAAACCTACTTTCAATTTGAACCTATTCCCCCTTGTCCTGTCACTCCGTGCTCCTGTAAATAGTCTTGCCCTATCGTTCCTGTAAGTTCCCTGCAAGTACTGGAAAGAGTTATCGCTAGCCCCGCTCCCCGGGAGCGCTGTGCGGTGTCCCGGGGCTGGCTGGGCGCTTGAGCTCCGCCACAGAGCCCCTCGCAGTGCCCAGGCGGGGCCGTTCCCGAGGCCGGGGCTGGCTGGGTGCCTGAACTCCACGGCAGAGCCCCTCACGGTGCCCAGGCGGGGCCGTTCCCGAGGCCGGGGCTGG